>BMAW01027529.1:433430-511817 GCA_019974015.1 Nephila pilipes | reverse complement strand
AGTTATTTCATTCAACTGCCTGAAAATTTCAGAAAATGTCGAGTTTTTTTTTCTTTGTGTCTACTGTATGAGAATAAAAGTTATGCTATAAAAAACCAAATATATTTCCATGAAAATAGATTTTTTTATTCCAATTTCGCTTTTGCTCTTCAAAAGGCATTATCAGACAGCTTTTGTGGTAAATTAACCCCATCCTCTAGATCATCAATATGAAATAATTGTCTTCTTAAATTCCAAAATTCTAAGTGCGTAATTTTTTCATTATTATTCAGAATTCCCATTAAGCATAGCAATACGTAACCGAACGAAGCACAATAATGGCTTTTCCCATGGCACACTCGTTTCGAAATGTAAGTTAAACTTGATACAATACGATGTGCTTATGTTGAAGTTCATTGAAGTCTTACCACTAGTAAGTAGGCTTCTATTTCATCCTGATAATGCTATTGTTGGAGTGATATTTAAAAGAACAAGGCAATCGTGATTAGAAATTAATCTTTGTTCTTACAGAATTATTCTGGAAATTATATGAATTTATTTTACCTAAGCCATGACGATATAAAGTGAAAGAGGTCGCGTGGTTCATGTAGCAAGTATGAGCAGAAAAAGAGAGCGTTAGATCGAGCCAAAAGATTTGCTAAAGAAAAAAAAAATGGAGATTCAAGGAAAGCGCTCGTTAATTTAACGGTTTTAAAATGGGGTTCGTGGTATTAATATTAAACAAATACCACGATTCTATCTAGGAATTCAATTTATTTAAAAATGGAAGAGAGAAAATGATTAACGTTAATAATAATTAAGGTAAGAAAGAGAAGAATAATTTAACTTATCATATCACCCCCTCATATATATATATATATATATATATTGTTGCAAAAATTTCTGGGTGTATGCAAATGAAAATCAAATCCAACAAGGAGGATAACGACAAATGACACTTTATTCGCAAATCATGAGAGTAATACACAGGTAGCAGAATTTGGACAATAACAGTCCAATCAGAAAACACAGTAATTTCCAGATTAGAGAACACAGATACAAGAACAGAACAGTGCCTTTAAGGACAGTCACAGTTACATCTGCAATATTCAGGTCACTAGCTTATTAGTTCTCACTATGGACAAACCTCCTCAGTAATACTGTGCACCTCGAGGGCAGGCTTCGACAATATATGGCAAATACACGCTGCTTCATTGCAAATTCACCCGGAAAGCCCCACTTCCAAGTGCTAACAGCTTCCAATTGGTTTCCCGATCGGGAAATCAATTAAAGAATCAGTGAGTCTGTATTCTCAACCGAGAATAAGACTCACTGATTCCCTTTATATCAGGCTCTTCTTGAATGAATGCCTCTTCCACCCAGGAATAATACCACGTGGGGAAATTCAGGAAAAGTCGGTAATTTTCTTTCCCGTGGAGATATCGACTCTATTCCAACACCTTCGGGAACTTTGTATTTGTAGCTGAAGTCACCAATTTCCTCGGTAGTTTATTAAATACGTCGCAAAGGTTGAGAGGTCATTGCTTAAACTTCCCTTGGGTGACTCATTACATCTCTGTAAATGTTTATTTTCCTTCTCAAGATGACTGTTGTAGGGAAGCTCCATCTGATGTTCGTAACAGTATATTAATGTGTAATAATTACTTGGTTTTTTACGCTGAATTAAATTAATATATTTAAATAAATGTTTGGTTTGTTTTCGTAAGAAATTTTTGCATTCGATAATATTAGTAATTTGATTCTTGGTTATTTTTTAATTATATGGGATTTTTTTGTTCTAAATAATTTTTAAAATGTTTAAGAGCTCAAAATATGTATTTTATATATTTTGTTTATATGCACTCTCTCACACGCACGCATATATATATATACACACAAAATTGAGGAAAAAAGAAAATTATTGGAAAATATTAGACAAAAGTTGTAACTAACTTAAGACTATAATTCTGTTTTTTCCTAGAAACATTCGCCATACTGTATCCATCCATAAAGTATATTTTTAAGAAAAGGGTTCAGAAACCAAAAACACTATTGAAAGGAATATAAAAGCAAACTCACGAAAACAATATATCCTTGAAAGCAAAAACTAAAGTCCAAATATATCCTTGAAAGCAAAAACTAAAATATCTATAAAAATGCTATTAAAAATAAAAAAAAGAATTATATTTTTGCATCTGCAACTCACCGCTTGTATAAAATATAAGCATGGTGTACATACACCCAAAAAATTAAGTACTGATTTTGAAAACTTTAAAATGTTTTTTTTTAATAATAGAAAAACATAAAGCATAAAAACTGAGATAAATAGCATAGAAGCTGGCAACGCTAATATTTTTCCAGCGAAAAAAAATAGCTATTTCCAGCTTTTACCAAAATGCTATCCGTAAATTCTAGAATCTAACTGTCAATTATCCAAGGCTCGTATATAACTTGCATGGAATCTTGAATATTAAAACTTACTATTAGAAGCAAAAAAAAATTAATAATACAATAAAAAGTTACAGGATTATATATATATATAACATCTTCGCCCATTAAAATAAGTGATTTTTTACTGAACTCACAAGCATTTTCACTGACTCTCTCACAAATTCTGCTTTCAGAGGATATCGTTTTAAGCCATTAAAAGATAAATAAAAAATGATAGTTTTCTATAAGTAGTTAATGTATATTAATGTAAGATAAACTTAATTCCCAACTCAATATGGCTTGATGTATAAAATCTATTCTGATTATGACGAAATAATGGAGGAATTCCTGTGTTTATTCATCGACTGAAAGCCGATTCAATATAAAGTTTCTTATGGTTATCAATTATGTAATACGATACCAATAAAGCGTATTCGGCAATTTGATAAGTATTCTTGACTTTTTCTCTGATTATTTTTTTCAATCTGTTCGAATGAAATTTACAAAAATGGTAGATTTTTTTCCTTCATTTTTTGTTAAGAAGGAAAAAATTCAAAAACTTTCAAGCTTTTCAGATCGTTTAATTTTTGAATAACTGAGCATACGAGTAATTCATCAATCATGCCTGAAGAAAAAAATTTCTTTAAAAAAAACTTGAATTCTATTTCTAATAAAATTCTAATAAAAAACTTTTCAGAAAAAAAATGCTGTATCTTAAGCAGTTATATTATAAATGTTATATGTGAGATAAAAACAAAATGAATTTTGAGTTTTTTTAAGTTTTTGTGAAATTAAACCATTTATCATAATAATACGATAATCAACCCTATATTACGTTAACTAATAACATAGTTGGGATACTACATTTATTATCCCAACTATGTCTAATTTTTGTTAAATTCAGGTGTGTGTTCATGCGTGTTAATACTGCGAAAAAAACAGATATACAAGGTACTCGTAAATTACTGTTACAATTAATGACTTAATATATTTAAAACTGTATTAAGTAATAAATGATTTTCAACACATGACTAGACAACTTTTAAAATGCTTTTTTGTTTTTCAAGGGTCTATGTATAAAGTAACTTAACAAAAAATATTTAAAAGTGTATTATTAATTAAAGTCTAAAGTTGTAAAAATATTTTGTAAGGACACTTGATATAGGAAAGGTACTTAATTCTTTAAAATAATTTATTACACATGCACAAACAAAAGATATTTCATGATTCAATCAACAGTAATATTCTTAATTATAACTTATTCTTCTTTTGACATAATTCACGTTTGTTAAACTAAATAGTTCAGATTCCTTTATAAATAGTGTGAAAGAGGAAGACTAGTGATCATCGTCTTAGACACGTAGCTGGCAGTTTTTGTTTATTCGTAGGTTCAAGCCTTAATGGCACTAAGAACCCGTTAAGCAGCGGAGTTGATATACTTTAAATCTGACGAATTAACAAGTCCTGTCATTAGTGTGGTGTGATAGTCCTGAACGGAAGGTACCAATTCAAGTGTCCTCACCATCACTTGATCGGAGTTCAAAATTACGAGATTCGACGCCAATAGCTCTCGTGTTGCTTCTTAATGCGACTTTAAGACATCCGACTAGGTTGAAAAAGCCTTTTTTGATGAAAATTTTGATTTGTTTTTCTGATTGCAAATTAAAGTTCTATTTTTCAGGATTCCAAAACAGTCCTTATTTTTAATTTATGTAAAAAAGAACTTAAGATAGAGCATTTTTTATTAATGCGTAGTAGTTGAAAACGAAACCGGAAGTAGTGACATTTAAGGCCGGAAGTAGGTGATTTATCCAAATTTTAAGGTACTATTTCCCTACAATAATGTTATAAAACATTATTTTAAATTATCTACTTACCAAGCCGCAACTTATTTATAATTATTTCAAGCAATTCTATTGCAGATGATTGTCACCAGTGTTTACGACTACTGCTAATGATTGTTTATATTTTTGGTTCGTGTTATTTCGCTAATGGTTAGCTTTTTTCCTACATTTTACATTATTTTCAGTTCTTTATTTGTTAGAAATTGAATTTAAATTAATTTTTCTTGAAAATATGAGTAAAAATGGATCATATCGTCTTCTTAAAAGAAAATTTTAAGGAAACTAATAGACTTGTATTTTAACTGATTCAACATGTCAAGGAGAGAAGAATGTAAGTGAAATGATGCCACAACAAAAAAGCAAACCTGAACATAATTAATGTAATTCTTCTGGTCATTTGTATAATTTCTGGTCATTGATTTGTTTTTCTGAACATAATCATTGACTTAGAAACTTCAGTTGGTATTTAATTTCCTTACAATGAAACTTTCAATGCAATTCTGATACAAATACTGCCAAAAGAAGCAGTTCTTGAGAACCAGACATTGTTTATGGATGCTTTCATAAGTATTGTGCAATTTAATAATGGATTTGATTGTTTATTACGTATATTAAATGCAATGTACATTGTTTCCGGATATAATACTGTACAGGGACAAACAGCATTTGACAGTGAGGGCATTGAAGAATCGAAACGCCAATCACAGCCAACCGCAAAGCTTCCAGTATAAAGCTTCGAGACATAAGAAAAAAAAAGAATCATTAAAATGGAGGAAAACATGGAATAAACTGTAAAATTGGGGATTTTTAAGTTATTTAACCTATTCCTCAACCTAAACGAATAATAGGGTATCTCCTAATAGGGTATCTCCTCACCAATCAGCCTAAATTGAATGACATTTAGTACACATATTTCAAAATCCCATCAGAGTGTTACAAATCACATATTTAGATAAAATTACATTTCCTCTTATTTTATAACCACTTTCAGATTAAAACAGTAATTAATTTTGACGAAAAATCATCAACGACAACTTAGAATACTTATGTAAAAATCATTAATATCAACTTCGATTGCTTATGTAACATTTTTTTTAAATATTTCTTAACATGCAGCTTGTGATACTTCAGAGAGATTAAGAAGTATATATATATATATAAGCAATTAATTATTATGCCCATTATTTTTTTAAAATTATGCTGTTATTTTTTTTTTGATTGAAAATTTTGCTAAAACTTTATAAAAGGCTTTTTTTCCCCTTCAAAATCTAGAGGTAATATATATGTATATATTTATATACATGCAAATGTTTGTGATATTATAAGTCTGTTTCTATTTTTTGTCATAATGAAACTTTGCTGATTGTCTCTGATACTCATCAGATGTGTATTGAAGAAATAAAACGTTCTCACTGCCATCAACAAAATCTTCTACAAGGGTTAGGTCCATTAGAAAAAAAGAAATATGACTATTAAGGATTAGGAAATAATAACATGTAAAACTGGAGAATTTTAAGTTATTTCTTTAATATTAACTATAAGTAACATATAAATATATTTTTAAATGTGTTTTTTGAAGAATGAAATTTTCACCTTAAATCATGCACGAAAAATGGAATATATCTCCAAAGCAATACAGCTAAATTCAATAAAATTTGGTACACTTATATAGTAAGTCTTTATGAGTGTAATAGACGGCATATTTTGCGAGAGTTACATTTACAATAAAACATATTATTTAGAGTTACATTTTAAACACATTTTGCAGCCTCTTTCGTTCCAAAGCATATAGTAAAAACATCTAGTAATTTTGATGAAAAATCATTAACATCAACTACTAATCCTTATAAAATATTTATTTTAGAAAATAATTGTTAATTTGCGGTCAGTCATATTTCAGATGAAGTAAGAAGTATATATATATATATATATATATATATATATATATATATATATATATATATATAATGCAAATCCATTATGTCTTTTATTTGTTTAGTTATGCTGTTTTTCTTCACATTGTAAATTTTGATGAAATTTCATTGAAAAGGCACCTTTTTTCAAAAACTAAAGGTTACATATGTATATAAATATAAATTTATTAATTTTTGAGTTTATTTTTACTATTTGACACTAAAAGACTCTTCTGAAAAGGTTTTTTTAAAAAATTGGTCTTCGAACCTAGTCGGGTGCTTTAATAAACAAAGACAATCACCCTTTTATAAATGGTATTTTTTGCAGCGAGTAACCATTATATTCAAGTTAGCCGTGGATTCGAGTCTATATTCCCCCACAAATCTGCTACTAAGAGACTAACAAGAGTGTTTCTTGTTAAATTGAAGTAGTTTTAATTTTGATACATTCTTTATAACCGTGTCAACACCTGATTTAGTGCCTTTCTATATAAATTTAAACACTACGCCAACGGAAAAACCATAACAAATAAATCCCATTCCAGAGCTGAGTTTTAGTGAATCAAGACTCGAACTTACACTCGACTATAGCGTCTACATTGAATAGTCTCAAAGTCTGCTCAATGTGTGTTATGGAAGTTAGGAGGAGAAGATACGAACTTAAGAGTTATTCTCATTACTTCACCTAGTTAAAATATTAGTTAGTGCATTATCAAAAGTATTTGTGCTGTTTTTAACGTGACGTTAATCTGATTAAAGTCAAATCTTCATAAAACGCACTTTCTTTTCCCTACGATACTTTGTCTCACAAGACTATAGACAGGCTACGATGAAACAGGAAAATGTATAAAATGGTTTTATAGATATAATTTATTATTTAAAATATTATGCTATCAATTAGCTGAACATTTTAATTATTATGCTATGACGATAGACGAAATTATGAATACTACAAAACAACTCAATTGGCAATTTTATTAAACTCTCATTAGTAATACAGATTGATATTTGTAACACTAAAGAAATTGGCTTTTTTCTTAATGTTATTAAAAAATGCTCTTAACTCAAGTGTTTTATGAAAAGTGAAAATAAAATTAAAGAGATTTTATTCCCCCTTGCTCTTTCTGACTCTCATTCGATTAATTAATCATCAATAAATATCACTAATAAATTTCAGTCAAATATCAAATAAATATTCAAAAATAACTATAACTCTGTATTTAATATAAAAATCAATATTCAAATTTATTATACCTGCGTTGGAGCAACCCTCTCACGTTTTTAACTAAACAATATCAAATAGCACTTATATGTTATCCAATACTGCATCCTACTAAGGCAATAGTACACCTTCGAAAAAAGGTTTTTGAATTTACCAATATTTTGGTTACAAATGCATATTTTATGATCTTATGGGGCTTCAAAATTAGAAAAATGCTCAAGAAAATTTTGTTAGAGTTTATTTTTACAGTCAAAAGGGTACTTGATACAAATATGAGCAGAAACTAAAACTTTCCACAAAACATGGTAACTTAAAAGGAAATAAATGTATTTTGACATTTTGTAAATTGCATAATACAGAATATAACCTTATCTAGGGAATAGACTACGATTTTGATAATAAAGACCTTACGTAGGGGTAGTTCGCGTTCTGATCATTGAAATTTTCTGTAAAAGTCATTGCAATTTCCCTTTATTTGAATATAGAAAAACTTTTACACAACATAAAATTTCATGAGTAGTTTAGTCTGTGTACATTTATTTGAAAAACAAATACAGGACGTTTTGAAACTCATAGTCAAAAATTTAAGGGGTGGTAGAAAACATCCAAACAAGCAATTTTTATCATACAATGCAAGGCGGAGAGCAAGCGTTGAACTAAAGGACGGCGCTGTAATGGAAAACATAAAGCGCGAGTTTTATTACACATCGTCATTTAGACCATGTATTTCAGAGAATAGCAATGTACAGTTGTCAATAAAATGCAATGCCTTCTGAAATCCACGATCGAAATGACATTGTGCAAGAAAACTCGCGTTTTATGCTGTCCGCTACAAAGCCGCGTTGCTGTTTACCACTTACTCTGCACATATGCATTGTATGGTCAAAATTGCTTATTTAGATGCTTCCTATCACCCCTTAAATTTTGTTTATGAATTTCAAAACATCCCGTATAAAAAGTTTAGGTTAATTGAAACCTAACATTTTGAGATATTGTGTTTTGCAGTAATGAAGAATGTCTTACTTAGAGCCTTTCTGGTCAGAGAATTTCCCGATCTTGTAATATTAAAACAGCTATAACTCAGACTATGAGTAAGATAGAAACAAAACTCAAACAGATTGTTAAAGATCAAAAAGAGAGAATTTTAATATAAGACTAAAAAAATTTAAAAAATTTAATTCCTTGACCAAAAACCTGCGTTTAGGAGGTGTACTGTAACCTTAACACTCAAACCTCCAAACTTATTGTAGCTGAAGATTCTACCATCCCACCATCTTCTACTGGTTTCTCCTCTCTCTTTCGTTCTGTTCTACTTCTCTCTCATTACTACTGTTATTTTCCAACAATCTCAGTCCATCTCGATTTATATGCTAACTCTACGTTGCATAATTTAAAAGTTGAGTTGTTGGAATTAACTAACGTCTAGGAAATGTCCATACGGGTTGTTTGGGGAAAATAGGCTTCCCTATCGTAACAGTTTTCTCTGTCTATTATAAACTTCCTTGCTTTAGCTACTAAAGATATGCTGGCGACGAGAAATAAAATATATGGATTCTGATAAGAAATATCAACAGAATACTATGTAACTGAACCATGAGTTTACTTGGTTTGAATGAAAAGAAATAATTTCATGGCCCTAACTATTTTATTTGCTACCCATATTTCATAATTCTTTTATTTGAAAACTACATGTATCCACTATGTTACACTTTCCTGAATTTTGCAGAATGTCCACGCAACTGCGCCGACGCTAGAGCAATCGGGTAAATCAGAAGGATAAGAATGCCGATGTTTGTTGACAACATCAGGCAGTAATACCAGACTTCACCTTTTCTGAAGTACAAATGTGACATACCTGAAGGAGTTCTTTTATCTTTGTGAAGAAATAGAATTCACAAGGTGCAACGTCTGGAGTAATGATGCGTACCTGCATCAATCTTATCTGCAAGTACTGCTATCTTTTTCAAATCTCAGCACACCGGTGGCACCTCAGAAGAAAGAAAATAAATGCACTACGTTGAAAATATAAGTATTTTTATAGTAAGTATAAGTATAAGTAAGTAAGCGGCACTTACCGGAGGAAGCAAAGAGGAAATCACAGTTTGCATAATGTCTCCAATTACGACAGTTGGTGTGCTTAGCTAATATCGAAAAATTATTTGAAAATCTTAATAAAAATTATTTGAATATTCTTCCTTGTAGTACATGTAGGTTTCTATGAACCTACTTGTCCTGAGTGATAACTGCGTTATGTCCAAATCCTCCAACGGCACGAAATGTAACATCTATGTAACAGATACGGCGCACAATCCGAGGGAATGATCATCCGTCTTTTTGCAATACTACGATACGACACTTCTTAAAAATTGTTAACAAGTGAAAGTGCTGTTGTTTTCTTCTCAAAGGCATTCCAATCTACAAATCTATAATTGTAATCTGAAAATGCTAGTCAAAATTATGTGTTTTGTAGATCCTTTTATGGCACTGTAAGTCACGTGTTTCTTGATAACATTGGCATCGAAGCTACTAACATTCTAATCATTTGTATATCTAGCAATGATGAAACCATTTCTTAACGAAATTCTTTCATCTTTCTTCCGTCTCACTTCCTTCTAGGTGCAACGTTTGTTTGATAATGTGTGTATACATCATGAAATCAAATTTAAATAATGCAGATAAAAATAAGCCAAATATCAGAAAAGTTGGAATATATGATTTGAAAAGATGTAATTTTTTTTTTGTTTTAAAGACATAAAAATAGAAAACAATTTACTGAATGTTGTAAGAGATTTTAGACTGTTAAACTGGGTTATTCTAAAACTATAGGCCACATTATCTCAACCAACAAAATCTTTTATTAAAGATTCGTTGTAAAACCACAAAACAAGTTCAAAAAATTTTGAACTAAAATACAAAAATGAAATTAAAAAGAAAAACCAAAAAAGGCCTGAAATAAATCTGTTAGAACAGAAAACAAAAACAAAAAAAAATCTCAAAAGAAAAATCAAAATTTTTTAAGCATTACCATCCACGTGTATTAAAATAACATACATAAAACAAGAAGTTAACACAAATTTTGAAATCTACATAAAAGAAAAAATTTACTCACACATAAATAATCCATAAATGTTTTATTTCAAGTCCCACCAATTGTTAAAAAAGCATAAGAACTGAATAAAAATAGCCTTGTAGTAAAACATTATACTAACTTCTCACGCTGAGAAAAACGTTTTTTACGCGTTGCCAAAATGCCAACACTGAACTCTAGAAAGAACCAGTCAACAGGTAAGGGCCAGCACAACACATAGAATATTAAAAATAAAAAATACAATTCATAAACTTGCAAAAAAATTGGAAAGTTATATAAAAAAATCCTAAAACACGAAAATTAAAAGCGAAACTTTATAATGCCAGAAACTCAAGATATAAAGCAAAACCACCTATCAAACCATTATATAACTAAACCTAATAAGCAAATTTTTTTGAAAATAATGTTTAAATAATTAAAGGAAATTAAAAATAAATAAATAAGAACCAAAACAAATAAATAAAAATAAAGTAAATAAAAAAAAAGGAAATTGAAAAAATAAAATTAAGTAAAAATTTAAATAAAAAAATTAACAAAAGTGAAAAATAACCAAATAAAATTAAGAAAATGTTTAATTTAAAAAATTTATCTATATAATAAGAAACAAAAAAAAATCAAAAATCAATCAAAAATATTAAAAATAGAACAAAGAAGTTTTATTTAAAATTAAATTTAAATTTAATCGAAAGAAAACAAAATCTCAGCTTTAAAATAGTCAAAAAAATTATAACCCTAATAAAACCCAAAATAATTAAAATTCACAATCAATCAATTCTATATTTGTTATATCTTAAATTTATCTTTAAAATTTAATTGAAAAAAAATCAGGTTTAACATAAGTAAGAAAAAGTACTTTAATTATTTTGAATATTCAAAAGCATATTAACTAATCTGACGTTAATAAAAAGTATACAAAGGCTATATATATACATATATATATATATATATCTGTGTATTGTTATAATCAAAACTATTAGTACGAAACAAAAATTGTGTATTAATTATTCAAGAAAATTTTTATACCTGCAAAAATTATAATCAGAAATATTAGAATATTAGACAGGCCCTAGTAAATAATAAGTCATACTTATCAAAACAACCTGGTTTCAATTGAAAAGCGACTGCATTTCGAAATTAAATGAACAGCTCAAATTCTTATCACCGAAGTAAACCATAATTCTAAAGTGTTTAAAAAAAGAGCTCTTTGCATACGCAATAAAATTTCATTTTTCAATTCGAAACAATTATTTCTTTCTTCTTTATTCATGACGAACAAAAGTAAAGTACATATTTTATTTTTCAGTTAATTTGCAAATGACGTCAAGTACTCCTAAAATTCTCCAATGACAAAGAAAAATTAAAATTTTTAAGTCGATATAAGTTTTTTTAAGTTACCAGATAAATATTTCAGATTATTTATAAAAATAAATTAGCAAACCAAAATTCTGAACTGAAGATAAAAAAATATACATAATTATATTTAAAATGTGCATTTTCTACTCGCCCTAGAGAATACGAAACGGGAAATAACTTTTTTTTTCATTTTAACAAAACTTTAATCCATGCATTTGTAAAATTCGAATTCTCAGCGTTATATACTTTTTTGTTTTTATTAGGTCCTTCTATTTGAATTTTTCTCGAAATCAAAACTCATTTAATACTATTTTTATTGTGTTTTTAATGTGTGAACACACAAATTTACTCTTCAACAATTACTTGAAATATTTACAGTTTTATTTGACAAACTGTTAATTTTAAGCAACTGACTCGTGTTTCAGAAGCATAATTAGTTAAAAATTAATGATGCCTATATGATACTGAAGCAGTTCATTTTTAGCTGCTGCATTTTGATACTTTTTTCCTAATCTCAAAAAAAATTTAATTAATGCAAAGAATATATATTCATTTATGCATTTTAGCATCCAAACGTATTTATCTGACATGTATAAAAATGGCATTTTAATGTCCCTCGCAAACTTGATCGCGATTATTTCCCTAAGGTGAAGAATGGAAAGAAGCTCCTTAGTTATTAACATGTGCTAACACTTTATGTTTGGGAAAAAAAGGCGTCAACAAAAATGTATGGGAAAGTAAGTAAAGGATACATGGTGTTAGGTTCAAAAGAGTTATTTAGTTTGACATCATAATACATTTGGATTATAATAATTGCATTTAGTTTGCTCAAGGCACACTTTCATTGCTAATATATATTTATGATTTAATATTTTACCACCTACTTTTATTTTAATATCAGAACCGAATATTATTGACTAATTTAATTATTAATCGTTTGCTCTTTTATTTTAATATTTAATTCGATATTTGGTTTTTAAGGCAGAATCATCTGTTTTTATTTATTTTATTTTTGTTTTTGTTTTTGTTTTTAATATTGGCAATTGGTTATATTTGTACTTTGGAATGTTTTGCTTATGAAAATAAAAATGCATTCAGAATTCGGTGAAGGTTTTTTTTCTTAATAATAATTGCTTCTGTGGATCCTGGGGCACGGAATTACGCTTCTTTTACACTAATTAATATTAAATTTGAATAATTCTATTCTTTCAAGAACTTGACATGAAAAATAAAAGTTAACACTTGTTAAAACGAAATTAGCTAAGCCAATTTCAACCTTTTCACTAGCCTGGTTTTTGCTTTTTACTTATAAAAAGATTTTCACAAATTTGGGAAACCATTCTTTAAGTCACATTTTTACAATATGTATGCCTGAGGTAAAGGTGTCTTACTTCTCACCCTAAATGAAAATTTTAACTGTAATATGATTTATATTTTTAATAGAGAATTATTCTGATAAATCAACAAAATTAAGTAAAATTTATACCCAGACAGCCTTAGAAACAGAATATTGAGCCTTATATTATATTCCTCTTTATTTTCATCTTTATGCTTGCCTCTGCCAGTATTTAATCTTTTGATTAATTATTGGTTTGTGATTACCTTTTAAAATTTATAATTGGAAGAAATCTCATAAATATCTCATAAAGGCTAAGTGGCAAGATATTTAAGTGCTAAGATTAAGAATACTAAATGAAATAAATTAATAGTTTTCGGATAATATTCAAAAATATTTTTCTGCTGTAGATATTTTATAATACGAAAAAATATAAATCTAAATTGTTATTAAAAATAACATTCAAAGGTTTTTAATACCAATTACGATTGTGAACTTTTTAAAGTTATTTTAGTAATTATTTATTGGTACTTTTTTCCGCATTGATGCTGCCTTTTACTGAAATTAATTTCTTAAATCGCACTTAGAGGAAAAACGAGGGCTATCGGTATTAGACATAATCATTTTAAGCCTCGGTCGAGAGACGAGGGTGATACCTGTGAGAGCAATTATCCTTCACTCTCTAAGCTTCTGCACCTTCCGAACATGTGAATAATAAATTTCGACATATTGAACTCGTAACAACACTGATACAAGATAAATATTTATTGGCATCAGGACTCGAGTCCACGACTCGACGGAAATAACACAGGCCATATTGAAAACCAAACTATAACTACAGGATGTTTAATGCCTATTAATCGTTAATTTAATTCAATTTTGTGTGTTTTACATTCATGAAGCATCATCCCCCATAAGCTGTTGTTTCTTACGAAAGCGGAGCCGAAATCTGGTGGCCGCTATATAGCGGTGGAGGGCAGCATTAACTTTCTTTGTCAAAACATTTCCAGAAAACAATAGTATATGCGTTGATTTGCATTCCGCTTGCATCTAATAATCTTTAGGTAACCAAGTCATCTGGTTTACATGGATAACGTTTTAGTTATGTCATTTTCCTCAATATTGCGGCTTCCAGAAAACGGTTCCGCTTTCCTAGGAAACTATAGTTTTTAGATTACCAAAGAGTAAAAATGTTTGATAAATTGCATTTTTTTTACATTCAAAAATCAGAGGCACTTAGATGAATACTTGTTTGTATTATTTGTGAGAATATACTGTATAAACAGAAAGTTCTAAAGTTGTAAGTAAATGTGCCATGCGTCATAGAGAAAAAATATCTTTCAAAGTTCATTTATCAAAGTGAGTTTTTTTTTAATACTAATACAATTTCCTTAAAATCTACTTC
Organism: Nephila pilipes; assembly: GCA_019974015.1. NCBI lineage: Eukaryota > Metazoa > Arthropoda > Arachnida > Araneae > Nephilidae > Nephila > Nephila pilipes. Next base: position 497,247 of record BMAW01027529.1, on the reverse strand, counting down.
ATCCATGGTGATGAGATCTTACACATTATGAAAAGAACCCCTTTTCTTTAAAAATAAATTAATATTTTTCCCAGTAAATACTTATATATATTTTAGGTCTGGCACAATTTTTAAGATGGTTGCTCAATAAGTCCTTCGAAAATACAAAAGATGGCGCTCGCGTCAAAAATGGTTTGCTTTTAATAAGCCTCATGACTCACTTGACAGCTGCCTGAGTCTCATTTACTCGTATTTGTGATCATGATGCCTTTTGCAACTCATAAATTTTTCATAACTTTCTCGATCTTTGTCTTTTTTTTTGGAAAAGATTCACCGGTAGCAATCCATTGTTTTAATTTTTGCTTGATTTCCGGTGTATAACATTGAAGCCATTTATCATCGATGATGACAAATCGACACGGCAGCAATCAAATTTTGATTCGGCAGCAAATGACAACCAAATCAAAACTAACTTATGAATCAATGTCAAATTTGTTTCAACTCCGTTTAACTGATGCAGCACCCAAAGGTAACAACAATTTACCTTAATGATGCCATCTGTCTCCGAATACAAAATCTTTTTGAATCACACTCGTATATAACATTTATGGATTATTTGATTGATTAAATTTAAAAAAATTAATTAAATTTAATTTTTGAAAATAGAATTTTGTTTAGTGTTTTGAATGTTATATTAATAAATTATTTGTAATTTCTTAAAAAATATTAACCCAATAGATTTAATACAAAATATTTTTAAAGTAAGAACATGACTTACAAATATAAATACAGCTATTGATTATATTCATTGCTCAAGCATAATTACTTACGATTTTTTTTTGGCATTAATACGTGATAAATATGCAAACACTTTAATGTTATAATAACAATGATATTGCTTTTAATTTTAGAAAAGTAGGAATTATTGAAACTTGACGTAAATTAAACTCATTTCTCCTTGTCGAAGAAGTGTCTTAGTTACCTTAAAAAAATCCCAACTCATTTATCAACAAAAAAATTTCTTGTCCTTCAAATAGGGCGTTATTATAAATTATCTTATCATGATAGCCTGGTGGTCAGGGCCATGAACTCTCCTGCTGTGTTGTTTTGTTGAAACGTAGATTCGAGTCCTGATATAACTAGTGGGGCTGATCCACCTTAAATCTGTAGAAGCTCCAAGTTCTCTCGTTGAATGGAAATTTGGAAAGTCGGGGTGTGGCAGCTCAGGCATCGTCCTCGTCTGTTGCCCAATGCTCAAAATTACGAGATCTTTCGCCAATAATCCTTGTATTATTTCTAACTGCTTCGTTAACTAACAATCAATAGACAAAATATTACAAAATACAGTACTTGAAAAGCGATTCAAATAGCAGTGATTAACTCACTCCGAGGTTGGAAAAAAATGTGAAAAATTACTTTAACATTGGAAAACCTTCCTCGGAGAACCTTGCATCCTGATTTGCTTGCGTGTCGTCGTTTTTAAAACGGAGGAAACACACTCTTCTCGTTTTAACAAGCCCAAACCGGAAAAGCCGGTGTCCTTGGCATCCCGAAGATTAAACGCCATTGATCCTGCGTCCCCTTAAGCGAACTATCTCCCCTCTTCCATCCAAGACGGACAACATTTTCTTCTTCCGGCCCAACTGTCTTCCCTGATGGCCTGAGTTAGTGGGGATCTTATCGGTATTTGAGCTTCAAGGGGAAAGGAATGTACTAACAGCCGTGAAATCTGCTGGTTTATGCTCTCACTAGACTCCGCCGGGCATCCGTCAAGTCCCCCCCTCCTCATCTTAAGAGGACAGCCATTTTTTCTTCTTTCTATTTTCTTTCTCTTGGCTCCTTCTTTCGTTTCATCTTTCTTCTCGAAATGGCAGTCTCTAAGCTACATTGTTTGTTTGCGTTTTACCACACCAGGGAAGATGAGAGAATTGAGGTTTGAGAGAGAAGTTTTGCCCCCCTTTCCAAAAAAAAAAGGAAAATGCGCCCACTATTTTACCGCATATTTGTTGTTGCATAAATAATTTTGGAGTACCAAACAATTGTAAAATCAACCTTTTTTCAAAAATATGTTAGATTAACGAAAAGAAGTAAAGGATGTTGCATTTTTACTAAGAGATTAGAGAAATTTTTGTCCATTTTTTCAAAAACAGAAGAATCATATAGTTCGATAAACCCATCTACACAGACTTTTTCGATTCCTTCCTTTTATCACAGTTTGGAATCTAATAAAAATAGCATAGAAGCATTTTTTTCGGATATATTTCTTTAACAATAATTTAAGTCAATAATGTAACTTTTACTTCATAACACATCAGAATTCAATTAAAAATTTATTTTCACTAGCAATGATCACGAGAGACTCATGCTGTAGCGGAACATGTTAAATTCGTCGCAGATGCAACTTTTTCCGTTGGGAAGGTGTGGATGTCAGAAGAGGGAGGTATCAGCTCAGGTATCGTCCTCGTCACTAGACCGAGGTTCCAAATTACGAGGTGCGTCGGCAATAGTCTTCATGTTACTTCTAAGTGCGATGTTAATGAAACAATCAATCAATATCGATGTGCTTGGTTAGTTATTACTAACAAATTTAAATAAACTAGATAATATTAAAATTAAGGACGCTATTCCTATATTCTAATTATAATTAGAGCAATACAAAGGCTATTATTGACGAACTTCGTAATTTTAAGCCACAATGAAATGAGGAGAATTATAATTAAAATAGTACTTTTCTTTCCTAACTTCTACTCCAGACAAAGGAACAACTATGAGACCCAATTCCATTTAACGTGCGGAAATCCCATTTATTCCAACTCGATGGGTCTTAAGAGGAATTAAGACTCGAAAATCACTGGCTACGAGCTTACATCCATGACCACTCTCTTACGACTACCACTTTGTTGTATTCTGGACCAAATAATAGTGATACGTTAATCTGCTAAAAATGGCTCATAAAATGTTCTAACACACTTTGAAACAAATGTGGATATTAATTTTGAGGCCACTAATTTTAGAAGTTAAAAAAACAATTTCATGTTAAATTATCAATTCGTTTTTTTACAAGAAAATATTTGTATGTGGAGATTCTCAATCACAACTACATTTAAGTCTTTCGTCATTCACATTTTTTTTTAAATATGACATATCTGTAAATCATTAGCAAGATTTACAAGGTTTCTTTTTATACTGTTTTTTAAATTACTGTTTTCACCATATATTGCCACTATATTACTTCCAATTACTGTCATTAATAATTATTTAAATAGTCTCTAATCAATAATCCAACGATGGAAATTTATGATAAACTAAGAGGGTCATTCAATAAGTTTTTTTCTAAAAAGATAGAAAAACAAATTTTTTAGATAGATTTTAATTTTTTATCATTTTTCAATATAATCTCCTTTTAGCTTCACACACTTTTCCTAGTGTTTCTCCAACTTTTTAAAACTATCTAAAAAGAGAGATTTCGGAAGGTCCTCAAAACAGATATTTGTTTGGAGGAGGACCTCTACGCTTGGAAAGAACCGTGGTCCGTCGCGCCACTTTGTAAGCTTAAAAATATAAAAATAAACAAAACGTTACAAGGGCCTTATCCGGTGATATCATGTTTTTGCTATCGAAACTACACAGGTGTGCATCCGTGCATTATCTTAATCTAAGAGGATCTTTTTCGATCAACTGGTGCAATAACGACGCATTGTTTTTCTTTTTTCCAAATAATCTGTGTAGATGATTCCGCGCGCATCCCAAAAATTCGTGGCCATCACCTTGCCGGTCAATTTTAAAACCTTTGCTTTCTTTGGAACTTGTTCACCTTCAAAAAACTACTGTTTTGATGCATTTTTTTCTCCGGAGTGTATCAGAGTATCTATGTTTCCTCCACATTTATGTATAACAATTTTAACAGTTAACCCAACAGTTTTAACAGTTTAACCCAACAGTTTTAACAGTTTAACCCACAACTTTATTTTACGGCTACAAACACAGAAACAGATGTGTCATGAGCTCCATCCAACTCAACTCTGATCTCTTACTTAAGCCTTTTAAATGTAAGTGTTTAGGCACCGCAAGAGAAACACATTTCTTTACATTGTTCTAAATAATCACAAGACTCTTGCTTTAATAGACAATAAAAATGAAACCATGCGATGGAAATAACTAAGACTGCCATCTAGTGAGTCATGATGCTTGCAAAAAACAAACAATTTTAGATGTTACGAGCGTCTTTTATTAGATTTTTCTGAGAACTTACTGAATGACCCTTGAATATTTTTTATTTAAATATATGAACAATCAAAATCTAATACCTAACCTACTATATTTGTGAAAAGGGTCCCCATACATGTCAGATTTCTTGTTTAACATAAAAACAATTTGTATTCTTTCAAAACAATTGAATTCGAATCCTAAGAAGGTTATTCATGAGTGTTAAAATATTTGATCATTTGTATATACCTTCTACGTTCACTATTAAAACTTCTTTTTCAACTTAAATAGGATACACGTATCTCATGTTGATAATTTTGGCTGAGTATATCTTCCATTAACTAAACTACAACGCTTGTATCAAATACTTTAGTGCTTACATATGCATCTCCTCAATTCTATTATTTATGCGTAAAAAATTCTGTAACTCATTTTCCATACCATTTCATTCATTAGCTAAATTAAAAATGCAATAGAACCCACGTTATGCACATTACACAAATCATATAAAAAAAGAATTCAATTTTTCCTCTGCTCAAAATTTCCTTGCTTTTTCATTTATTTCATTTGTGTTAAAGATTTCCTTACAATAAATATATTTAAAGTTTTACATATCATGATAGTATTTTTAGCTTAATATAGAGGTTTTTTAATCATTTAAAATTTCATCTCATTAATTTAACAGCTTTTTGTGCGCCCCTTCCATTATTTATCTTTTAAACATATTTAGAAATAAAATGATTTTAAGAAAATACGATGCCCATTTCAGAACTGAGCCTTCTACTTATTCCTATGAAAAGTTTAATGTGTTATTGAAAAAAATTAACTAAACAGTTATAACATGAACACTTTTATGATCTTGTCAGATTTCTCAGAAACATCACTTTTTATTTCAGTGAGAGTATTCAATTCAAAAGTGTCTGTTTCAATCACTTTTGATTGATTAATTAACGTCGCACTTAGAAGCAACACGAGAGCTATTAGTGATGGACCTTGTAATTTGAAGCCTTAATCTAGTGACAAGGTCGATATCTGAGTTAGCCTCTAAACTTCTACATCACTCTAACAGGGGGATTTTAAGTCTTGACATTTAACGCGCAAAACTTCTCAGAATCAGGAATCGAACCCACAACTCAAAAGGAAAAACGCCTGCCGTGAGTTCGTGACCGAGCTCCCTTGACTATAAAGGACACACAACAAATTCAAACACATAAGCTTGTTTATTCATAATATATAAATGTTCCTTTGCAGATTCAATGCTCTATTCTATGCACTTACTTATAAAGGGGGCATAAATAAAGCAGCTAAAGCATTTTCTACATAATGAATTTTAATATATATATATATATATATATATATACATATATACTAATTATAAACTAAACTTGTATTCTCTGTAATGTAAATAAACCACATGTACTTTTTTCTTAATGTTATGGAACAATGTTTTTTCCACATGTACTTTTAATTTTCTTTTTGTTATGGGAACGAATATAAAAAAATCGTTTCTTAAATCAATTTTTCCTTTCTCCATAAAAATTGATATTAATTATCTTTTGTTCCAAGAAACTCGTCTGCTTTATTCTGCTGCTTATGTAGCAGTGTCTTTATTTAAAAAATTGCTTTGGTTAAAAAGAATAAAAATATTCTAGATTCTAGCTTAAAGTTCTATACTTGATTTTTACATAGTCATATTAGTAATTTAACGTGAATGAACGTACATAATTATTAGTAACCCTGGATATGGATAAAGAAAAAAAATCCAGTAATTCAGTTTAAAAATAATTTTTTTTCATTTGAGAAAACGAAGGTCAATTAATCAATTTCTCAGTCGGAACCAAAATATGTTGAAAATATCTATTCAACAGCAATTATAATAAACATTAATAATTATTATTAATAGTTTTTCATTATTAGTAATGATAACAAAATTAAATATTCAGATTCTAAAATTAGAGACTTGAGTTTTTTCAAGGGATGTAAAAACGTTAGAATACAAAATCTGATTTCATGTTTTGAACGTGGCGATATGAATCCAAGTCAGTTGCTTCAAAAATTGAAGTCTGGTGCCTTGACTTTTTTCCAATTATCTTATCAAAACACACTCTGTTTGAATAAATTACTTCAATTTATATAGAAAAAAGGTATTTCGCTCGTAATGAAAGAAGATATTTCAAAGCTAGCTTTCATGGTTAAGACAATATGAGTTCGAGACACAAGTTCGAGAACACATCTTTGTATTACTACGGCAGTAGCATTTAATACACCAGACACAAAATTAGCATAATTAAGAGTCTAAAACAGCAATTATAATTGTTAAATGTAAGCCGTTTTTCTTGTGTATATTGTCGCTCCCGCAGCCGTTCTCGTAATAGATAAAATCCTGTTTGAAAATTGTATTTTCACCACTTAAAATTTAGAAAACAAAATCTATTCCCGAAATATGTCAGCCGCCATGTAGTTTCTGTAAAGATTCCCACAAGAAAAAGGAAGTCTACAGTAGACTCAGCGACAGGATTTGCAGCAGAAAAATTTAAGTATTGTCGCAATTATCACTTGTAATCATGAGGAATAGAAGATCTAATTTTCCTTTCCTTGTAGATAGCGGAACTGATTACTCGTTCATGCAAATGTTGAACAATTTTGAAGTGCTTATTTGCGCAATTGTGTGCCAGGATTTGCTGCCAGTTGTGATGTAAGCCCGAAGCGATATTGTTTGGTTTTGGTTTAATTAACTCGCACTAGAAAGAAAACGAAGGCTAATGGCAGTGGACTTCGTAAATATGAACCTCGGTCAAGAAATGAGCTGGCACTTCACTCTCCAAACTTCCGCACCATGCCAACGGGAGGATTTTGAGTCTGACAGATTTAAAGTGCATTAGCTACGGCTACACGGTGAGTCTTTAGTGGCATCAAGGCTCGAACCTTCGACTCGAAATAAACTACTCGATAAAAATCTTATTAGTTTAATGTTAATTATACAGGCATAAAAAATGGGGTTTTGATCTACCCTTTTGATCTCCCCCTTTTTGACTAACTTTCTCTGTTGTCGGGGCGTCAAGACAAAATTGGTATCAATATTAATGGCTCATAGGGAAGTAAATTGATGTTTACAATGTAAACGAATAAATTCCCTCAAATAACATAGTTACTTAACTTTTAAAAAAGAATTCTCATTATTAATATCAATTTTCCTTTTCGCACAAACACATCTGATTTATCTGCTACATTTAAAATTTCGTAAGATTCTGTTTGAAATTGTTAAAATTACAGGATTTGAAGCAATAGTTTCTATAATGTTAGAAAAACATCTTTAGACATTTGATAATTCTCTCAACCTTTTCTTAACGCATTTCAAAGCTTTTGATCAAAAGATAAATACCTCTATCACTTTTCAAAAAATAAAAGCATAATTAATCAAGCAATGTTCTTACAAAACATATTTATTACTTAATGCAGATATGATATAAAAAAACTTAATAGTAATATACCACACATTTTCCATGTTTGGATTTCTCATGTCAAGAAAACGTTAAATGCAAAATTTAATGCGATTGCTTGAAATCGTTCAGGAATAATTAAATTTCGAAATTACGGAAGAAAAGGCTTTTTCCCAGCTTATAAATTGAAAATATCAATATGCTTGTCCTGCCATGCTACAAAAGGGGGAAATATTAAGAATCGTTTTTGCGGTAAATAATCTAGTATATAGCCCCATAACCGTTTTACCCAAATATCTCTAGAGCAAACGATACGATTCGAACGAATTTTGGAACATTGGTAATTTAGACCATGATCTACCTAATTATGAACAATTTACGTTCCACGCTATAAAATTCTTTTTAGTAGTTAATTAATTAGGATTAATTAATTCGCTTGGATCATAATTAATTAATATTTACATCTTTGATACTTAAACAAATTTTGTTCCACTGCGATGTTTATTGTCAAAATCATTAAAAATTTTCTTTTTTAGTGTCGAATGTGTATTAAGGTTTCTATGGTTAAATTAGCTACGTTTTTAATTTGTAAAAGTTCCGAAGAATTTTCCTGTTACCTAATTCTTCCCTACACTCCCAAATATGTAAAAGTGTTATGAGAATCGGATAGAAAGTTTTCATGGAGGTGTATTATACAATAGCATATCTTCTTAACACTACAGTTATATTTTTTTAAAAAAAACATTGTTTTTGGAACTTTATTTCTTAAGCAGGCAAAGAATAGTTCATGAATGAGTTTCGTTCATGAGAGGCAGCCAATACGAGGGCGGTTCAAAAAGTACCCATAATAGGAATAGAAAGGAGGTATGGAATAGCTCCCTGTAGTGTTATCCATTGATCGTTTTTCTTCTAAAAAGTCCGTTAGTGTGACGCTCTTTGCATCACAAACGTTTGTCACCTTCCATACTTCTGACAGATTAAACCATATTTGCCTTCTCTTGAACACATGCACATGAAAAACGTTTTTATTTTTCCTTGATTTCCGGTGGGTAAGGAAGAATACAGGTCCTTTCAGATCACGTCCGGGTCATCAATGTTGCTTGCGCTTAAAAAGTTAAGAATGTTAAATAAATTAAGAACAAATATAAGCTGACGATCCGACAGCTAATACAAATAACAAAATGGAACAGAGAACCGTGAAACGACAATGCGTCTCTCTCACTCAATTGCTTACCTTATATATTGGGTATGTGGAGGTATATAGCTTACTTTATCTCCATATTATTTAAGCTGGCTTGCCTTGCCAGAATAGCCCTCTCGTCCTCGTAATGGTAAATTAGTAGCAGGCTGGAAAACTGTGTGATAACAAGTCACCACAGGTCTTGTCGACTGCGACTCTATGACAAAATGAAAACAACAAGTTGAAGTGACAGCAGTCAAATTTTTAATAGGTTACAAATGAATCCAAACTAGCCTCAATTAGTACTAACCTAGAAGTAAGTAGTACATTTTTAGTGCCGTTTAACAAATGATACCACACAATGGTAATACCAATTTGCCTTATTTAAGCCGATTGTCATCAGAAACAAGTACTTTTTGCTTCACTTTCGTATATTTCAAGAAGAAGGACATATCTGTTTTCTCTTTAAAAATAATTAATTACTATCATAAGTAAATCGGACTGATTCAATGAGAAAAAAGATTATTTCTAGGGTCTCTATTTTAGCATTCGTGGAAAAATCTATGATATGTTAAAACTTAATAATTCGAGATAAAAACCAACATTTTTTAAAAACAACGTTTTTATATGGTGGCAAAGTTTATTAAAAAGAATTATTGAAATATTAGTTAAAACTGGTCACAAATATCTTTCCGTTCCGTTTCGCGGATTTAACGCTCAGCCAAAAACAAACAAACAAACAAAAAAAACGCCAAGTTTGGTGCCAATTTTTGAAATCGCGCCAAGTGTTTGGGCTAAACTGCATTATTAAAGAAAATATTAATTAAAACTTGTCGCAAATGTCTAAATATTGCATTGTTAGGCGAGTACGAACGATTCCCAAAATTTCAAAGCTCTAGCTTGATGGGAAGTTGGTTAAATTAACGATCGAAAATTTGATGACACACACACACACTCACACACACACACACCAAGTGAAATTCAGAAAAACGTTTTAAAAAAATTAAACAGTTTGAATTAAGTCAAAATATTTATAATTAACTTTCGAAGTAATCTTCTAGCAGCAATAAATAAATCTGAGAATATAGACTGATTAAATTCAACAAACCAATGTTTTCCAGTTGTCAAACAGCAATGCAATACGTAATTTAAACAGCTTTCGTTTTGTTGTTTATTTATTCTCGTGTAAAGCATTCCTTAGAATAAATTAATCTCTTTCCATGTGCTATTTCACCTAACTTGCCAAATTCTGTTAAACAAAATAAATTGATTTAAAAAGTTTTTAAGATAGGCAAACCATTTTAATCTGCAATTTTTAAAAGGAAGTAATATTTTACTTGGAAAGGGAATGCTATATTTACATTTAATTAGCAAAAGATTGAAGTTTCAATAAATTTAACAAACGTTGACTCTGGAAAATTAAATACCTTCCCAGGCACCGTGCAGACAATGTGTGACCGTCTTTAACCACTAATCAGATTGCATATCATCATTGCAATGTAATTAAAAGATGTGAACTATTAAATTTCTAAAAAAATATAACAATGTTTCAATTCCAACAAATTGTATCATGAACAATTTAAGCTCATGGCTAATTTTTAACCATAAAGGAAAACTACGGCTTTTGTGATAATACTTAAATATTGAAAATCAATTTTTGTTACATCAAATATACCATTTCATAAACATAAAACTTATTCCTCTTCATAGAAAGTAAAAATCACCATATATAATATAAAACACAAAATTACTATAATTAAATTACCCTTTTACGAAGACATTCTTCTCTTACTGACTAAAATTTATTAAAAATATCATATTTTATAACTGCAGTTAAGTTTCAAAATGTCAATCCATAGAACAATTTTTTTACATATTTCCAATGATAAAATTAATCGCGTGATTTGCCAATCATTTCTCGAAAATTAAAACAAAAACCTTTTATAATTTAAACATCTATGCCATTTAATATTTGACAGAGTATATTCTTCGTGTATAATAATCAACAAACAAAATTTTTCTGTAAAGGGAGAGTTTTCAACTTCTTTTCTTCTGGTACTAAAAGTTAATTTTAGAATACTCTTTATTTTTTGCGTATATTGATATAGACTTAAAAATGTAAAAAACGACTCCATTGTCCCTAATTTGGCGCCAAACGTGATAGGAGGTCTTTCGACTTTCTGATCAGTTTTTAATTTATTGGCTTACGAATACTTTTCCCTATAGAGTAGATCTTATATTTACAACTTAATTTTAAGAAAATTTGAAGAATGAGAAAAAATAGAATTTAAAGAAAAATAAAAATAAAGAATCCAAATTCCACCTCATCTAGGTATTTCTTACGGTACAATTTTTATTAGTACACAATTAAGAAAACACCCAAAACCGTTGTTTGTAACTCGTGATCTATTGAGATAAATCGAATCCGTTATGCATGATTCAATAGATCGATTTCTCAGCATCCGAATTTTTATAACATGTTCCCGTCAATTGACGAAGAAAAAGAAACACCGTGAAGAAGCTGTATCTTCTCAGATCCGTCTCACATTCGAAAACATAATTAATGGACATGAAATGTGCAGCCAACAGTGTAAGCTATTGGGAAAAATAAAACTAATGTTATGTAATAAAATTAAGTCCAATGTAGTCTTGGTTTCGATTTAACGTCTATATTGTTCTCTCGGAGATTATTGATAATTAATTTAGCTTTTCGGCTGAGAAATCGCATCAAAGTAGCTCCACGCGTATGTAAATAAACTTTTTATAATTTTTATTCATTTAAAATTATACACTCACATTATCTCTTTCAAAATTATTGCTGACAATTTAGGAAACTATTTTCTAGTCTTCAGAGCAGAGCTAAAATTTTGAATAACTTTATTCCTTTTTTTTAATCATTTCTTGATTCCTGAAAGAGTATCATTTAAGGTAATATGTGTTTTATTTTAGTCCAATAAAACATTTAGGGCAAATGTATTGAAATACTTTTTGAAAATAAGTTCATTACTAGTGAAAACAGGTATCAAATATATTCGCAAAAACACGATAAATTTTTGAAAAGTGGTCGACTACGACAGTTTGAGGTTAACTAAAACTATAGCCCATTATGTGGGGGAAATAAAAGGAATGGGTGGACAGTACGAGAAATTTGTGGACAAAATAAAACAAATAAAATAATCCGATTAATAAATATGCAAAATTTTAATAGTAAATTATGTGCTCTACTTAATAATTTGAAGTAAAATTAATTTAACACGAAAAAAATATTAAACTATATTTAGTTAAATGGGACGAAGGAATAAAATATGTTGAAGGAACGTAAAGAAATAAAAAAAAAAGAATTAATAGTCCAGCTCCTTGATTATTGAGTTATCAAGACTGCGTTAAAGAAATTTTTTTTTAAAAAAAAAGTACATGCAAGGTGACAGAAGGGCAAATGGATATTTTTAAAATATCTGAAGGAGTGAGCCTTCTTATTCTGTAGTTCCATCACACATATGATAGCTCGTACAAGGGAGAAGTTTGAAAAAAATTGGTCAACCAAAAAAAATTTAAGCTTCACCTTTTAGATATATTTGTGGCTACGGTAGCCTCACAGTCATGGCCGTGATCTCGCGTTCTGCATCGAGTCGGAGGTAGCCACTAAAGACCTGCCGCATGATGGAGCTATTTCATGTTAAATAGTTCGAAGCTTCAAGTTCTCCCGAATGTGGGTTATGGAAGTTTGGTGGGGGGGGGGCGGCTGCTAGCTCAGGTGTCGTCCTCAGTTGAAAAGTCCGTTGACATTAGCCCTTCTGTTAATTATGAGAGAGAGAGAGAGAGAGATTAGTGAGTGTGACGTAAATAAACAATCCTTCACTCACTTGTAAGAATACTTTGTATACAGTTTTTTTTATTTGAAATGTCCATAAATATTTATTTTTAGATATCCAATTTTACATGTATATACGTAACAACATTTTTTTTCACAATTTTCTAAATTCTTGATATAAAAAAAATAAGTTTTTAGTTAGAAGTAATTTTGAAAACAAAGTGAGTTTTAGACTTATTGAAGAGCATATTATACCGTAACACAGGAGCCTTCATAACTTTCTAGGCGAAGAAAAAAACGTAGGATTTATCTAAAGAATTTCTTATTTCATTATTTTTTTAGAAAGCAATTTGTTATTATGAAAATCCTAACAATTGCAAACTTTTTGGCAATCGAGAAAGCATATTTTACTTAAAAATATTATTTAAATTCAAATAAAGTAAATTCGAATTGTGCTAATTGAAAAACTTAGTCCTAGCAATGCAGATAAGAAATGAAAATATTAACATATCACAATTCATTTAATTAATGAAAAATAAATGTATTAGTAATAAACAAAGCTTTTCAGAATTCATTTTTAATTGGTTTCCTTGAAATACTCATTTTTAAAGTTTACTGTAAAAAAATTTAGTATAAGTAATATCATTTCCCAATGCGTAGATATATTTTACAAGAGGACATAAATTGATATTTTATTCAATATAAGAACAATATTTAGAGACATAAAGAAGTTCTTTCTGAAAAATATCACTCGTCTGCTTTGAGGAAGTTCTCAACTCTTTCGATTCAAAACCCAATCATTTCGACAGACTTTATCAAGAATATGTTTTCGAAGCCTGTCTCTTTCACGAAATTCAATAACTTCTGTGTTGCATCCAAGCATCAAATTCTTAAAAATACCGTTAAAGATTTCGTGAAGGTTAAACTTTCAAACGCTCCTATAAACAGTAGTCTTGCGAAATATTTATTTTAGAAATTTATATTGATAAATAATCCTTCAAAAGGAGAGTATAAATTTTTCACGTCAAAATGTTTTTCCATAAGAAGATTCTCAAATACCACGATGCACTTTTATAAGAACAGATTTAAGGGGAGGGGAAAAACCGTATACAGGAAATCTATACAAACTTTTTTCTCTTGTTTTGAAAGGTTTTTAGTGGAAATAAATCATTGGACAGACTAAAAACATGTATGTTTGCGAAATAGAAATATAAAAAATTTGCAGCAAAAAAATTATAAATTCGTAAGCAATTATGAAGAAAATAGTCTAAATTATTTGTTTTGATCCAACTTTCAGTTAGAAACTGTCCAATGAGTGCAGAAGTTGATCTTGGGATATTTTTTTTTTTGATTTTAGATTACTTTTTTAATATATACGTCATTCTGCTAATATTATACCAAGGGATACCTCACTCTCTAACTATGGCTTACAGCGTTCTTTCAGATCCCTGGCTTGCGACATAATTTTAAACAATAGTCACATGACGAGGTCGATATAAGAGCTGGTACCCTACTCTCCACACCACGGCAATTAACGCGAGTTGCTTTTACCTGCTACGATTTTAACGTGCATTAGACACTCTACACATAGGATCTTTCTTGGAATCATGTCTCGACAGCACTCCCGACTGAAACAATGCCGGCCACAAGCTCGCAATCAAGACATGAGCTACAGCCACGATTTATTTCAAAAACTTAAACCAGGTTCAAGTTGAACAAACAACAACTGAAATTACATCATTTTCTAAACCATCTGGTATGGAGCAATTGAAGTCATTAATTCACGTGATTATCTTAAGCGAAAACAAGGGCCTAAAACTTGACCTTACGTACATATATCTACCAGAATCTTTGTTTTTACTTTCACTTTAATACAGATTTTGATATTTTTACTTAATATTCCCTTTACTTTATTTGTTAATTTATTAGTAAAAATTGAATTATCGCGGAAAACTTAAAAATATTAAATTTTTTGCTTAGATTAATATTTCTTTTAATTTAATTAATTATTGATAATCAATAAGAGAAGCAAATAAGACATCATCAATTAAGAATTTAATGTAAGTTTTTTGGGGAAATATTATCTTAACGTAGGAATAATTGTGAATGTCTTATTGAAAACGCATTTAGTAACAATAAGAGGGATGTTGGGGAAGGACTTCGTAATTTTGAGCCTTTGTCAAATGATGAAGACAATAGCTGAACTGGTACCCACCTCTCCAAGTATCCACACCACGTTATGGAATGACTTGGAAGCTTGACAGATTTAGTGTTCAACAACACTGCTATACGTTGGGGTTTTAGAGGCATCTGGATTCGAACCCACAACTCGAGTGGGTTCGGTAGGTCTTTAGTGGCTTGCCGTGAGTCTGAGGTCATGACTACTAGGCTACTGTAGCTACTTTTATGGGTAGGAAAAAAACACATATTGATTTATATCTTATAAAACCAACAAGTCATTTCTATTCAATGGTGTTTTTGTATTTTTGTTTAATTTTGGAAATTTATAGTTGGACAATTCCGGAACTAATAAACAAGTGTTACACACACACACATATATATATATATATATATATATACATGTGTGTGTATAATTCATTCATTAAATTCATTTATTTGACTTATTTCAGTCATTTTAATAATTTAAAGAAGATATGCAAGAAAATATTATATATCTATCTGTGTAAAGACGTCATGATTTCTAATAATTTTTTGTACGTACATAGCGCGAAACCTTATAGTGTAATATTTGCCATACCAACGCTTACAACACTTCTACGTTGGTATTGATTTTTAAAGATTTCGAACCTAGTTCGTTAATCTTCCTGTTTCAGATTGATTTTTATTATTAAAAATACCGAATGTATATTCGGTTTTATTGTCGGTCATCTTTCATATGCGATATTAAAAAAAATTATATACATTTTTAAAGTTGCTTATAATTTAATCTATTATTATTGCACTATATTACATTTCCCTTTTAACTACTTTTATCCTTAATTTTTTTTTCTCATCTTGCATCCTTAGGAAGTTCAGCGGTTGCAATCCAGAACGATTTTCATAAATACATGAAGTGAAAAAGGCAGTTTGTGTAGTCAGTCTAGGAAGTAAAAAAAAAGAATATATGTCACTAAACTAGCTCTGTAAGGTATTTATTATCCCTTACGAATAACAGTGTAAGGAAAAACATTACCTTCGTCTTGTCGAATACCAACCTCCGAAATGATAGACAAAGGCCATTTGCAAACGCATTCAGAAATTTGCTTGAGGGTGTTCTGAGGAATGTTTTTTCTCCTAACACTTCCCTCCATACAGAGAAAAAGTGTGCGAGTAGCTATAAACTCAAAAAATTGCATTATGCTTTTTCGCTTTTGAGGATGGTCATGCATGTTTTCTTAAGACGAATGAAGAAATTCACTATTTATTTTACTTCCTATGTATTGCATACAGATCAGGCCATAGCAGAGTGGCAAACCTTCATTCCATTTAAATACAGTTTATAAAATAAAACTTATTTCCCTTTCCTAATTCTGTTTTGTAAAAAAGGGAGATAATTTATTTTCTTGAGATTTAAGTAAATGCACCCGTATTTCAAAC
Source organism: Nephila pilipes (assembly GCA_019974015.1). Classification (NCBI taxonomy): domain Eukaryota; kingdom Metazoa; phylum Arthropoda; class Arachnida; order Araneae; family Nephilidae; genus Nephila; species Nephila pilipes. The sequence goes on along the minus strand of BMAW01027529.1, from coordinate 481,034 downwards.
ATATTTAAGATAAAGTGAATAATATTTGATGTATTTGTTGTTTTAGTGCAAGCTATATATATATATAAATATATATATATATATATATATATATATATATATATATATATATATATATATATATATATATAAATGATGTTTTCTCATATTTATGAAATCTTTTGTAAGTTTTCTGAGCAACCTATACTATTTTTGCTCTTCTGTTACATATATATGTTCCAGTAGCCTCAAAATATTTTAGTTATTGTTTAACATGTATAAGTATATTTTCCTCATCTTGAGTGCATCATAATCTTCCAAAAATAGTGTTTATAAATATTTTCATTGAAAGAAAAAAAAGTTTTTATTTGCCTTAAATATGAAAAGCAATGCTTTTTAGTTCTTTATAAATTCCGATAGCATTTGATTTAACTTTTTCAAATTTCAACGAATTATTTGCTAGCTACGGATACGTTCGGAACACTATTCGTTTGTAAAGACATTCATTGGTTACTTGTTAAAAAAGTGAAATGGTTTTAATAATGCATCTTAGTTCAAAATAGATTTTTGAAAAAGCGTGTTTTTTTCACAATGACAATTTGCTTTGAGGCTTGTCATAAATTAGCAACTCCATAGTTATTAAATATTATATTCCTAAATAAGATATTTCTAAGAAATAAGTAAATGTTTTACTAAGATCGTTTTCTCCCTTTATTATACAACGCAAAAGATGTGAAATAACAAATACATATTTTTTCAACTATATTTTAAGGTAGTCTATTTATAATACAAAGACTAAACTTTAAATAACTTACGCAGATACTTTCTTTTGCATATTATTACCATTAAGAGATGGTTTAAATGAATGTGTGACGTTTCACAAATAAAATTTATTCATTTTAATCCTTTGCAACAAAACTGAAAAATATAAAACAATTTTAATTACATTCAGTAGATTATAAATACAGTTCCTCTCGATAATGCAAATTGTATAAATTATAAACTAGGATGAAGAATTTGAAAACTGTGTCCATACAATTCGAAAAAGTTTAAAAAAATTATTTAAAATTTCGATCATATAATCTACAAGATACTCTTACGAAAATAAGGGCTAAATATTATATTATTTTTATTGAAGGGTTTTTTTCCTCTTTATTGTGAAATTTGCAGAAACAAAAAAAAATTAATACAAATTATTAAATAATTTAATTTGTTTATCAGATAATTGGAAAGTTTTACCTCAAAACAATTTCTTCCTCAAGCATTTTGAAAACATTCTCTAATATCAATGCAAAATTTCAAAGGAGGATTAAACACATAATAACTATGTGAATCTGATATCATAATAAAATATAATGAACAATACTAGCAAGATAAATACTATGATTATCAGTCTGATTAAAAGCGAAACATTTTTAAAATTTATTTTCAATCTGTATAAAATATCTTTTATCTATAATTAAAGGATAAAAAATTCAAGAAATTAATATTTTTTAATTTCTTGGATTTTTGTTTATTTTTCTAGTTATACATACATTGCGTGGCTTTCGTTATGATATTATTATTATTTTAAGTTATATTTTGTGCAGAAATTTGGTGTGCTTAGTTTCAAAAGTAAACTTTACCTTTATAAAAGTTTTAATTTATGCACTTGAAGTCTATTTAATATATACTTATTTATATTTCGTGTTGTTGGTTGAAAGGAAGAAGCTCGCTGTGGATCTCCACTAGCCTTCGGTGAACGGGTGCACAGTCTGTTGACCGATCATCGGAACACTACTGCCAAAAGTAATAGACTTATAAATAGAAATCCGTACCCTAAAAAAATTATATAATTTAATTCAAATTAATAAGAGAGAGAGAGAGAGTTAGGGAAATGTAATAAGGAATTTGAACAAAGAGTAGTTCTCTATGGTAGTTAAAAATATTCCAAAATTGATAGTATCACAAAATTTATTTAAAATGTAATAGGACATTGAAATTAGTTACCGTATTAGAACTAATAAGAAAGAGCCTATTACTTAAAAATAATATTTTGTCACATTGATCGAATAAATAGAAAAATAAACGCAATCTAAATCTACGCTTTCAGTTAATATGTGGAACACACATTTAACAATTTTACATTTTTAAAAAAAGTTTTTGTATTATCTATAAATATGGCATTTTTTAAAGTTGTAAGTTATTTTTCTAATTTTATAAACCTAAATCATTTGTTTGATTAAAAGAAAACATTTAACACACATTCGGTGCTGTAAAATTTCCTATTAATATGTTCTATTTTTGTAATCTTATAGAGATAATTTACAATTTAAAATAAATATTTCTTGCAACAAATTTTATCATATAACTAATTTTATCATATCATATAACACTGGGATAAATCCATTTTTTTTTTCATCATTAAAATTTATATTACATGCTAATTTATTTCAAACTATCGAAACTATTGAATTTTTAAATGTTAATAACTAATTGTTTGTATCAGCCAATTCTCAGCATTCAGTAATCTTCAGAAGAGTATTACTAAATTTGAAATAAATATAAACGTAGATATTTTGTAACTATGTAAAAGTTAAATAAAATATTAGAATTAAATTGCAAAAGACTTCGATAACTTGAAAAACAGGCTTAAACATCTCAAAAATTTATACTTCAGATTACCGTGTTCTTTAACCAACAACCACTCAAGAACTGTCAATCTTTAGTTAAGAACAGGAATCATGAACACTAGGTCCTCTAGTTATCTTTTTCTTTCCCATAAGCTTTAACGTCTTTGATAAATACGGTTTGACACACCCTCGGAATACTCTAGCGATTCTTTTATATTTTCGGTCCTCCATCTTGTCAACCAATTTCTACTTTTACTTTGGTGTATGTACAGTTTAAAGAAATGTTTGGAGCATCTTAGCCATATTTGATTCTTGCGCCATAATCTTAACCGTCTTTCATTCAGTTTAAATAGAAGACATAAAACTCAAAAACTTCCTTTTTGTAAAGTGTTAGATTGCATTTCTCAGAAATATGTCTACGTTTTGAATTCTTATTAGGTTTTTGATGCTTTTAATATAATTCTACGTAGATACAGAAATAAAGATATTTACATTTCAATAAAATCCATAGTCTGAAGATTATTATAAAAAACTAAGCGTAGAATACGGAGTTTTCATTTAATTTTCTATCTATTATTGAAGAAAAAGAACATCAGACTTTACTCACAAAATTTAAATTTAAAATTATTTTATTCGTGGAAAATTAATGCTATCAGTAAAAGCTCAAGATAAAAATTAAGCTGCGACATTCTTTACATATATTACATTACCTAAGTGATTTATTCTTCGCTTCAATTTAATTTTCTTTTGGAAAAAACTATTTATTTTAAATTGAGTTGTTTTTTTCGGTGATATATAAAATAATATTGGTAAAAGGTTATTTGATTACGTACTTGTTAAACATGTTCTAGAAAAATAATCGTCTGAGTTATTTTTGAAATTCTCAAGTTTCCACAAAGATCGGATACCTTAGTGGTAATTATCGAATGCAGCTATAAAAAGAATTTTCCATCCATTATTATTTTAGTTTCTGTCGTACAAGACAGAGTACTTCGCTGAGAAAATTATCGACAGAAAAATGAAATAAATCATAGTGGTAACTTATCTCCCGAACTTAATTCCGATTTAGGATAAACATACATTCTTTCAATCAAGTAAATTGCAAAATCATGCTATTCCGAAGAAGAATTATAGAGGTATTCTGTCAGGAAGAACCAAAACATGATGAAGGGAGTTGTATTCTGTTTATCAATTTCTGTTTTTGATTATGAATGGAGAAATAACTTTCTGCACAAAGTAAGTTTTTCTTTCAGTTAAATTATTTTGAACCAATAAAATACTATTTGGTCCTGTGAAATTAAAAGGCTTCTAATTTCGTAATTAATTCTCTCAACAAGGATTTAGTAACATGTAATATTAAAAATGGTAATTTTTAATAAACGTAATGTTTTAACAGGTTAATATAAATTGCAATATGTTTCGCAGCAAGCATTCATTTTTTATCTTAAAGCTGGATAATATAAGTAATAACAATATAAAGTATCGGATTGAAAATAGTTTCGTAATATTGATTTTTATAGAGAAATTTCGTTTTTATGTGTATGTTCCTTTAAAAAATTCAATAATATCTAAGAATAACTATTTCAAATTTCCATTAATTATAATTCTTACAAAAAATCAATTTAAATATTGGATTATAATTCTTTCACAATATGATTCCACCATTCATGACTTTAAATTAGAATATAATATTGTCGTTAAATTATTTATATACTATAAAGGCTATTTTCATTACTTAATTAAATGTTTTAGTTATTATTTAATTACACTTGCTATATCGAACATAATGATTGTTTACTTATTATTTTTATTTAGAAATTATTATAATAATGTAATATCGTTTTTCTAAATTAAATTTAAATAGATAAATTTTTATTAAGTTATTATTTTTATTTAATGATGTAATCACCCTCATTATCAACAATCTTATGCGATGTAGTGTACAAAGTTTTAATGCCGGATGGATAAAAATGAATTGGTTTTTAAACAAAATGTAAGGAGATGGTATTTTGGACATCATTCGAATTTTCCAATTTTTTTGTCAGTTAGAAAATGTTGTATTTATCGTAATAAATGGAAATACAATGTCGCAATATCGGGCGAGTATGGTGAGGCAATACCTCCCTTCCCAATTCATTAATTTTTTTCCGGGGCATAGTGCGGTCTTGCATTGTTGTGTTGTAGAAGAACACTTATTGAGTTGACAATCGCTGGGCACTTTTCAATTAAATATTGGTTTATTCGATCCAATTGTTCACAGTGAAGGTCTTCATTCACAGTTTGTCCAGGTCTTAGCATTTCAAAATGAGACCGAACGAATACTCCACGAAACACAGAAAAATGCCTTAGCTGTACTTCTTGGCGATTCAGTTGGAGAGAGCCACTGACTTTGGTGATCAAGCGATCAAAAAACGCTTCTGTATTGTACCACTGAAGTAATAAATTGCATTTCATGAATCGATTAGCTTTGTATTCTTCGGGTAGATTATACGGGACCAAAAACCAGCCTACTCTTCTTAACTAACAAGTCTGCTGCAAATGTTCTTGGATGGTCGACCAAGGTTGGTTAAGAGTGTTTGACAGTTCCTCAATTGTCTGACACGGATTTGTATCCATTTCCGCCCTTGCCATGCCATTATACAAAGTGTTGGTCTTCCTGACCGGTAAGAGTCAGAAAGATCGAAAATACTGCAATTGAACTCAGGAAAACACCTTTGGTATTTACGAACGTCTAATGCGTTTGGATAAATATCTCAAATGTTTTTGGTAGCTACCGTTGTGCTACTACACTTGTGAAACTCAAAAAGCGCGCAATGCCGGAGATGTAACTTTTCTGATGTTTGGCTAGTCATTTCACTTAAAACAGCAAAAAGAAATTAATTTTTAATTACTTATGAGTAAACAAGTCACTATAACCATAAAATGTTTTTAAGACGATTTTGAAGTACACAATGAGCAGATAAATGAAAAACGAAAACCGACATCTGAAAAATCGATATTACTTTTACTTTCCAGTCCCCTTAATTTATTATATATATATATTACTATCCATTAAAATTGCAGCATCAGGAATAAATGATCTTCCGAACATCAACATTACATTAAAGGAAGAAGAAATTCGAATATGCAAATCATTACGCTGAAGGGAGAAATGACATCTGAATCACTGCATGAAAAAAAGTTGTGTTGTAGATTTCTCATTCGGAAAGCGCTTTGCAAGGTCGGAGTTCAATCAGAATATCATGTTATGCCTCGAATAAGAAGAAGAAAGGCTTGACAGCAAGTGTTAGAATTCGATAGATGCAGGATCGTTGCCTATCGAAAGTGGGGATTATCGTTCCGTGATATAGCTTTTCCCATTGGTTGAAATTCAACCACTGTCATGTGAACATGGAATCAATGAGTTGCTGAGGATCATACTGAATGGCATGCTGGATCTCCACACCCTCCCATTACTAACTCCTGAGAGGACAGACATATTGTGAGGATACCCTTGCGAAACCGTACAACCACATCACGGACCATTAGTCAGTAAATGGGCATATTTACAGCACGCCCAGTATCCTCTCGTACGGTGCGATGACTTTTGCTACGGCGTGATACGTCAGCCTAATAACTATTCCATCGGCTTACCTTGACAATGCAGAATAGAGAGAAATGACAACTCTGGTGCGCCGAACGACAAGGCTGGATACAGGAGTGGCACAATGTTGTCTTTTCAGACTAGTCCTGGGGCTGCCTTTCAGTATTCTGATGCCGTATCCGTGTCTGGAGATTCGGAGATCGCTCGTCGACTGCTTGCCGTCGATATCTGCATAGGGTCGTGCTCCTGATATGATGGTTGAGGCAGCCATTGTGTACACATCACGCACATCTGTAGTTATGTAATTTGAACGCAGTTCGATACATTTCTAACATCTTATGTCCAGTATTTGTGCCCTATCTTCGAGGTCTTCCAAACGCCATCTTTCACCAAAATAATGCAAGACCACATGTAGCATGTCATCTTCTGATCTTCCTTGATACACAAGGAATTCAATTGATGCCTCGGCCTGCATGGTCTTTAGATGTATTACCCATATAAAAGATCTGGTTAGGGGTTGCTGATAGACTGGCCTTCCCCCCTCTCCAGGTAAAACTGCTGATGAAGTATCATACACTTGAAGCAGTGAGAAATGAGTGTCGAGTTTCTATCATCCAAACCAAGTGACATACTGTTTATCTTTGTGAGATACTATTTATGGACAATAAATGTCATTTTTGTATTTATTTTCCTTCATTGTATTGCAATTTTGATGGCCAGCAGTTTATATAAACCATATATTTACAAAGGTAAAACGAAATATGAATTTTCATCTCAGTTTTATAGTTCTATCATATATCTATACTATAAGACAACTCCAAATTATTAATATCTTATGAATTTAATTTAGATAAGCTATCATCATCTGAAAGTACTGCCAAAAGCAACACATCCCGAATTACGAACTCACGTGTACCTTAAACAAGTTTAATTGCCGAGGTATCCTGGTGGTCACTGATACGAATTTGAGGCCAGATTTGTTTCGTTGAGCCATGGACTCAAGTCCTGATGCTACTAAACACCAGCCATGCAACAGGGCATGTTGAATCTGTCTAAGCTCCAAGTTCACCTGTTAGTGTAGTGTGAATATTTGGAGAGAGCTCAGGTGCTGTCTTTGACATTTGCCTGTGAATCAAAATTTCGTGATCTGTCGCCTCTATTATATTAATCAGTAATCAGTTATTATAGCAAGTTTATTTTCTTACGTATAGCATCACTGTAATTATCAAGGAACGAGACGACCATGTGCATGTGCAGGCGCGTGACGCGCGCGCGCGCGCGAATAGCGAACTCAATTTACCTCTAACAAGTTTATTTTCTTCATCTGGAAGCAGTGCCTAGAGAAGCACATGCCAAATCACGAACTCACATGTATCTATAACAAGCCTTTCTTATAAAAAAATTTTAAATGAGTCGCTCAGAAGCCAATGCGGTTAAGTCCAAAACACAAAAATTGAGAAAATTAATGTTTTTTGATACATTAGTTTTTAAAATTCTTGGTTTATTAATTTAATTAGAAAAGTGTATAAAGTCTTTTTTCGAGGTGTAAACTCTGCAAAAAAACAAGATATGAACAGGATGTGTAAATAAAAACATAAGTATTTATTGAAATAATGACAGCATCTTAAACATTTTAGGACTTATACCTTTTGGCAGCTGAAAAAGATAAGAAATTTATGTAAAAATAATAAAATAACATTTATTGTCATAAGTTTTATGTTTATTCATCATAACAAACATCATCTTCTTCCGAGTTATTTAAATGTAAATCTTGATCTCCATGTGTTGTCCTTAATGTCCTGTAAAAGTCGTGTTTAATTGGAGGTATATACTTTAATAAACACATGATGTCTTTTTTTGTTTCTCTTGAAATTGTTCTGCCATTAGGATATAATATAGGTTGAGTTATATTTTTTAAATTTACTGGCCTACCTATTTTTGTTTTTTTTTATATCAATTACATGAAAGGTATCATCCTCGTCAAAATTATATTTGAACTTATTGCTGTTTGGGTTTGACCTTTCCAATTTTATCCATCTCATATTAAGCCAATTGACTGTTAGTCCACTTGTTGATTTTTTTCTGTTGGTAACATCTTCTTCCAATGGTTTTGTGGAAAGAAATTCGTGTGGATTCATTTCGACAACTCTGAAAGGGTTCTTTCTTTTACTATTTTGTATTATATGATACCAGTCACTAGGGTTATAAATATACGGAATTTTTTTTGCATAAGCTTCTATAACTGCAAAATCAGCATCATTGGGCAAATAACTGTGCCCACTTAATAAGAATTTAAGCTCAATTCATTCAGCTTTTATATCTTCACTCTGAACCAATTTCAGTAAACTTAACACAGTTTTTATATTTCGATTCTGTCCTGAACATGAATCTGAATACATTATAATTTTTTGAAAATCCTTTGCGTACAATTTAATGTGTTTAGTTAAACACGATGACACTTCTTGTGAACCCGCGATGCTTGGGTTATAGGCCAAACATACATGTAGCCCTCGTTAGTCTTTAAATCATGGCAACCAAGATTGTATAGGTATAAGTTTCTCTTGTAATAAGCCACTGATGTGGATAGTTTCGGAAATGATAATGCTTTTTCTAAATCAAAACTAAACACGTATATTTCGTCTGAAGCTCTTAATCGATCATTAGCCTTACTATTATGGGCAATTTTTGCATTTCACAAGTGTTCGTCATGTTCAACTTCAGCAGCATTTTTTTTTCTTCATCTATTGTAGATTGTTTTTTTATTACCAAATAATCACATTTTGCACAAGTATCTTTTGAAGGTTGCTTAAAATGTAAGTTAAATTTTGTCGAAAATATAAGGTAATAAAACTTTTCCTTTACTGGTACAATTTGCTCTTCATTACATTGTTCGACATACAGGTTATACATTTTTGCAATAGAAAGGTCTGAATTTAAGTATCTGCGTCTGGGATTATGTTTTTGATAACACAATAATTTTCGCAAACACTTCAACGTAATATTTTTGTGTTTTGACGCACATGCATAAAACTCAAACAATTCTAATTAGAAGTAACGGTTACAGTTACTATGAATTTCTTGTTTTTCAGTGTTACCAACAAATATCGAAAGAAGAAGAATAATTTAATCTTTATTTTAAAGTTTATGTAAAAAAATATTGATAAAAGGTGGACTTATTCACAATGGCTTCTGAAATTATTATACAATATATTCAGAAGTCATTAAAAAAAGGGCTGTCTAACCTAGGAAAAAGTAACCAATGAGTAAATCCTTTAATAACTAAGAAGATTATTATTTATTTCATCAAAATTTCCAAAAATCAGAAAATATCAAAAAATGGACTTAACCGCATTGGCTTCTGAGCGGCTCAAATGTGTGTGATTTTTATTTCTTTGAATGAACGCTGAAGACCATTTGTTATGGGATGTTGATGACGAAGCGCAATCGTCACGCTGGATACAGAACGAGACCCATAACACGAGCTTCTCAACAGTAAAAGTGAAGAGCTGCTCTCATTAGATAATGGTTGTGAGGATTTTGCAGGATTTTAAATACATCAGTGAGTGATTTATTTCCTTTTTGTAATGGTTTTAATATTTAAATACAATTCATTTTTTTATCCGTCGTATAAGACGACCTTGGATTTTGTAGGATTATTTTATGATTCCTCTATCATCTTATCTGCGGTAATATACAGCATATATGCACACACATGGATTCACTTACACACACACATATATATAAGAATACATAACTGATATGTTGTCTCGGGACATGTAAAATTGGATGACAACTATTTCTTTGTAAGCTAGTTAGCACATTAATGTTTAATGCATGGACAAAAGACGTTATGAGCTCGAATATATAAACATAAATATAAGCAAAAGTATACACATAAACATAAATTTGTCATTACAAAAGAAACAAAATCACACTCATATTTCATTTTAGTGGCTAGCTCGAAGTGATGTGATCTAGCTCGAAGTTAGTGCGTCAGGCATCGTGTTTTCAAAGCTATATTATTCTATATAATGACACGGACTCGCTTTGAAACTCTTCATAGCAAAATTAATCGACCTGCCATAAAGACCTGCATATAATAGAGCTAATGCAAGTTAAATCTTTCGAGGTTCCGAATCATCCCGTTAGCTTAGTGTGGAAGCTTGAAAAGGAGTCATCTTCGTGAACTGACTGAGGTTCAAAGTTATGAGAACCGACAGTAATACCCTCAAGCTGCTTTTAAGTGCAACATTATAAAATGATCAATTTTTAATCACTTAGTGGTAGTGAGTGCCATCTATAGAAATCTTTTCCTCACATACAAATGCTCAATATATATATATATATATATATATAAATATATATATATATATATATAATATAGCAAAACGTAAAACGTAAGGAAAAGAAGAGCGCGAAATAGACTACATCTATTTTTATACCCGCTGAGGCTCGCAAGGTGAATGAACTCCAGTCGTTTTAACAAAGTAAAGGTGATAGCTGCAGTTAAATGACGGGGATCGGTTGGAAGACTCATAGGAGTGAAGTGCTGAAGTAAACTTTTGTGATAATGTAAAAGAAATTTAAATCGAAGAAAGAAAAGTAGTTTTCCAGGCCATCACACATACATATATATGTGTGTGTGTGTGCGATTCTAGCTTTTCACTTTTTAAACTGATGTAGTGTAGGTGTAAAGCTTTTGAGCCAAGACCTTTGGAATCTTAATGACTAATGACGTACTGTTGAACTTATTTTGATGTGAGTGACTGTCAGGTGTTCTTCAATGTCCTTCTTGAGAAATCATATACGCATGTCACGTATTCAATTTTAAATTACACTTAATATCCTTTCCGCAGTAAGTGGTGATTATGGCCGCGAGTTGGCTCAGCATTGATTTTTGAGGATTTGTGGGGACCCGATTCTATCAGCGACCTACTAAAAAGGGGTCTAATGGAAGATAAGTCTGTCGAAGTTCCTAGTCCTGACTTTAACGTGGTTTGGCATTTAAGAAGTGGGATGTTAGCTCGCGTGCCATTCTCTTCACTTGACCAAGGCCCAAAAGTCTGTGTCTGCTGCCAATAACCCTCCTGTTGCTTCTTAATGAGATGTTAATAAAAAAAAAATTCGAAGTAAAAATCGCATTCGTAAATGTCTGAGTTCAGAATAATAGTAGAACAATTTGCTTGAATGAGTGTGAATGAGGGAGTATTGAAAACTGTGAAATGATTCGATGTTTTTTCAGAGACTAACGTGCATTATATCCATGTTGTATAATGCCACGAGTTGAATGATATAAAAGTAAAAGTAGACAATACAAGTATCTACTCACTCACAATAAAATTTTATCGTAATATGTGATTTAAACATATTGAGGCAAAATATTTATTTATTCCCAGAATATTATAAAGAATTTTCACCAAAAAAGAAGAAATTTAGCAATCATTATTATTCAGTTATTGTGTTAAGTTTTAGTTATCCAGATGTTATTTAGTTATTAAGCTCGGATAGTTTTGGAATGGATATGCATCTAAATCAAAGTATAATCTGTAAAAGGCATAGGTTTATTATTATTATAAACCAGTAGTCTAGTTCTATCGTGATATTTTCTTCCACTATCATCGGGGATTTTTCTGTTTAAATAGCTAAAAATGAAAGATTGCATTGTAAAAGGAAAAGTGATTCAAGTAGATTAGATTAAAATTGTAAAGTTTAGTGAAAAGAATGTATAGGTTATATTTATAAACAGCGAAGATATGAGTTAGAAAAAGGATATAGAGTCAAAGTAAACCGTCAAACTCTGTAACATTGAGCTATTCAATAACCTGGGGACTTTTTAGTTATTTGAATTGCATAAAATAACAACTCCTTTCAAAGCAAAATGAAACGTGATTAGGAAAATTAGATAAGAAGAATAGTGAATTGAATTAAGGATAGTGATATGTAACAGAAATAGAACTGAAAGAAAAAGGAAAGAAGAGAGATAACTACAACCTGATAGATGGTGTAGATTGGAGTGAATTACCTTCATAAAATTTTTGTATTGAAAGTAGCAGGAAGTAACTCCTGATCAGAAGAATAGGAGTCGAATAAGCCATAATCTAGAAGTATTTGAATGGGAATGAGTGATTTGGTAAGCTGAGACTTTATTATTTGAACATAAACTAGGATTAACTGAGTAAATAGGGATTTAAGAGAGCGGTCTTGCACATCCTCTGTTAGTTAGAAAACTGTATTATCTTCCTCCTTGTGTATATTTTACTGGAGTTTCGAATTTATTGACTACTTAATTAGACATTAAGATGGCTGTAAAGTTAAATAATGAAGAAAATGTGTCACAAGCCGTTAGTTTATAACGTAAAGAGCGATCGGAAGAGTCCTAGGAACAAATAATATACAGAAAAAAATTCACACAATGTCAATTCCTACTTAAGTCAACAATTTTTTTATTTTATTTTAGTTACTTTTAATTAAATGATTACAATTAATATAAATATATATATATATATATATATGACAAAATCACAATATTAAGTGGGAAAAGAAAAATTTTCCCAGCGATCTATACGCTTCGTCACTGACGGTATTTATTCCCAAATTTATAACCTGCTAAATATCTTATATATATCTTATACAATTTTATATGAGAGGAAAAATTTTCTCTCATATAAAACTAAAATTAATAATTTGAAAATTAAATAAAAAAATTTATGCTTTGACGAGATTCCATCCGAAGGCATGAGGATTATTCGCCGACGCTCTACCAAATTTGCCTTTGCAAGACAAATGACATAGTAGTAGCATTGACTTGTTTCTTAATTCATCCGGTAAATTAAATGGTTGGAATGCAGTTTAGACTGGCGACAGGAATTATTTAGTGGTATTTTGCCAAATGTGGCTACCCTGCTCCGCTTCTCGGACTTAACGTTCAGCCAAAAAAATTGCTAAGTTTGGCAATTTTTCAAACCTCGCCAAATGGTTGCACTAAACTGCATTTTCCCCAATTTAATTTAATTAAATGAATTAATATTTGAAAAAACTATATTAACATCAATTGTCATCCACTACAAGTTTAAAAAAATGTATTTGAACTTGAGTGGATGAATAAAAGTATTTTATTAACGATTGAAAATTTGAACAATATATATAAAGAGAGAGTGTGATCTAATAGTATGAATTTAAAAATACAAAAAAAGTTTCGGGATTCGTACCTTTAATTCAAATTAGTCTACTCAGTCGAATTATAATTAGTAAAAGATTAATTAAATTTGTATTCTAAAAACGTTTGTGGAATTTATTTATAGTGAAAGTAATGTTTAATTATTGAACTTTAATATTCATAAAGATGAGTAAACTAAGTAGTTAGCATCATTTTTTGGACTTTTTTTTATTAGATAACAAGATTCTTTTTATTTAACATTAAAAAAGACAAAAGATGGTAACAATCAACTGTCATTATAAATCTGAAAAAATTATTTTAATTAAATATAACAAAAAAAATTATATACATTTCTGTAATATTTATTATTTCACAAATATGGAATATATTTATTTGAAACACTTTTGATAATATTCATTACGGGATCATTGAATTGTAAATGAGGGAAATGAATACATGCATTTATAACAAAAAATTGATAGGAACTCCTTATAGATTAATAAAATAATACAGTAATAAATTAAGAGACTATAGTTATCTTCTTTCAATACAGAAACATTCAAGAATATAGTTATACCTGTGTCTAATACGAAATATTTTGAGGCAAAAGAAATTGAATGGCTCATTTTGAAAAGAGTGATCTCCACTTTTACAAATTTTTCAGGAGAAGCGAGCAACCCAACTTATTTTCATAATATTTCTAGAAAATTTAAATAATTGATTTTTTATTATTGAAGGAGATTACAAATGATGTGAAAATTATTAAGTAATTATTTATGGTTCTACAAGATATCCAGGATAAATATTTTTTATTCAAGGATATGACCCGATTTCAAAATGAACCTGGGATTGGGAAGGATGAAGTCCAATTTAACTAACAAAGGCATGTACTTTTTACGAAATCCATGATAAAAGAGCAAACATTGGTGCATAATCTTACTAGATTTACAAATAATATCAAAAGATAAGTGAGAGAGAAAGCTTCTGTTGTTCACTCGCTTCTTCTGTTGCAGTTGTAGGTCTCTCGTTTAATTCTTGAATTATTTTTATTCTTTTGGTATATACTGAGCATCCTAATGACTTGTGTTTGATTACAGTGAGCCATGAGAGCCTTCATGACAGATAAGATCCAAGTCATGCTCGAGGAGATGCCAATTAAATTGTATCCTTTAAGAAAATTAATCTAGTAGTGTTTCGTGGGAGTAAGTAAACGAAAGGTTTATGGCGCAAGAGCCAAATTTGGCTATGCTGTACCAAAACATATGTAACTGTGATCTAAATGAAATAAAATGGATAAAAAGGAAAATTTATTTGACAAGGAGGGTCAAAAATAGAGAAGGATCTCCAAGGTGTCGAAGAAAACGTCATGTTTACCAAAGACAGTAAACACTATAGGAAAGAAAATATCCCTAGTTTGACTCAGGATCGTGATTCCGGTTTTTACCTAAAGAAGGCTTAACCCCCTGAATGGCTATAAGGGCTTTAGCGAATGAAATATGTCCTCTTTTCTTACGAAGTACATTAGTCGACTCTGAAGGACTGTGAAATTATCAAAATGAGAAACAATGAAAAAAAAATGGAGATGACCCCCTTTTCAAAATCAACAATTCAATTAATTATCTTAACTGAAAAGTCAAATAGGAATTACCTATTCAGTTTTTTCAGAGTTTAGTGTACTTGAATTACTGTCAATTCAATAATACTCAATAAATTATTGGCAGTAAATTAATTGTTCAAATTTATTTTATAGTTTATACTCTATTTTCTTTTATATCTACATTTTCAATATTTTATTCTTTTTTCATCAGTATTAAAAATGACAATTAAGGAACTAAATACTGCAAAACAAATCAAAGGTTTCCAGTTGTAAATAAACTGGAAATGATCTATTTTTAATATGACCAATTCAATTAAGGGAAACCTATATATAACATTTTGAAATTCTAAGATTATCAAATGAATTATAATAATAGTAATTGCATGTAAACTTATAAAGTTTCTCTTAAAAGATATTCCTGTTTTTTTAAAGTAAAAAAATATGTGGTTACCACTAAATCGAATAAAAGCCTTTTTTTCACTTTCAACCGTATACTTTCGTTTTACAACGCTTAAAAACTGTCTAAAAGGATATAGGAATCCTACATCTCTCTTTGTACAGGACAATCCTAATTTTCGGTAGCTGTCCCATTGACCTCTCCCCAAGCACAAATTCGAGAATCTGAACTGAATATTCAGAAAGATAGGAACCAGTAACAGATTCAGAAAAATTGACAGAAGAGGAAGAAGGCACAAAGTCACTTTTTGGTGTATGTAATTTGCTCTCACACAATCTCTTCGCTTTTGATTAACTTACCTTAAAAATGCACGTATTGTCCTATTCTATTCATAAATATTAAAAAATATGCAAAAGATACAAGAGCATGGACAATTTGGTGGGAATTTTCTGTTCAGGTTTGTTTCTTTGTACATGAAGGAAATTTCAATAGAAGCAGATATTCTTGTGCCTCCCTTGAATCCTCCACTGATATCAGTAACATTGCTTTCAAAAAGTCTCTAATGCACCCATAGAAAGGGTTTTTTCTTTAATTAGTACTATAGAAAAGTGAAGTAACAAAATTGTTAGTCACAGTTCTTAAAGCTATGTTAATTACCGAAGTAAATTTTAAGAAATTCTATCAAAAACTTCATTCTTACTTGACATAGTAACAAATGCCCAGAAAATTTGTTCTTCTGAAAAATATAACATAAATTATTCATTTTCAGCTGTCCATACCTGTTCCTTTTAATAACAAATAAAACCAATGATGAAACGTGCGTTTTCTTGAACATCTATACTATTATCTAAAAATTAGTAGATATACCGTTTTGTGTGTGGGGGGGGGATAAATGGTCATGTTAAGAATGCATCAAGTATATAAAACTTTACAACAAACCTCACTTAATATCCTTACTCCATCATTTAACCAATCATTTTACTCCATGTAGTGTAAATAAAATCTGAGTTACTTTGCCGAACAATACTCCTTCTCTCTCTTTCTTTAATGAATGTTTCAAAATCTACTTTCGAGTTGTTTTATTTATTTTATAGTCACTACCTTCGCAAAAGATTGATTTATCGCTAGAAGGCTTCAAAGAGTTTCCACACACAAAAAAAAGAAAACTTTACTTCACTTTTATTGCTCCTTAGATTGAAAAAGATATCTTCGTTTTTATACCTTTCTTATTCCAAAAAGAAATAAAATTTAAAAACATATAGATATATAAAGAAATATCTTAGATATATAGATGCAAAGACTATAATTTCTCGGGTCCATTTTTTATTCGGAGACTCTCGGGAGAACATACTTTCGATAAATCATGGTCTGATGACAAATCGATTCGCTTCAAGTGCCGTAATCTCAAGACTGTCTACAGCGACCGGTCTCACTTTCGAACCTTCTTCAGTTGCCATGGATACGCTGGTTCTTATCAATTTCATTGAGTGTTATAGCACAGGATATCATTGTGTATTGCGTAATGTGAGATTTAATAAAAACAATTCGATTGGAAGTAAAGCAAATAGTATTGAACAAAGAAAAACAAGACGTTAAACCAAGTTTTCAAGGGGAGGTGGGGATCTGAATTTTTTCGATAAATGGTTGCTGGCGGGGTAAAAATGTTTGCTTGTTATCGAATAATTGAAAAAGTTGGGAGTTTGTTCAGAGATTTCTAAATAATGGAAATTCGCTAACTTAAAATTTTTACTTTTTAGAGAGTTTTTATATTTACCTTCATATAAATATCTTATGATATATACGATATTCTTTATTACCTTACAGTTCAACATAAATAAATAGGGAAAGCACAACTTTTCTTTAATGACTTGGGTAACCGAGACGTAACAATGCCCCAAATTTTTGGCGTTTTATTATCGATACTGCTGTGAAAAATTAAAGGAACTTATGGATGATTATAACCATATATTATTTATGATAAATTGAATTTTAAAGTTGTTAACAAATGTATGCCACGCCTTAAAGAAAAATATTTTTCTAACGCTTTTCTCAAAATGGTGTTCTTTAGAATTCTGGTTCACTTATTTCAAAATTTACTTTATCCATACATAATGTTGATATTTTCCGTTACACAAAAGCCCAAACATTTGTATTATTCAAATCTTACAAATATATTTTTGAATTCATTATCTAAGTATATTTTACAGTAAAATTTAAATTTTGAAATTACTCTTTATTTATAAGGTAATACTTTTGAAATGAAACGCGTAAAAACAACTGTGCTAGTTTTCCAATATAATCTCTCTTGTTTTTCCATCATTTCCATTTCCAATATCCCTCTTTTCCATGAAAATTCTTGCCATTGTCCATTTGTAGTGATACAATTCATTTTTCCTTGTTAATACTGAATATATCATACATTAAAATTATTCTTTTTAAACTAACACTTATTTTGTTGTTGTAAATGATTGAGATAATCAATCTTCCCACGCTTCCAAATAGTTTGGATACACTTTGTTGCACACTGCTTAGTCTATATCTGAATAGTCTATATCTGAATTTTCTAAGAATTTGGAACCAAGTTTTACACTGACAGGTGACCAATTATAAAGATTTCCTAGGAAATAAAACTGCATAGTCATCTTCATCTGACAATGGAACCAGTGGGCGGGAATTAAGAATGCTTTCAATAAAAATAATTGTTTCGTTATTTAGTGAGTGATACTGAAATTAAATAGTGATAGGTTATCCTATGTCATATAAGGTATAACTGGGGTCCAGACATTCGAAAAAATAGAAAAAGTTAAAAATTGGTTGAAATTGACAAGAAGGAGGCTAAGGAAAAGATAAAGATCTCACAGGTTGGAATAGGATTAATAGGAATAATAGGTTGGAATAGGTCGGAATTAATTTCCGATTCCATTAAACATCTGTTAATTTAACAGATGTTTAATGGAATCAGGACTTGAGCACGCGGCTCGCCATATACATCGCCGTTACCTGGTAGGAACCAGTAGCTACCTTTTGAGTACTTATGAAAATTTTTATATGAAGGAAATGGTGTGATAAATATGTTTATAAGCACTATAAGAAAATCTGCTAGTTAATATAGGAGCATTTATTTGTCTGAAAAAAGTTTCAAATATGTGTTTGAGTTTCAAGTAAGAAAAAGTTTGAAGTACGAATCTGATTTCTCTGACGTTTTTACTTTTTTCCATTTTTATTTTCAGTTCAGTCATTTAAAGTAAGTAATTGTAGTTGCAGCGATTATAATGAAAAAGAATTTTAACTTAATTGTATTTTTAATGCCCAAGTACGGAATGAACTTCTACGTTAAGTGCTTGTATAGGAAAAAAAGACAGCTTCCAGGAAAAACATTATTTTATCTGCAGGAAAAAATTGTCCTATGTGCTTAAATTATTTTGAACTTCAATTTTCCAATTAACAAACGTAAAATGAAAAAAAAAACATGCAATAAGAAATAAGATATTTCCTGGATCAAATTTGTGAAAAAATTCAACAGGTTAAGGCAGTGGTTCTCGACCATTTTCGATTCGAGGCATTCTTTTTGAACTAAGGATTTCCCACGGAATTCTATCCTAAGTCAAAGTGTAAAAAATCAGGAAGTGATAAAAATAAATAAAACACGTTTATGTCACCAAAAACATTGTAATGGATATGTAATGAACCTTTCAAATATCTGTATTATTCAACAAATTCATTTTTGAAAAATAATTTTTAAGGTTTTGCAATATTCCGCGACATCACAAACCGTGTCGTTGTGGCGTACACTTTGGGAACCACTGAGTTAAAAAGTTTACATTAGATGAAAACAATTTTAAATGTTTATTTATGTTTTGCAAATTAATTCGGTTGTATTTGAATTCGAATCAAAGTAAATCCAAAGACCAGCAAGTAATGGTTTGAAAAGCACAAAACAATGATGCCTAACCAACGCACGTGCTAATGATGCTTTTATAACTTAAATTTATAGCAATTCAAAAGTAGGAAGGAAAAAAAAACCTCGAAAAATTTTCACTCAAAGACAAAATTCTCCTCCTTCCACTCGGCCAATTTTCTTAAATATCTCTCCGCGTTTATCTAAAACTTTACGGATCATTAGCTACTTCACTCAACGCTGATTCATAAGTTTTCTTTTTCACCCTTTTTTTAATGTCCGCCACCTTAAAAACTAAAACGCAGAATCTTCACCGGGGCGCAAGGAAAAGCGTGGGGCGGCCCGCTTTTCTAGAACACTATAAAAGAGCGTTTTTCACCAAATGAGTGGAACCGATGGGGCTGTTACTTGGGAGCGAGGATGGTCGTTTTATCGTCAGCCAAGACTATGGATAATGCTTGGCCGTTAAGGAAAGTGTGCGCCCTGGCGTTTCGGCCACTTATTTTTTAGTGGCCTTTCGGCGAAGTCGTAACTAAGTTCATAGTCCAATAGGTTTCAGGATGACTTAGGATGTATTTATACTTTTTTTCCTTTTATTTTGTCACCAAACCTTTTTATGTATCGATATAGAAGGATTGATTTTTGTACCCAGGAAAGATCAAAGATAGTCACAATAAACCTTTATTTTTTTATTTTGTTTGTATCGGAAGAGGAGAGTTCAAGCACAAAAGGAAATTGCTTAAAAACTATTTTATACCTTAAAAATATTATCTAATCCAAAGAAATATAAACTTTTGATTCGATATGATAGATCGCATAATGAGATGAGGTTACTTATAGTAAATTTGATGTTAAGCTAATTGAGATGAAATCAAATTAAAAATTAGTATTTTCTTTCATTGGTGTTAATACCATACTATAATGAACTCAATTATCTTTTAGTACACAACCCTGAACTAAGGTCATATGGCGAGATTCAGGATTGATACCTCACCTTGTGTGGTGATGACCTGGTAACAAAGTCAGATTAATATGCGACAGCAATCGTTAATTCTTTTGATAGGTTTTGGGGGAACCTGTTATTCTATTAAAAAATCGTAGCTCCAAAATCCAAGTAGTCTTGGTCATGATTTCTATAGTCGGTGTTGTCGGGTGGTCATGGTCGTGAGCTCATGGCCGGAGTTGTTTCCGTAGATTCAAGAGTTCAAGTTTTGATTCCAATACAGATCCTCCATGTAGTGTGGTTGATTCATCGACCTGTGCCAAAACCCTCCCTAAGCTTGAACAGAAAGTTAGTTCAGCGTTGGGCGAAACATCGGGGGATGTTTTTCGACCAAGTGAAGAGGGAGAGATTGTTGTTAGCGACCTTGATGCGGCAGCGTTGTTTCGAACCCTAGTCCAGTTGGTCCAAAAAAAGTTGACCGGTCGATTTTTATCATGTCCTAACCAACTGGGCTAAAACGACGTCTCACATAGCAGTTAAGAAGGCGTTTTAACTTCCGCGCTGTTGAAAAAGAGAGTCGTTACATTCTCTCCCTCCAGTATCATTGTAATGATGTGCGAAGAGAAACATTGATATTGTGTACACAAAGTTGCTCTTATGTTTTAACCAAAACTACAGTTCATATACATCCCCTCCTTATTGAATTGAATTTTGCTTGAGACAGTTTCCCATATATGAGTCATCGGCTGTCTCGTGTTGAGGGCGGATCTCGTCGACACGTACGCCAAAGCCGGAATATCAGAAGTCTTGATTTGTGTGCGTTTGTCTTTAGTTAGACATACAGAAGCAAGTGTTTTGTGACGGGGGTATATACAATTAGTAGGTATAGGTTGTGCTGCCATCTAGTGTTGAAGTCCTGGGTCACCACTTCGGCTTTGGACGAAACATCGGGGGGAAGGGTTGTTTTTCGACCCCGTGGAGAGAGAGTCTGCGTTGTTGGCGAATGTGATACGGCAGCGTTATTTCGAACCCTTGTCCAGTGGGAACGAAAAAAGTTGATCGGTCACATTTTGTCATGCCCTAACCGACTAGGCTGAAAAGACGTATCATCTGGTTAGTTAAGTTAGGCATTTCAACTTCTGGTGCTGTTGTAGAAGAGAGTCGCTGCATTAGAAAAGGGGAATACTTGTTCAGAAGACATCCAACTCATTTGACTGTGATTTAGAATTACGAGGTCCTGCGACAAAAAGTTTTCAATAATTGTAGCGTGATGTTGTTTCAAAATGAGTTGAATTTCTATGTCTTAACTTGGTGAGATTTAGTTCAAAAATTACAAGTGAGAGATAAGAAAAACAATTAGCTCCTCATTATCTAAATGAGGTTTAATATGGAGGGTAGTCGATGGTTTTTGTGTGCGTATATGTTGCTGTTATTCGAAGTAAATTTATTATTTAGATTTCCTCCAGAAAATCGGCCACAACGCTTATGCCGATTTCTAAGTCCTTGACAATGCTTGATTACTGAAATATTATGGTTTAAATTACACATTTTTGATAATATCAGAAAAAAAGTTTACTCACATTAAGAAAAATTAAAATGTAAATTGAAATCAGCATCAAATTAATTTTTTATGTAATATTTAACTTTTAAAATCAGCTGATAATTCACCTGAATAAGCCAAATATATTAATAGCTGATAAATCAAAAGCTTGTGCTTCGATGAAATGCGTAAAAATATGCGTATATTTCTAACAAATGATTGTGTGTGTGTGTGTGTGTGCGTGCGTGTGTGTGTGTGTGTGTGTGTGTGTGTGTGTGTGTGTGTGTGTGTGTGTGTAAATCAAATGTATCTACTAAAATTAATTATTTATGAAATAATTAGAGTGTTTCAAGTGTTTTAAATAACGTATTTAGAAAATCAAGTTTTTTGTAAACATGATAAAATATAAGCCTCAAAAATCTTCTGAAAGGATTTCTTTTAATTTTATACAGGTTTTTTTATATTTGGTTTTGACACTTACTCCAACTTTCATTGTTGTTGGCATTATTTTTTATTGAGAAAAATCTTTTATTTGACCATCATGGGCCAAACAGTTTTCATGGGCCAAACAGTGTGCATAGATCAATTAGGATCTCAAAAAGCCCAAATGGAGGTTGAATTATAAAAGTTAATTAAAGATATGTATTAATTTTGAGTGAAATAAAACTACAATAATTACATTTAAAAAGTTTAAAGTAAGAATATGAAATGAAGTTTTTTAAGAAAATATGTTTTTAAAAGCATGGAATAAAAATTGTAATATAAATTTATTGAATTAATTAAATTTATATCAATGATTATTAAGATTATCAATAGTTATTTCCAGTTTCATTTTCATTTTCCTTCTACGCATTTAATTTTTAATATTCGTTTTAGAAACATTAAATATTTTAACCTACAAACGATTTTTAACCGAACAATTACTTAGAAGAAATCAGTTTAACAAACTTAACTCTTTATTCTTTTCTCTACGCTTCTTTGTAAACTTACTTTGTTCTTCACTTACCGGTTCCCCTTTTTCAAGTAAACATAAAATAAGATGGTGTACTTTACATATGAGATCGTAATCAAATAATTTCTTTAAACTTCACACTTTTGAGGCTTAAATTTTTTACAATGCCATCCAACAATAATACCATCCTACTTGAAGGTGGACATAAAAAACTTCGATAAACATTTTTTCAAATATGTATTCAACAGATCCCTTCGAAATGTACTAGAAACTTTTACATAACAAAATATTTACTACAGTACAAGAGTCACTTTTCCGAAAAAAAATTAGCAGATAATTATTTTAAACATAAGCTGAGTTTTAGATTTCTCTACTAGAACCATTGTATACATGCACTGCAAGAGACATTTCTCCTAATCTTGTACCAACCAACTGCGGCAAAAATTTCCTTGAAACCTTCATCAAGTTCATTGATTCAATAATGAGTTTTCTACTCTACATTTTAGTAACCTAAGATTCTTCATCTTTAAAAGTTCCTTTTATATTTAAATACTAAGCATTTAAGTAATGAGTACCTAGAACCCGTATGTTATATAACAATCTCGAAATTACTTTTCCAAAGAGAGGAGGCATTGACTTAATATTCCTACAAAATATTTATTTTAAGAGTCTTTTTTTCTCAGTTACCTTTATTGTGCTCATAGCTATTAATTAGAGCAATATTCTTAAGGAAATCTTTTGCTTGGTTCTGAGAACTAAGGGATGAAAGATCATAGATTATAATATTGTACAAAATGAAATTGTGTGTGTATCATAACACTTTCGTGAGTTTATAGACGTAAGAAATAGGACTCTCTTAATAATTGTTTCGCACTCTTTTACGTAATAAAAGTTCTAAGAAATAGATAATTTCTCGATTACACTAAGCAGAATAACTCAAAATAACTGGGTGAACATAAAGTTCTAATTCACTCTAAACGTTCTAACGTTCCAAAAAGTATATGGTGTAGACTCTCATTTTTGACGCTAATTCGTAAGAACATTTTTTCTTTATATATATATATATATATATTCAACGTTTAGCTTCCGAGTCAATATTTTTGCTCTGATCTGGGTGTTTTTCGACCCTGTGGAGAGGGAGAGAGTTGTCCATGTTTGTCGACAGCTGTTTCGAACCCCAAATCAGTAGATCCGAAGAAAAGTAGACCGGTTGTTTTTGTTGCATCTTTACCAACTAGATTAAAAAGGACGTCTCTCATGGGCCAGTTATTAAGGAATTTTAACTTTTAGTTTTGTGTTTGAAGAGAGCTCGTTGCATACTCCCTCTCCAGCATTATCGTGATTTTCTAAGAGAAAACTTTCTGGATGGTATTTGTTAAGAAGGTCACTTTTCTAGCCCTTACTACACTTTATATGTATCTCCTCCCTGTTGAATTGAATTTTTCTTGGAACAGTTTCCATCTGACATCATCGGCTATCGCAAATTGAGTGGCGGGTCTTGTCGACACTGCGCTGTAGCCGGAATAGAACTAGGTGAGATTTATGTTCGATTATCTTAGACACACAGAAGCAAGGGTTTTTGCATCGGGGGCATATACAACCAACAGTTCTAGGCTGTACTGTCATGTAATGATCACGTCCAGATCACCACTTCGGCGTTGAGCTATTTTCGACCTCGTGGAAGGTGGAAAGAGTAGCTGACCTAAGCGGCTTTTCAAACCCTGGTCTGAAGAAATTTTGACCAGTCGCTTTTTATTGTGCCTTTACCAGCTAGACTTAATTCATCATTAAAAGAAATCAACGCCAAAACAAGTTTTATTATAATAATTATTTTGACTTAAAATCAAATAGGTTTAAATCTCATTCTGATGTTATTTGTTGCCTTCATAAAAATAAACACTTTATAAGGAATATAATTTTTATAAGTAATATTACTTTTTCTTATTGCATTTCATTTGCTTCAAGAGGCTTAAAGTTAGTAAACGAAAATGCATCGTCCTACAATGTTCGAAATGAGATTTTAAGAACAGCGCAAGTAGGCGGGTGATTATTGTGCAACAGAATGATCCGCTTCCGGCACTTACAAAACAACACACCTACTATGTCTGAAGCTCAAAATGTAGGAATGGAAGTTTATTTACGAGAATTCTGCTTAATTGATGTGACAGATAGCTAAGATCTAAAGTATTTTAAAAAAGATTAGATTGATATATTTTGAAATTTACTCAACGTTCCGATTGAGATAGGCTGAAAACAATCTGGAATAAAGGCAGAGTTTTAACCACTTTTTAATAAAAATATATATTATCAATGTTTGAACAACGTCTATCATTTTAGTCCGACAAACTTCCTATATAATTTTCAGTTTCGAATTTTTTTTAATGTTTTATGAAGTCACTCAATGAATTCAAAGTTACTACATCTCAGACTTTAATCTATTTGAATGTAATAAAGTGTACCTGAAAAAGCAAAAAAAAGTTATTTAGTGACCAATTTTGTTCGATGATGAAGGCAAAGAAGCTAAAATTATAGATTTCCTTTTCTTAAAAGAAAGGACTATCTAATCCCCATAACTATTATTGAAATTATTTATTTATTTACACTTCCATTATTGGTGAGGGTTTGAAAATCAGAAAAGCAAAAAAAAATTAATTAATAAGTGTAATTTATTGTTTAATTTTGCTGGCTTGCTCATTTAACAGCAAGAGGTTAATCCAAATAATCGCACAATGATGCCCAAGTTGCGGGAAAATAAGTACTTTACTGTAACTGGATCAAGAAGAAAGATCATACTCCACCATAGAGCAATTGATACTGATTAATTGCAGAAGTCGTGGGAAAGAAAGTTGAATACAGATGAGCTCAGATTGTGCAGAAATAAAGCGAAAGAATCTCTCTATAAAACCGAAAAACTATTACAAATTTAAATTTTAAAGATCCCTTCGATCAGCCATTTTGATTTCGTGAACGTATTGTTAATCCTATGAAATTTCTACTTCCTTTTCAATTATATACTATTTTATCTATTTAAATACAATAAAAGGAGCATTCGAAAGAAAAAAAACACCGAAGGCCTTGGTGGAACTACATTTTCTCTCCGAGTTTTTAAAATAACACGTCGACTAATAAGTTCCCAGTCTGACTCCCAGATGGCACCCCAAATATAGAATTAATATTTCTTTTAGTAAATACTATTCTTCAAAAGGTAGCTGTAGAAATTTTATGACGGTCTGACGTTTGCTTCAAAAATTACAGTGGTTTTAATGAAACAACATTTTTATTTTCAATACAATAGGGAAAAAAGAATTTCGTGTGTTCATAAGACATTACTCTTTGTTGAGAAAGAACACCGTTGAAACAAAAGCATTCCTTTAATAAGTGTTATCCGAATTTTGCACCAGGAAAATTGACCATTATTGACTGGTTTGTTAAATTTAAAAATGATCGTGCGAGCGCCGATGATGCGCTACGCTCTAGACGCCAAGAAGAGGTGGTTGTACTGGAAAACAAACAAAAAAGTTCATAAAAACGTTTTGATAAACCGTAAAGTGAAGTTTCAGGAGATAGCTGACGTTAAGTATATCAAAGAAAAATGTAGCCTTCACTATGTATGAGCATTTGTCTATGAGAAAGATGTTTTCGAAGTGAGTGCCTCGTGTGCTAACAGTAGACCAAAAGCAGCAATGAGTCGATTCCAAGCGCTGTTTGAAGCTGTTTCGGTGAAATAAAAAAAGACATTTTGCGGCAATACGTAACGATAGACAAAATTTGGATCCATTATTATACGCCAGAGTCAAATCGGCAGTCAGAGGAGTGGACAGCAGCCGGTGAACCTCGCCCTAAGTGGCCAAAAGAGAAACAGTACGCTGGCAAAGTTAGGGCGTCCGTATTTTGGGATGTGTGCGGTATTTTGTTTATCGATTACCTTGAAATATGCAAATCAGTCAATAGCGATCGCTACATATCCCAACTAGATCATTTGAATGAGGAAATTTGAGTCACAAGTCATTAGCTACAATGGCAAAATTGCATGAATTACAATTCGAATTGCTTCCGCACCTATCCTATTCTCTAGATTTAGCCCCCAGCGACTACTACTTGTTCGCAGACCTAAAAATGCTTGTCGTTAAAAGATTTTACTTGAATTAGGAGGCGATCGCCGAAACAAACGCTTATTTTGAGGCCAAAGTTAAATCGTTCTTAAAGAAAGGTATTGAAATGTTAGTGAAGTGCTGGAATGATTGTATCGTTCTTGAAGGAGACTATTTTGATGAATAAAATTAAGTTTGATTGAAAATTTGTGTTTTCTTCATTAGACCGGGAACTTATCAGCCGATGTGTTATTTTAAAATATTTTTAAAAGTAGGAAAACTTAAAACCGAATCATTGAAATAGGCGTAAGAAATATCCGAGGAAAAATAAAATTCCATAGAACGTTCATTATTTTTTGCTCTTTCGGATGTACTTTTTTTTTCAGATAGATAAAATAATCTAACTTTGAAGAGTAAATTTTAAATCCTAAAGGATTAACATTACCTTCACGAAATCAAAATGACCAGGAGAAAGGAGCTTTGAACAGGGCCTCGTCCATCGCCGTAAGATCTACTTAAACTATTGTTTTCAAGTGGATGACAATTTATAGTTGCATGTTCTTTTAATGTGTAAGGTGCGAGTAAAAATAACTGGTCTGGTGATATGAAAAAAGGATGGAAAGTCGAAAAATTAATTTTGAATAAAAAAAAATAGGTTTTAATAAGATACCTTAATACACTCGAGTTGGAAAAAGCCCCAGAGTTTATTCACAATGTTTTGGATACTAGAAGAATTATTAAGGATTGCTCGGTGATTAAAAATATTCGCTAATAGCTTAGATTAGGTCATGAAAGTAATCCAATATCTCTAAGCTGATATCTCCCTCACAACAACTGTATTTAAATCAATCATTATGTTTAACGAGCAAAATACTTTTTATTGCTTCATTTGAAAAGTTTTGATGAAGTCATATTTTGAAATAGCATTTTCCTAACTTCTACGTCAAATGTCTCTATATCAAATAGGTATTATTTATGTTTCGTTATTTTGATTTATTTAAATAAATGAATTACTAGGCCCGTTTAGTAGAGAATCTAGTTTGTAATTCAAGTCCAATAGATCAAGATTTCTCAATGCCAAACAAAACCCATAGGAGGGCAATAACTGATGCAAGTTAAATATGGCTTGTCTTAAACTCCTCGTGATGATGAGGAATAAAAGCAGGCAATGAGAAGTCAGGCTCCTGTATCGATTTCTTCCAATGACAATTACGAAGAACATTAACAGGTTTGGAAAGTTAAGAAATAGGAATATTGTAAAGAGAGTATTTATTAAGTTAATCTAAAAATTAATCACATTATTTACAAAATCCCCTAACTAATAAAACAATGTGCAATAGAAGGTTTGGTTTTATTAACTTCGCACTAGAAGTAACAAGAGAGAGCTCATAATTTTGAGCCTCGGTCAAGTGACGAGGATGACACCTGAGCTGGCACACCCTCTCCTAACTTCCACATCTCGCCAACGGTAGGACTTTGGGCCCCGATAGATTTAATGTGCCTCATCCCTGGCTACACGGCGGGTCTTTAGTGGCCTAAACTCGAACCCGCAACTGAAAGAAAACCTCCGGCCATGGGTCTGAAACCATGGTCACATGTGTAATAGAAGATAGTAGTGCCTTGCAGTATATGTGTGAATAATAAAGAAGTATTTTTAGAAGCGACAAGAAACGATTTTCGCCTCTAAATGTTGTGCAAGAAGTTAACTGTCTCTCCGTTGCAGTTCGGAAGAAACGAGAGCCCACTGACTCGCTTTAAACGAAGAATTACATCAAAGACAAAATATATAAAGCAGATCTGCTAAGTGGAATCGGGCAGAAATAGACAGCTGAAAAACTCCAATAAAGTACTAGATGAGCACGTCAAGTCTTTGGTCAAGTCAAGACTTCATATTTTGATACTAAAGTTAAATACTAAAAATAATTCCTCAGTCGTAACTCTCTTAATTTCCGCACCAAGTTAGAAATTTACATGAAGCAATTTTTTATCATTTCAGGGCTTAACAGTCCTGTTGGTAAGACATAGACTTAACGTAGAAGTCATAAGCTAAAGCTCACTTTCTCTTGTACTTTGACTGAACTGTAGTCGCGACAGCAGAACTCGTGACCAACATTAATGGGCTCGAGTCCTAATGCCACTAAAGATCCATCGTGTAAGGGCTCTGATGTAATTTAAATCAGTCAAAATCTCCCCATGGACGACGTGGAAGTTTGGAGAGGGATGTGTCAGCTCAGATGTCATCCTCGTCATACCTGCGAGATTCAAAATTACGAAGTTCATTGTCAATAGTTCATGTTACTTCTACATGATATTATCTTAATTAACAATAAATCATCGAAAGGAAAGCTAATCTTTTTTCTTTTTGCTCAGATTAGCGAAAAGCGGGGAGAAGGTACCAAAACTCAGGTTTTATTCTACTTTCTGCTCTTTAATAAAGAATCGGGAAGTCCGTCTCCAATAATCATATTTTAATTCGACACTTAAGTGGTATTAATTTTATCTAAACAGCAGTTGTTATTTTATCGGTGACATCGAGTCTAGAACTACTGAGCCGCCCACCACAAAGTCAGTTCGTTATTAATTAGATTATAATAGGTCCATTACTCACTTCAGCCTGAATTCAATCTCATTATCCTAAGCTCAGTACTGAGTAGCGTTCACAATGACTCGTCACTTGAATTTAAATTCTTAAGGAATAATACAGATATAGCTTATTATTTAAAATATGTAAATCAGTTGTCATAATTCTACTCTACTATCGTTCTTTGGGTCATTGCATTATTAAATAAAAAGCTATGTTGATGTTCAAAGAATTCAACAATAAGTTAGTTGCCTCAATGGTAAAATAATTTATAATTTTAGATAAAACTCGGAAAACAAGTAGTTCACTTAATGTCGGGGGGGACATAAAGTACTAGTTCTTCAGAATTGATAAGAACTAGATAAATTTTACCATTAACTAAAAGGAAAGACCTTTTTAGCACGAATATCAAAACCATGCAATTTTACATAAAATATTAACAAAAAAGGGTGTGTACACTTGACCACAAATATAACTAAAAATAAAAGTTCCTCATACTAAATTTACTTATTTCAACAACATTTCCGAATTTTTCATTTAGTTTTAAAATCGGAATATTTCTTGTGGCTTTTTTTGTGTGTGTATTTACATCTAAGCCACTCTTTTTCCTGATACCAATCACGCTGTAATAATATGCTACACCCTGCTAATCTTCAACCAACGCCGAAACAAAGTGCCATTCCTCCTCATCAGATCCCAGTCAAAGGATTAACCCTTTCGACACATCGATTAAGACGTTCGACAGTCAAAAGTTACGTAATAAATTAATGCTTAATAAGAGATTTTCCAGGCAAACTCACTTCGTTAGAATACGAGACATAATAATTTGGATCCTGATTTATAGCCCAAAATTCGCGGTTTCCGCGTCTAAATTGATGACCGCCGCCTGAAGTGTAATTTAGTTCGCCTGTAAGCGGGGCCATAATTGTGTGGTTTTAGTTCATGTTCGGCTTACATAAACGATGAAGCCCCTTAGCGGCCTGTAATAAGCGACTTTAAAACGACAGTGGATTTATCAGGTAATGTAAATGCTTCAAATTTTAAGGGGGGGGCTACGTTTTCCACAGAATATCTTGTTCCATTTTGAATACTTAATAGTTTATATATTCGTTGCAAAACCAAAATAATGTCTAATTTTTTTTGCAAGGATTGTCATCTAGGGAGCTTAATAACATAAATTATATGTTTAATGTGTCAGATTCTACGCTTAAAATTTGCAAGATTTGACTTTGAGCTAATTATATAAATTACAGACAGAAACAGAAGGAAAGAAAAAAAAAAAACATTTGTTGGTTATTCAATGGTCAAAGAATATTTAATGTTCCAATGGCTGTTTAAGATAATGAACTGAGATTATCGTTACATCCTACAGTGGAAAACGTTAATGCAATGAAAATATAATTTCTTGAAATATTTTCTCTTATAATAACTACTAACATATATGCAGAATAATTATTCATATTATAAAATTTTATTCAAGACAATTAACACAAAAAATAGCTTTTTCTACAAGTCATACATAATTCTGGGAATGTAATATATATTAATCCCTATAATTATTATAACATATACAAATACTGTAATAAATTATCTTCATTACAATTAAAAAATTAAACTATTCTACAAATGCAGATTCACTCGCAGCAAGATATAAAAAAGGAGGAGTATTTTATTTAAATAAAGTTTGTAAGGGAAGGCATTTTACATACCAATTAATCTATTATTAGATTACTGATTATAATTTTAAAAATATATTCATTATAAGGTATTAAATTTTTGCATGAAAGTTACTTGAGTTTTTAAGATAACCTGGAAGCAAATTGATTATTTATATATTTACTAATACTTTATTTTTACTTTTATATATTTGTCTCACTTCCTTTCTCTACAAAATATAGGTTTATAAATTTACATCAGAAAATTTGCATTTCATTCATTTTTAGTTTGACTCATTTAGACGTTATAAGCAGTGCGCATATTATTCATGAGCAAACACTATTTTTCATTTAAAATTCAAGACAATTAAATAAATTGTAACATTTCAAACATTTGCTATCGATTTATCTCTGATTAAATTGCTTCTAAAATAATTATAATTAAAATACAACGAATTTCGGAAATTCCTTTTTTTATGTAATTATCATGCCATGGGGTACAATTATTAGTTCTAAAACTTTTTACGATGTTTCAATGTTTAATTTTAAAATTTAATTAAAAATATGTGACTCGAATGTATTTAAAAGGTATCCGGCCATAATTATTCGTATGTAAGATAACGAAGCTAAGAAACATAGCGCATAAATGCAGGATATTCAAACTCTATTCTTGAATTTTTCCTGTCTACAGAATTTGTCGATCATATGCAGACTATCGATAAGAGAGAAAATTTAAGTGAGTGCAAACGGATTCTCATTTTAGACAAAGCGATAGATACTCTTGAGCATCATTAATTTTGTTCAAAGTTTGTAACTCTCATTTGGAAATGATGCGCCTGATATTATAGATCTTTGAGAACGAAGAAATAGCATGCAAATTGATTTAAAAAAATTGGCACTTCTATAACGTTAGACTATTCGTCAACCTTCCCTTAATTAACATCTTGGATTAATATATGATTTTATATTCAAAATTCTAATTCCTTTCCAATCAAATGAAAAGCGATTAATCAAATTAGAAGAATCTAAGAAATGTAATGAATTGAAATGAAAATAATGATGTATAAGCGAAACAGAATTGAAAATTAAAGGGAATAGTAGGTAATGCATAGTTGATAGATGGTTAGTAAGTTAGAAATTGGAGTGAATTGCTGGAGTTGATCGTGTGTGATTAAAATCAGTTAGAAGTGAATCATGCATAGAGTAAGTAGTAATAGGAGTCGTGACCCGTAGTATTCGAGAAATGCCCCGCTCGAAAAGGATGAGTTGGTAGGCTATAAATTTATTGTTTAGTTCTAATCAGTGATTAAGACGCGTTGAGAATTATTTGTGTGTGAGAGAGTGAGAGCAATCCTACATAATCAATATATATAGATATTAAACTGTAATTGTACTTCTCTGAAGTATCTTCAATTGGTCTTGTGATTTAATTGAATATTTAATTAACTTTAAGATGTCTTTCGAGTTAAATGATGAGGGAGAGGCTTTACACATTAAATTCTAAGAGTGTCACATATGATTTTAGAGTGAAGCTCATTGGTAGTGCTTCAAAATCTTTTGAAAGCAGGATCCTCAAACTGCAATCGGAGAACTTGGATAAAGCGTAAATAACCATAGAATTAGTTCATTCCATTGTGACTACAGATTTGGGCTTCTATTCACAGTGTGTTCGTGACAAAGTGGCTAACCATCGAAACAAAGCTTCCTAACCAAATACTACACACATATACTTAATCAGGTTCCCTACTCTACCTACATGACGTCTTGCTTTTCCGCAAGCTAAAAACATTCCTGAAAGAGACCAGATTTCAGTCCAGGAAAGACATCATGCAAAAAGTGACGGATCAGCAGCGCATCATCTCAAAAGAGGTTTTCCAGCTCTGCTTTCGATAGTGACAGAATCGTTTGCGAAAGCATCTGAGCCTAAAATGAGTACTATTAGGTAAATGATACTCTTAAATTCTTCATATTTTGCATTTTTAGATTTCAATGTTAAAAAATAGTGGTTACTTTTGTAATTTCGTAACATTTGTAAAAACTGGAAAAATAGAAAGAGCTCAGAAATTGAAATTTATCTTCATAAACACGTATATGAATACCTCACCATACAGAAAAATATTTTTATTCTCATTTTTCTCAGTATGTAATTTTTTAGGATTATGGTAAACTTTCTTGATGTTTAGCACATTATGAAGTAAAGTGATTTTCTTCACAATAAACATAACATTTTTCTAATCAATTCTCTGCATCGACAATTCATTAAAATTTTATTTATTGTATATTTGTATTTTATGTATTATTTTTATATAACGTGTGCGTGTTTTAGGAAAACAAATATATTACATTATTTTACGCTTACGACTAATTTTCAAAAATTCAAGTATCTTCTGAATCAATGTTTCTTAAGCTGAATTTTTAATTCTATGCAGTTTAATGTATTTTTCTCTATTGTATATTTGTATTTTACGTATAAATTTACATAAGATGCGAGTGTCTTAGAAAAAAAACATAGTATTACATTTTTGTACGTTTACGCGGCTTATTTTCAAAAATTCAAAATTTTTCATTTTTTTGTTTTAATTATTATTTGTGCATTTAATGTATGAAAAAAGAATAATAGAACTGAGGATAAATTTAATATTGGAAACATGCAATTATTCTTTATAAATTGTGATATTTGAAAACTATAATTTTTAACATTTTTTAAAATTTTGTATACTATTTATTTTTATTTGATCCTAATGCCTTTATTTTTCATATTTCTTTAAAAATTCTTAATGAATATGTATCAGATAAACCATGCTATAATCTAATACACATATTATGTTATAAATTAAGGTTTTAAGAGAATAAAAACTTTAAATCAGTTTTTGTCCGTGACCATTTTTGATGATGATTCTTCTTTCAAAAAGCTACAAATTTTATGGATAAGGAACTAGGAGCTTTAAATGTTTTGGGCATTCAGAATAGTATTATTGATAAAGCTGTATATGGAATTAGGTCTCAGTTTTTATAGTTAGTTTTTTTTTTAATTTAATTTTGAAGTTTGTAAATTTGTAATGATTTTTCTGAAAAATTCAGAATAAAAACTTACAGAAAATTAAGTATTGACACAATGAAAAATTCAGAATAAAAAGTTACAGAAAATTAAGTATTGACACAATGAAAAATTCCATAAATTGTTACATGTAAGATATTCTGATAGTCTTACATAAAAATAGGATAAACATATTATAATTAAAATGCCTAACCATTTGAAAAAAAGAATTCTTATAAAAATTTAAATTTAAGAAAAATAATTATGCATTCTATTTTAAATATAGGAATTATAATTCGAGTTATATATTATAAAATAGCAGCTTTAGTCACAGTATTTCAAATTTTAAATAATGTGAACTTGGTACCGTGTCATCTTTAAAGTAATTGTTATTTACAATATTTTACTTGTAAAAAACTATAATGATTGCGAATAAGCTATGAACGCACACAAAAAAGGATTCACATTTCGGGACACTTTATCTTTTCACATATTGATAATACAAATAAGCAACCAATTATATTTATTCAGTTATCTTGGACATTTTTATTGTAGCTTTGAAATAAACGTTTTTAAAAATATTAAGCCTCTTCCAGAAATATCATGTCTATAATTACTTTTGATGTGTAACGTCATTTGGATCTCAGGAAATTATGCCAACAATTTCAAAATAAACCCATTCCGCGAAAATAGGGAAGAATCACCCACCTCTATTTAATGCGAATAAAACTGAATTGTTTTACTTTTATGTGCCTTGACGCACAAACATAGTAGTTTTTCTGCCTCTCTCGAGAACATGCAATTACTGTTTCAACTTCTACTTATGAACAAGTGTATGCAAACAAAGACCCTGTTCTTGTTATAACAAAAAACCTTCCAGTTTTGTATTATAATGAGTAAAGCAACATGATACGAATTCTTCAATTGCTTGATTTTTTTTTTTTTATTTAAAAGGAGAGTCAAAACAAGATGCAAACGAACAAATTATGTATTTCATTTCTAAAACAGAAGACCAAGAGCATAGTTTATTACTGTTCTCTCTTTACTACATCGTTATTATATGATTATCAACTACAAATCACTTTATTAGTATATTTCGGTGGGAGTTTTACTTTGACTTCTGCGCACTGAATGTATTTCGTGGCTATGAAAGGTAAAAAGTTCTTGAGAGAATAGACCTTGTTAGAAAATCTTATTTATTATTTTCATATTATTTTTCCTGATAATGATGCTGCAAATAATATACTAACTGAGATATCGGAATAAAATTTAAACAATGTAGGTATTGTCTCTACGAAGAGTATAATTTTTGTGCGATACTTAGTCGCATTTGTGTCACGTTATTTAATCTCACTTCTAATAAAGGAAAAAAAATATTTATGTCCAAATATTCTTCTTTTCAAACATTTCTATCCATATTAAACAGCTTGAAAAAAAAATAGTAAAACTCTAATACTTTAGTTTTATGTAACCAAATATGTTTTACACGGGATGATGGTAATATATATATATATGTGTGTGTGTGTTATCACTTGCCCATAGAGGGCGCTTTGTAAGAGATTTTATGCTTACAAAACACTCCTGAAAAAAGATCTCTATATGGAACGCAAGGTGATGTTGTAAGTGTAAACTGCGCTACACACCATTGTACCACTATAAAAGATATGTATGAATAAGTTATTATTGTTAGTAGAGCGAAGACTCTCTGTAACAATCGCAGTTGACGCACTCCTTAAGAGAAAACAGTGCTACTCACCAACGTAATGCGATGAAGATAATAAAGAGTAAAGAAAGTGCTATAAAACCAAGTCTGTTCTTTGTCTGAAGTTTAAAGACACAAATTAAGTAAAAGTTATATGAATATAAATTATCACTTAAAGTAAGAGGAAAGTTAAGTAGAGTAAAGCTAATGTCTCTCTGAAGTGTTGTAAAAGTAGCAACAGAATTTAAATAAATGCAAGAACAGGAAAATAAGTTATTTTAAAACAATTAAAAAAAGAATGTATCAATTGGAATATGAGTTTGAAAAAGGCCATCATTTAGGACCTAATAAATACTTCACATTTGATCTAAATGTTAGAGAAATTAAAGTTGTTATCTCTATTTTATATAGTTACGGTACTCTAGGTACTCAGAATGTCCACATTATTTTAGATATATGTAACTACACAGCCCGTAAAATTAATATCAAATTAAATACTGGGGGAAATTATAGTTTACAGTGCTTTCCTATTTGTGAAAAAATCATTAAGCCGCTTAAGAACCACATGAGTTATTTTTAATCAATTGCAAAAAAAAAAATTTTTTTTAATTGTACATTTAAAAATAAACCGACGTGTATAATCTTAAGCAAAAAATAAGAAATAATTTCGCCTATAGAGACCAATTTTGGCAAAAATATTTAACCAATTGTTAAAATAGCCCATAACTTGAGTTAATTCAAGTGAGTAACTGTAGGATATAAAAATGACATTTTGCTTATGGAATCATATTTTATTAATTTTTGTAAACAATTTATTTGGGGGTTGGGGAGTGATATGCGCCGAACATGATAAGACACATCAGAGAACGTCGAAGTCCTTGCAATTTCGAGTACTAACTTGATCCTTTTCGAAACTTTTTCCTTTGGGTATCCATTTTGTATGCGCAACACATTGTCTTGTAGGCTTTTATTTTTTAGTAACTGCTAGAATAAGATCTGGAAAATTTCGCTCAGAGACTCTTTTTGGCATCGGAGTACAACTTAACTTTCCTATTCTTGTAGAAGTGTTATGGTAGTTCTCAGTCATGAAACGGACAACTCCTAGTCGATAGTTCAAAGAATTCTCCTCGCCATCTTCTTGAAAATTTACTTTTGGATTTCCAACAAAAGGAAACTGCTAGAATGGTGGCGTATCCACATTTAGAATAAATCATTGAAGAGCAGAAGTGATATCTGGTTCTAATGCTGCATACGAGCTGTACGATGTACTCTCGATAACAACTAAATCTTGCTCAATACATTATCAATAAATATCAGTCTTGCTCAGAAGATTCATAAATTCTTTCATTACACGATATATTGAACTTATACAGAGTGAAATATGACTTGTGTAAAGAAATATCTGCTTCTGTTCATAATATTTTGTTCTGCGTAAGAAAAACTTTCGAATCATTCTCTTGTATACTCGGTTATATGCAATAATTGGTTATCTTTGCTCCAAAGTAGAGGATTTCGAGAATACTGGAAAAATTAATGAAGTCCAAGTTATATGAGAATACGTTATCTCATGATTCGTTATACATTACGTATAAAGAAAAATTAAAAACTTTGTAGATTTATTTTTAATCACAATAAAATTTCAGTGTTATGAAGCCCGTAAATGTATACATGCTTTGACTACAAACAATATTTGGATTCACACAATCCATATGTTATTACATATTATTTTAATATTGTTAAAAATAATAGTTTATTAAGAGAATACTAACGATTTTTATTTAAGGGCTCTGGATTTAAACTAATGTTTTTTTAAAAGTAATTTAATCATAAGAATCCAAATCACAAGGGGCCTTGATGGCTTAGTTCTTATAGTTGCATCTAAATATGGATTGTCATTTAAGACTTTTGAGGAATTTAGATCCTGTGTCTTGAAAGAGATTTTAAGAAGGGAATTTCAAGGTAAAATATAAGGTTACATTTAAATATCTTAGATTCGCTGTAGAAGATTTTCTGAGGGATTTTGTGATGGTTTATATAGATAAAGATCCAGCAAATCATGTAATCATATGTACATTTTACTATAGTAAGTGACGAAGACGATACCTGAGCTAGCACCACCTTCTCCTAACTTCCACACCTCGCCAACGGAAGGACTTTGGGCCCAACAGATTTAATGTGAATCAACCCCGGCTATATAACGGATCTTTTGTGGCCAAGGCTAGAACCCGCGACTCAACGAAAACCACCAGCCACGAGTCTGAAACCATGACTACTAGGTTACCGCGGCCACTCACAATAGCCGTCTATAGTGATTTTGTAGTAAGAAATTAGGTATTGATGTTACGAACATCAAATATTCACATATTTTTAACTCCAAAATTTCATAGAAATGCAATTAAATTCCATAGTAATACAAATGACTGTAATACTTACATAACCAAATCTGGTAGAGTTTTGCAATCGATTTCTCCGAAACTATTGATAATCTTGAATAGACACACATACAAATTACTAGAACTGAAAACAACTTGAAATTATAGGGTTAATGAGAGGTAGAGGGATTTTCCCTGTGCCTTATTTTGATTGTGAAGATCATTTCAACTTCATAGATATTAATAATTTGATTAGAGATATTTTTATACAATAAAAACCATTTTAATGACACAATACAACAAGAAAAATTCAATATATTCATTGATTTTTTATTACAGAAAAATTTTGGTCAAAATCTTTATAAGCAAAATAGAGGTTTTCCACTGAGTGTTCTTATCATTATTAGTCTTATCAAACTTTATTTGCATTTTTTTAAATTTAGCATGTTGGAAGTGATTCTTACTTTTTTTTGTCGTTTTCTACACTGCTAGCCATTAAAATTGCAATCCCAGGAAGGAATGATCAAACGAAACTCAAAATAACATGAAAGGAAGAAGATGTTAGGATATGTATGATTAGTATTTCAGCTCATTCAGACAACGCAAGCGAGAGAAGAGGCATCTGAAGGCCTGTATAAAATAAAAGTAGTGTAGTGGGCTTCTCGTTCGAAAAACGCTATGTGAGTTCGGAGTTTCCTCAGTATATTGTGTTATACCTCGAACAATAAGAAGAAATGCTTACCAGAAAGTGTCAGAATTCGAGAGAGGCAGGATCGTTGCCTATCAAGAGTGTGGATTATCGTTCCGTGATATTGCCCGTCGCACTGGACGAAATCAAACCACTCTCTTGCGGATATGGAATCAATTGGTTGCTGAGGTCATACTGAACGGCATGCAGGATCTCCACACCCTCCCACGACTAACGCATGAGAAGAAAGACATATTGTCAGGTCGGCTCTGCAAAACTGTGAACTACATCATGATCCATTAGTCAAGAAATGGGCATGTTTGCAGCATGCACAGTATCCACTCGTACGGTGCAACGACATTTGCAGCAGTGTTGACAGTCATCACGGTGACCATTTTTTTGGTTTATTATGACAATGCAGCATAGAATTAGACGGTGACTCTGGTGCGCAAAACAACAAAGCTGGATACAGTAGTGGCACAATGTCGTTTTTTCAGACGAGTCCCGGTTCTGCATGTAGTATTCTGATAGCCGTTTACACGTCTGCTCGTCTCCTGCTTGCATTCAATATCGGCAGAGGGGTAATGCACCTGTCATCATGGTTTGGGCAGTCACTAGGTAAACGACAAACACATCTTTAGTTAAGATCGACGGTAATTTAAATGTAGATCAGTACATCTCTGATATCTTGCGTCCAATGATTGGACCCTATCTTCGAGGCCTGCCAAGCGTCATCTTCTAACAAGATAATACCAGACCACAAGTAGTACGTCGTGATCTGACCTTCCTCGATACTCAGAATATTCTATTGCTACCATGGCTTTCATTGCTTCCAGGTTTGTCATCCACTGAAAACATCTTGTCATGGGTTGCTGAAAGGCTGACCTTCCACCCCTCTCCAGCTAATACGGCTGATGAAATGTGATATATACTTGAAGGAAATGGAATGAGTTGCCCATTTCTATCATCCAAGCCCAGTTCGACTCTATACCTAACCGGGAAAGGCTCGTTTTAGCTGCTAGGGGAGGCAGCTGTTTCTACTAATTTCACATTCCTGTAAACTCCCCAACTGCTTGAAATTTTAATCATTTTGTCTTCATGCCATACTGTTTAAGTACTATAAATATCTTTTTGTATTTGCTTTTCTTTGTGTTGGTATTTTAATGGCCAGCAGTGTAGATGACTTGGTTGTTTTTTGATAAAACTAATGAAATTAAACTTAATATTACATTTAACTTAATTATCTTAACTTATTAAAAACTTAGTTTAATTCAAAATTGAATTTTATATTTAGATTTACGTATTAATGATAATGAATTAATTAGCAATATTTACGCTAATATTGAGAGGGGTTTTAAATACCGCATTATTAAAATTCCTTTTTGAAACAGATATATATATATATATATATATATATATATATATATATATATACAAAATACAGTAGTACAATCACAAAATACAACAATCTAAGAATATCCGACACAATATCAATATTATTATAAAATTTAAAAACAACTAAATATTTGAAGAAATCATTAAAAAATTAATATTCATACAAATAAAATTTAAAAAACTATATAATAATCAAACAATCTAAAATTAATGACCTAAAAACCAAAAATCAAAACCATCTAATAAAGAGCCAGAAAATTTCGAAGAGAAAATAAAGAAAAAAATTTAAAATGAGGGAAATTCATAATTTTATTTTTTATTGAAAATTTATTTCATTGCTGAATACTATAAAACCTAGAGAAAACTACATTAAATTTAATGATAAAAATGTTATAAAGCGACACGACCACAAAGAAAACCTGCAAGTAATGGATTAATATTTACTCATACGTTTTTGAACAAAATTATATAAGTAAAAATAATTTTATTATTAATAGATATATAGATGGTCTGCTTAATTCAAATTTTAACAATCATTTTGAAGATATATCTAATTTATCTTTTTATCCTCTGCAGATAAATTTAATTCAAACTAATAGTATTAAATATGAAACAAAACATTTTTACAAACAATTAAAAATTGTTGTAAATTTATTAGTTATATTTGTGATACGAAAGATAGACTTAAATTTTGTATCAAAAATATGCTTTTCAGGAATTTTTCCATACATGTTTCTATTTTGAAAACATTATTTTTAATAACATCATACCAAATATTAAAATAGTTACAAAATATATGTTAAAAAATAGCACTTCTAAGTAGTTTTTCACTTGTTACATCAAGACAAATTAGTCTTTAGTAAAATAAGTAATATTTGTAGCTAAAATATAAGAATTTTTTTCACTCAACATTTGCAATGCAATGTAACATAATTGATAAAGTATTAATTGCGCATTAGAATAATTGTTTACTATTCTTAATAATGTCCATGGATACGCGCGTTAATTCTCGAGAATGATTTTCTGAAATATCATTGCTTCTTCCAACTCAAATGTGCATATGCTTATGGGGTACTTATCCTAGTGGAAGGATGTACCACCTCATAACCGTTGAATTTATTTAAAAACCTTAATTGAGGTGTTATATAGTAACTTTTGAAAGAAAAATAAAAGAATTAACTTTAGAGGTGCGATTACTTAAGCAATGCAGCTGCCTGATCAGCCGCGGAGGCAACGCAGAGTAGCAGCATCAACTTCGCGGTAGAGACCAGTTCATCTGAAGGGAAACCCTTCAGAGGAACTGAAACCCTTCAGGTAGGAATCCTTCAGCTAGGCTATGCAAATCGAAATGGCTTACAATTCAAAATTTCTTACGTGGATTGTATTTGGCCGTCAAAACCATGAGACATAATATGTCCTGATTGGACAGCCGAAACTATTATTTCCCTAGCTTCCCCGATCACGAAAAGAAATCTTGTCACTCGATGAGACATCCGGTGCGGGTACGTTTTGTGTTTTCAGGAAAATCTAACATCTATAAGGTCATATCTTAAGCTTAAACTCAATGAGTAGTAAAAATGTCGCTTAGCTTTTCTTAAAGATAACAGTTTTATTTTAGCTAGCCTCTTTGTCAGAGTGTGAAAAACACTACAAAATGATCTCGTGTACATGAGATTACCGTAATATAGTTTTCTCCAAATAGCTTTGGAATTTATGAACGGTT
Organism: Nephila pilipes; assembly: GCA_019974015.1. Taxonomy (NCBI): domain Eukaryota; kingdom Metazoa; phylum Arthropoda; class Arachnida; order Araneae; family Nephilidae; genus Nephila; species Nephila pilipes. Next base: position 439,133 of record BMAW01027529.1, on the reverse strand, counting down.
TCGAAAAAATTTAGAACTTGCGCTGTTTATATTAATATCTATCTAAGTTCTAATGTTTCCGTAATGAGAAAATCGTTTTAGGATCCAATTTGAGCCTGTTGATTAAATAAATAAATTCATTAATATAATTATAAGTTCCTTTGAACCTTTAGCAGTGATACTAATTTTATCCCATTTCATTGAAAACGACGAAAGTGGTGATAGGTGTCTTTTTTACGACTATAAGTAATACGTGTATTAAATGGAAATTCTCGTCACAAGAATCGTTGCTGCTGAAGTAAGATTATCGTGATGCAAGGAATATGAGAAAAGATATGACGGCCTCAATCATCGATGAGAATTATACAGTAACACCTCTGGAGATTGCAAGGAATCTGTTTCTGATATAAATGGCACCAAGCAAATCATGGTTTCATTAACTCTCATTATTTTCGTTTAAAATTAGTTTAACATAGTACTTTCTTGAAATTTCTTATATTTTCTTTCTTTCTTAGATTTTAATGCAAATACTGTTTGTCTTCATATTATTTGATGTTTCATGCTATCATTAATTTTGTAAAACTTTATAAATTACGAGAAGCAATGCGTAAAAATCTGGTAAACTTAAAATCTCTATATAAATAAGGTATGATATTAACAAGCATTTACACCGAATTGTAATTGTTCATCTCCTCACCTAATTGGAATGAAAATCTCTTTTCTAGATTGTGAAAATTTATAATATAGTCAAAATGATTAATAGAGAAACTATTCAAAACACTCACAATTTAGCACAGTCACAACAGAATAAATTCTTTTACAATCTTTATGTGAACTTTTAGTATAAAATTCTCTTATTCATATTAACAAAGAGTGTTTTCATTCCGTATTCTTATATTTTAACTCCAAATGCGAAAATTGTTTTACAAAACAATTTGAACTTCTTTCGTCCGTTACTAGAATGCATACATATCATATCGATACTTTTTTCACAATCAAAATGAATAATTTTGATTGGCTATATACATGTATATTACTTCAAAATGTAATTATTTTTATCTAATATGTTCAAATTAACATTTATTAACAGCTATGATTACTTTTAATTATTTGCTGCCAACCACATGCTTGTTAGATAACTTTTTGAAAGATTAGGTTTGGTGCAGTTTTTGCTCTTGAATTCTCAAGCAGATACAATGTATTTGATACATTTATGAGACATGAAAGGTTTTATGTATAATTTCTAAATGTATAATATTTTAGTTTCTTATAGCTGAGTGCAAAAATAATTCACCCACTAAAGACGAGCCGGGTAGCGGGCTGATACAAATTAAATTTGTTGAAACTCAACGTTCTCATATTCGAACGGCTTTGAAGTTCGGAGATTGTGTGCCTTCTCATAGTTTGACCGAATCCCCAGAGGTGCGTCGCAAATAGCCCATGCATGTTGCTTTCATTTAAGAAGTTCTTAAAAATTCAGTCAATCAACAAAATTATTCACTGTATTGCATTATTAACTAATAATTATTGATAACAAGATAAATAAATATATTGTATATTTCCGTAGATAAGACGATAGTTGAATCATCAAAAGGGATTCTCAAAATCTAGGGTGGTCTTATAGGACGGATGCAAAATTAATTAATTTCAAATTTATTTAAATTAAACCATTATAAAATAAAGTAAATCACTCTCCAATGTATCGTACAGAGTTCTCGAAATCATCATCTACAGCTAATAGCACCTCAAATACATTTTCGTTGTTGAGAAACTCGTCGTATGGATTCCATTCTGTAACTTGAGAATCCATTTCCTCTTCGTCGTAATATCCTATAACAAATTGTCTTCAGTACCCTCCATAACATTAGAAATGACAAACGTTTTCAAAAACTTTTTTGTTAGAGGTACATGTGAGTTCGTGATTGGGCACATGCTTCGAAAGGTAGTGCCCACTGGGCCCTCTCCAAACTTCCGCCTCAGACCAATTGGAGGACTTGGAGTCTCGACAGATTCAACGTGCATCAATCCAGCTACACGGCTGGTTTTTAATAGCACCGAGACTCGAGCCCACGACGCGACAAAACAACATCATCAACAAACTCGTGATCATGACCACTAGACTACCGCGGCCTATAAACTTGTTGGAGATACATGTAGGTTCAGGTTTCAGCCTGTGCTTTTTAGGCAATACTGCCAGATATAAAAAAAATAAAATTTGTTCTAAATTCGGATCGCTGATTTAAGCTGAATTCACAGGTCATATTTATATTTTAGGATGTCTAATAGGAGAGATATTTTCTAAAACTATTAAATTTTGCCGAAAATTTATATTTCGTCATATCTGTAGAAATGTACTCTAAGTAAAAAAATAATTTAATCAAGATTTTATTTGAAGATGGTCTAAAAGGTATATAAATATTTTCCAAAAAAATATAATGTAATTTAAAAGAATGTAAGGCAATTAAGATATCTGGGTAATTATCGATAAATTAAGTCTTATAGTTACTAAAAAATGAGATCAAAAGAAGTATTAACACCTCCTATTTTTATAAATTATATGTTATTTTGCATTAAAAAATTATATTGCACCTTTAGTTTTTATTAAAACTTGTTTAAATAACATTTATTTTATTTTATACCATTTTTAAATAAAAATTTGATTCTATGTTTTTACTTATATTTATTTAATTGTTTTTAGTCAGGAAATTAAAGATTATAAATGAATTAAGTCAGCTACAAGAGCGTAATCAACTCAATTAGATATTGCTAAATTAGAGGTCCAATCTTCTAAACTCCTCCTCTAAATCCGTCACTGCTTCAACTTACCCTAGTATTGTATTGTCATCGAAGTTACACGAGTATGCAAAATTTCAGTTCAATCGGATGATAGGTTGTGAATTAGAATTCAAGTACAAATTATTAACTGAGGGACATTTTTTTGCATATGAACGTATCAAGTTAAATAAAAGCTTGTAAAAAGAGATTTTTTTTTTATTGTTTGTAAGTTTATTTCATAAAGCCTTTTAATCTCTAATAATAAAATTATCCTTTCTTATGTTTCGAAAAAGCCATATTATCTTAAAGATTATTGAATATAATCTCTTTTTAATGCATGTCAAAAAATTAGGACAAAGATAAAAATTGCATGAAATAATATACCGAATTCCTTTTAAATTTAAAAATAATAATAAAAAGCACTCACACTGCCGATTCGCTTTTAACACGCGCTTTAAGATGCGCTGGACATTTATTGCATGACAAATATAACCTTAATTACATAATCAGCTTGAAAGTCAATTCAGACTCTTCATTAAAGTAAAGACCCTTTTAATCCTTATTATAACAAAATTTGCAATATAAAAAACGCATCTCAAATTTTCGCATAAAATTAATAAAATTAATTTCATGCAACCAAATTTAAATGCATTCCAACAAAAATGAAGAAATAATCTAGGTAAAACAAATTAATATGTTTTTAAATATATTTTTTTGATATAATTATCCGCATTCTCTGAACATTAAGAAAAATTCAATGCACATTTACTTTTCACCAAGCCTCTTTATTATTGTGCTGTTGCATAGCAAATACGAAACAATTCCAAAATGTCAAAGGAGTACTAGAAAAGAAAAAAAGTACTATATATCCACTGAGAGATACTTAAAAACATATTATAAAGAAGTTACATAATTTATTTTCTAAATATATTTCGTTGGAATCGCATCATGATTTAAGTACATTTAAATATATTTTTTATTTGTGCAGTTTATTCGGCAAATGGTATTGAACTAAATTCTTGTGTATAATGGTGGAAAAAATTGAACTAGAAGACAACAAATGATGACAAATGACAAAAACGAGAAAGGATAAGGGGGAAAACTAATTCCATTGTTCTCCTAAAGCTTAATTCAAATCCTGGAATGCGAAAGCAGCAGATGCTTCATCACCTTTTTGCGTGATCCTCATATTCACGAATGTATAACCTCATTTGTTCTTTGCTTAAGCGGAGATAGACTACCCAGGACGAAAGAAAAAGGACAAGGTAAAAAGAAGAATGAAGGGAGGGGTGAAAAAAGCGTTTTGTTACTAGTGAGAAAAGAATGGAGAGAAATACTCGTAATCAAATTATTTTTCACTTTGTGCGGAGAAAAGAAGAAAAAAAAATTAGTGGAGTTTCTGCAAAATATAATGGAAAAAACGAGTGTGTGGAGTCGGAAAAAAATTAAAAGATGAGGTAATTTCATTAACTTGTTCCTCTTAAGATTAAAGAAGTGGGCAAACATCGTGTACGTTTTGACATTTTGTGAGCATATAATTGCTAATAAGTAGCTTCAATTTCTTTTTTCCGTTTAATCTTTATGAGTATTAAAGATGTATCGTTTAAATTCGTTTCGTGTGGTTAGATTTGTGGATTTAATCTTTCAAGAATTCTAGAATACATTTGCTTTTTATTTGATTTTTTCCCCTTCCCCTTTGCAATTCACAGAAATATTTTTGTATTTAAAATGGAAAGATTTGGAACAACTTTACTTTTTCTTAAAGTACTCTCTATGTTTTATTCCTTTATTCAAAAAACAAAATGTAATTTTATAATGTAGGATGTTGATTTTATTAAGAACATTTTTATGGATTAAAATTAAAATGAAATCTTATTTTTTTTACAAATGTGTTATGCAGTTTTTCTTTGTTTGTTTATACATTTATAATTCAAGTCAGTAAACAGAAACAAATGAGAAAAACTACTTATTTCATCTAAGATTTCAATTATTGAAGTCAATTCTAGATAAACGTTATTGAATATATTCCACTATGGTATCAATTTCAAACACTTCAATGTTTCAAATAATTTAAAAAAGAAAAAATATTTTCTTTTAAAAAGATTAGTTTATGGTACTGTAGAAAATTTCGAAAACATTATTCCAAGTTAAATTATATTAGCACAAAATACTACATTTAATATATTTCTTATTATTATGAAATACGCTATTTTATGATGTGCTTTTATTACTTTAACTGCAACATTGTGTTTACTATGTACTTCATCGAAAATAGACATCCATCTTTATATATATATATATATATATATATATATATATATATATATATATACAAATATATATAGAGAGAGAGAGAGATCAAAAAAAAATTTCACAAAAATCGTTGTCATCATTGATTTGGTACAAATTCTTCGTAAATTTACTGATGTAATGAATACATATCACTATTTATAACATTATTTATTGTTATTTCAGATTTTATATTTCAGAATTAATTACCAGAGCTAAAATGTAAAAGTGATAATAGAACTGAAAGTGTAAAGGTTTTGTTGAATACTTGCAAGAAAGACACATAACTTTAAATTTATTGAGCTAAAATGTTCTAAGCAAACTTTCAAATAAGATACTGTGAATTTTATTTGATAGAAATGTATCTTCCAACATCCATCAAAAAGTCCTAAATGATTTTTTCTTAAGCTTTTTATTAAGAAATATATATTATCAAAAATGCACTTCGCTATGAATAATCTTCTCTATAATGTCAAATTCAGGTTTAAGAATCCTTAAAATATTTTGCTTGATTGAAAATTTGATATAATTTTTTCCTAACTTTTCGGTATATGTAGACTGCTAAAATGTCTTCTAGTTATACACACACACACACACACACACACACACACATATATATATATATATATATATATATATATATATATATATATATATATA
>BMAW01027529.1:344315-433420 GCA_019974015.1 Nephila pilipes | reverse complement strand
ATATATATATATATATATATATATATATATATATATATATATATATAAATCCTTTCATCCTAATATTAAAAAAGTATGAAACATTAATTTCCCCTAAATTACTTATATTTGTTCTATACATAATCCTCTAAAATTCTTTCTTGTGACACGTATCTGAAATGAATTTTATCGCTGTCAAATCGTAAATCTTGTTGTCGGCTCTTCGTTTTATTTCGGAAGTTCCCATTTTATAAACATAACCTTCTATTGTATCACATTAAAAAAAAATTCTTAAATCTAGGCAAGGTTTTTCCATCTATATAATAAATAGTCAAAGTGTTTTCTAGACATAAATAGATTAAGATCTAAGAACAAATATTGTAATTATCCTATTTATAAGCTATAAAAAGTTCTTCAAACGCAAAATTCTGAGGGTAGTCTAAAAGTGCGCCATTTTTTTTCCAAATTCTTTTGAACAAATTGTTTTATAACTTAAAAAAGTAAAAAAAAAACCCTGTTTCTCATAAAGTATAAGATATGACATGCCTTGACTTGGATCTCGATGGATTTAATGTGCATCAGCCCAATTACACGGCAGATGTTTAGTAGCATCAGGACTCGAACACACGATTCGATGGTAACAACTTTGCCGGGAATTCGCGAACTTGATTACAAAGACACAGCCCCCACTATGAGAGAAGCTGAGATATACAGACATTTTTTTTTCATATGGACAATATAACTTACAAAGGTACACATACGTTTTTACCTATTGTTTTCTGAGCGATTTTAGCTCAAGGGGATGTATTTCTTTCATTGTGAATAATTATTCTGTAAATTTAAATACTCATCGATTAAATTCAATTTATTACTAAAACGGTCTCTATAAGTTGTAGTACTTTGAATTTCATATTACACATTTTTGAGTAATTGTTTTGCGACAAGATAAAAATGTTACAAAGGTCATTAATAATGAGTGCATTAATAATTATAATTTTAACATAAAATATATGAAACAAGAGCAAATAAAAAAATTAATCGCCAATTTAAAAATGGATCAGAAAACAGATATCAATATCAACCACCCCAAAGGTTATTGTTTCAATTAATAACAAAATGATCACTCGGGAGCTTTTCATAAAAGTGTATTGTTGATATCTTTTTCGTTGAATATAAATGAATAGGTGTTCATTAAAATTCTAAATTAATTCAAAAACTAGTCCTTGTTAAATTTTAAATTAATTCTAAAATTAATTCATTTAAAAAAATTCTAATTTAATTCTAAAACTAATTCATTTTAGAATTCTGCATTAATTCTAAAATTAATTCCTTTTAAAATTTTAAATTAATTCTAAAACTAATTCATTTTAGAATTCTGCATTAATTCTAAAATTAATTCCTTTTAAAATTTTAAATTAATTCTAAATTATTCATGCAAAAATTTCAATCACAATATATAAAATACAGTAATAGTTTTTATTTTTTTATTGATTAATTAAGTTTTTCATAAAGAAAATGCTAAAACATTGTGCTTTTAAAAAACGAATTGTCGTAAAATATATTGGAAATTACCACTAACTGAAACTAATGCTCAGAAGAATATACAGAAATACTAATTGGTTGCGAAAAAGAGTTTAACAATGATAGAAGAGAAATAAAAAAAAAAAATTAACAAGAAAAAATATATGAAGTAGAAAAATCCCCTCTCCCTTTCTTCTCCTCTGTATTTAACTAGTCACGCAGCTTATTAAGACATCAGATTCTATATTTAGAACAAGCTAATTTAAATTTATATTAGACGTTGTTTAAATGCATGTAGTTGATACTCATTAATTTTACAAAAATTGGCTTATTTTGGAGTAAGATTCAAAGTTTTTATTTCAATGGTTTAGAAATTTTTTTAAGTTAAATGCAACGCTTCCAAAAGAAATGAAACTCTTTTTATTTTTAAGATAATTGCAAGAGTTTTTATGTCTACTTGATATTTTATAAAGAGATTTTACTGTTTTATACTATACTTTAATGAATCTTAAAAACATGAAAATTTAACTTATATAAATATTCTCTCTAATCGATTAAAATTAACGTCTCTCTAAGATATGCATGATTACACGATAATTGGGGGTAAGGGACAATATGAACTTGAGAAACAATTCCCTGACTAGGATGATATCTCAGTTAGTATATTCCTCTCCACACTAAGTCCTTTGAAGATTTTGAAGATCACTTACATTTAATGAGCGTCATTCCACACAAAGAAATTTTATTAGAATTAGAATTCTACCTTATTATTCGACAGAAGCATTGAAAGCCCTTCAGTGCAAAGCCAATTATTAAGTTCCACTGATTGCGATGGACTTTTTCAAATATTGAAATGCTACAATTTAATTTTACATTATATGGTGAGTATCTTTTCTCAGAATTAAAGCAAACAATACTGTTTTACAGAAAAAATATTGGCGACGGATCCTGAAATTTTAGGTCATGGAAAATATTTCACAAAAGCACAAGAATTGGTGCAATACATTTTTCGTTTAACTAAAATTTCTATAATTGATAGTCTTTGTATAACTCTAAATTAACGTTAATTCAAATCAGCAAAACTGAACAATAATACATGAAAGTACTGAACTGTAAAACTGTGCGCGAGCGCATGTATGGTGTTCGCGATTTTTCTTATTTCGATTTTGTTTTCATCCGGTTGTGACAGCCATAGAGCTGCCAGTTGAGATGCAAAAAAGATAGTATCTTAGGCTTATGGAACCTAAATAATCCAATGGTCTAGATCTTAGCGTGATATCCATTTATTCAGTGAGGAGCCATTGACTTGAATTCTGGTTCTAAAAAACTTTTGCAGTTAATAGAAGGGTTTTCTGCATTCACTGCAAGTTCATTTGAGCCTTAAATAACTCCCGTGGCTTATTTTGAAATTTAATGACAAAGAAATATCTGATCAGATGTCGTCCTCGTCATCAGATTGAGATACTAATTTAGATGATTATTCTTCAATATCTCTGATATAACTGTAGAGAGAGGTAATGTAGACTACTTCGAATGACAAAATTTGACTTTTTAATTCAGTTATGAGATTGGCATAAATGAATATTTTTATCATTAATTAAAATCTAAATTAAATCTATTTACAATAAATCAGATATATATTCATTATTTCGCATTATTATATGCCCACGTATGATAAAATGATAAGTACAGCAGAGATAGCAACTTTAACATTCAAGCTTGTCAAAGAACGTTCAAAGAGTATATCGCAGTTAGCGAAAAGACGAGTAATCTTTCCATGTGAAAGCAATTACAGTAAATATTAACTCGTGCTGAAGTTAGATACGTCCTGAACCAAAAGGCATGCAATAAAACGGTTTTTATTGGCAGAAGGTGACCGTAATGAGAATATTTATCGTCGAATAGTGACTGCTTATGATGAACACTGTTAACGACGAAGAGATGTGAGCAAATAGTGTATAACGTTTTCTTGAACGGTAGACCTTAAAATTATCAATACAAATGAAATCTAACGCCATGATCAATAAAGAATACGTTGTTGCTGTTTATGAAATGCTTAGACTTAATAGAAGAGTCACAAATCGTGACTTCCGAGTACTGTGTCCGAGTAAAGGAACAGTACAGTTAAATGTCCATTAACCTTTGCAGTGTAATATTATCTGTGTTCTATGGATTCTGAAGCACCTTACCCTGTTCACAGCACACAATGAATGGGCCTCAGTCTGCAACATTTGATCCGTTTTAATTAAGATCTCGCATTTATGAAACGCATTGTTGTGGGCAACGAGTGATGGTTTAACCACTACACGAATCAAAGAGGACGAGTATTAGTGAAAATACACATTCTCTCAACTACAGAAAATATCAAAAACAATGCCAGCTGCTAGGAAAATTGTGTTATTTTTTTTTTCGATTACCGTGAACCACTTTTGAATGATTTCCTGCCACACAAAAAAGGGTACTATAAATTCTGCACAGTACTTCAGTAATTCACAAGCCTTCACAAAGGAATCAAAAGCAAACGGCCTTGCTTTCTCTTACAGCAAATGATCCTTCTTAATGATAATGCCCGACCACACGTTTTCCTTGAAATCTGGACGGTCATGCACAATTCCGTTAGTAGGTATTAGAACGTCTAGTATACAGCATGGATTTGTCTTTGTGCAGATTTCACATTTGAGGTCCTCTAAAAGTTCTTTGCAAGGAAAACATGTTCATTCGGAGGACGAAGTAAACGAAACAGGGAGAGATATATATTTAAAATAAAAACCTCCTTAATCAATCTGCACTAGAGCATCAATCCACTGATGAAACAATTTGACCTGTGTTTCAACATTTATGGCGATTTTTTTATAAATTTCCAATAAATGTATTACTTTTTAATTTCCATTTGGACAACTTTTATAAGCGTATTAATCAAAATTAAAATATAATTTTAAAAATTCTTTTTTTTTTCTGAACCTATTCTTCAAACAGTATTTAATTTGTTCATGAAACGCAAAGAACAGTACGTATTCACCATTTACTTTTCATTTAAATACGAAGAATGATAGAAAAAAAGACCCAAATGTTCCATAATAGAACAAGGCAAATCACACGTTGATTGATAAAAGGGATGTAGCTAAGCATAATCTTAATAACCTTTTAAGTGCTCTGAAAGACGTTAATACCTTTTTAGTGTTCCAATGATTGCTCTTAAATTTCAAATTATATTTTTTACCTTCCATGTGAAAAGACTCATTATATATCTAGCCTTCTAGAATTATTTTCTAATCTCCTGACTTGCTAGGTACAAGAATCTTACCCTGAAGTCCGAGAGCGAAAATTGATTAAATTCCAAAGAGCGAGAATTTTCAAATAGAATACCATGAACTGCATCAGGAACACATTTGGTAATTTTGAATCTGGTAATGAATTTAACGTTCAGATTTTAGAAAGCGATACTCTTTCTCGAAAAGTACATTAATAAAGAATTGGATTATTAAATAGGAGATTGAAATGGAAAAGCAATTTCAGATTTAATGTTCTCAATTCTGTTGCTTTTATCTTTAAGGTGGAAATAAGACACATTATTTCAATAAATAGTTTTCTAGTATTGAAGGGCCTGATAAATTAAAATATCCTTAGAATTAGATACTTTTTATTTCAATTACAAAATTGAAATATAATATACATTTATTTGAGATTTCGATCCTGCTTCTTCGATATCAAAATTTCACAGCAATCATGAATATTCATAGAAATGAAGAGAATAGAAGTGAGTTTATACCTTTTTTATTCGTTAAAGTTATTCTGAGAAATATGATTTCGTTAAAATCATAAGATATACTTTTTTTAAATGTCTCTTCTTCAATTTTCCTCTTATTACAATCCAAAAAAATATACAAAGATAGCAAAATGTGCTTAAAGGATATCATAAAAGAGCTACAAAAATGAATAAGGATAATATGCGGAAAGGTTTAAAAAGCACACTAAAAAATAGGAAAAAAATGCACAAATTTGTAATTAGAAATTATTTTTTATTTGAAAAAGAGTTTACAGAGCAATAAATACTGAAAAAAGTACACAAATTAATAACAAAAAAAATATATCATTTTTTATTAACGTCGCACTGAAAACCAACAAAGAAACTATTGGTGATGAAACTGTTAATTCCAAACTTCGCTCAAATGATGAGGATGACACATTAGCTTTTACCTGACTCTTCAAACTTCCACACCATGCCAACGGAAGGACTTGTGACTCGACCAGATTTAAACCCGCTACACAGCTGGTCTTAAATGACTCGAAAGCTAGAAAATACGATTGGACGAAAACAATGCGGGCCGTGTCCGCGACCATGACCACTAAGGTAAAGCGATCAATAATAATAAAAGATAATAAATGTATAACATCAAATGATAATAAAGAGTTGGAATATGTAATAGTAAAAAAGATACTCAAATTGTATTAAAATGTTGGAAAAGGTAATTTTTAAATTGGTACACAAAATGTGTTACAAGATTGAGGATTGAAGATATACAAAAATAAGAAAACACCCGCATAATATTGAACGATAGAACAGAGATAATATACAATATAATACCGAAAATAGCACAATAAAAGGTTTATCATAATTTCTTTGAATACAGCTACATTTACTCTTTCGTTAGGAAGCAGAAATATTTATATTTAAGTACACATTCTTTAACATAGACTCAGTTTCGCTCTTCTACATAGATTTATTAATGTTAATCCATTCAAACAAATTAAGTTCATCCGATTATCCTTTGCTACTGAATTAATTTCTTTAAAAAAAATTTGGATAAAATGTTTGTCATAATTTCTCTCCCTTTCAAGCAATATAAGTTTTGTATTTTTTTTTCTTATAACAACATCCATAGAGCATCATTCAATTATCTACAAACCAACATTAACATTTCAACAGCATCAAATAAGTCTTTTCATCAAAAATTAAATGCTTTATCTAGAAAAAGCAATGCAAAAAAATAATACAGTTGGCATTTCTATTACTGGAATAATACTGGTATAATATTGCAAAATGTATAAGATTTTAGAGCATTTCTTTTTTAGAATACCCCTCAAACTAATACGTGTCAGATTGGTTCTTCTTAAGAATACCTCAAACTAATACGTGTCCGAATTTGATCGTGGTAGGATTAAGTTAAATTTGCACTCCACGAACAACGACACTGAACGTAAATAGATTACTAATTGAAATCAAGGAACTAGCGAGGAACCTTATTATATTTTGATTGCTGACTGCTCTCCGTTGAATAAGAGAGAATCCACTTTTATCCTATTTCGCAGCTACTGCTCGAATCATTCAAAATAAAGCGATTGTAATCAGAATATGTAGTCGCGGAATTCGGGAAGGAAAGGGGTGGAATTAACAACGAGATGATGTCACACTAGAGCTCCTAATGACACGAATCTTTTGTTGAGTTTTCAATGGAAATAATGCAGTTCTAGACCTATTATAAACAACAAATTTCTATGTCATAATTACGTACCACAAAAATTATTAATAAACATTAAAAATAAAACTTTTTCCGAAAGATATTATAATATATATAATAAGTAAAGTATTAAGTTTGTTTATCATTTAATTTAGAATTTAATCTACACATTTCTGCTGCTGTACAATCAATTACCTCTGACACTTTACAACGTGTTTGGCAAGAGTTTACACATCGAGTTTAGTTTAGTTTTTATTAACGTCGTACTAGAAGCAACTCGAGGGATATTGGCGACGGACCTCGTAATTTTGAACCACGGTCAAGTGACGAGGAAGACACCTGAGCTGGTACCCCCCGTCTCCTAACATCCACACCACGCCAACGGGAGGACATTGGGCCCCGACAGATTTAACATGCATCAGTCCCGGCTACACGGCTGATCTTTGGCGGCCAAGGATCGATCCCGAGACTGAACGAAAACCGTCGGCCACGAATCCGAAACCATGACCACTAGGCAACCGTGGCCAATTTACATATCGAAGGGAGATTATAAGAGTAAATAAAGGAAGTTATATCGAATACTTGATTTAAAAACAAACGTCCATATTTTCCCTTTGCATTCATGTATTACTTACCATTCTGTGTCATTTGCTTATGAAAATAAAGTATTTTGAAATCGGATAATTTATTTAGAAAAACCTTGTGTATCATAAGTAGAAGGCTATTAGATTTCAAAGAGTATAAAACAATACACACTTATGAAATGATTTAGAAATTATAAAAATAAAATATTAGTTACGGAATAAAAAAAAATTATATACTGCAAATAACCTCAGGAAAAACGAGGTAAATGTAAAAATGTAACAAATTGAAAAAAATAAGGCAAACCAATAGAAAAAGTAGTATAAATTGTTCCATGTTAAGTTTTGCAAAGAACAGATTTAGCCACCAAAAGTGCTAAACTTTTTTTTAATTATCGCTAAAATAATAATTAAATAATAGAAATGAATCAAAGGATAGTATGACAAAAGAATGAAAATTTGATTTACTTATTCATTTACACCCACTCACTCATTTACCCATTCCTTAATTCACTCACACTTTCACACAGATACTCACTCTCTCATTCATTCCTTTATTTATTTTGAACAGAAAAGATGATCAGAAAATACTTTTTTAAAAGCGTTCGGGTGACCATTTTCTTATTGAATTAAACAATAGCTCCTTGGGCGTTAATTGAAATTGTAGTAAGTATGCATATATATGCGTGCTTGCTTGCGTGTGTGTGAAATAGCACTCATCGATGCCTCTTTGTTCTATTTTCTTTCACACATAAGTAGTGCATAGAAGAGTCATCATACATAGAAGCGAAAGTAAACATCACTCATCATGACAGCTTCACTAGATGGCGTCGCTCGCAAAGCAAGTGTCAGCAGAGAAAGAGAAGCAGAAGAGAGTGGGTAACTCTGTAAGTAAGACGGCTTTTATAACTGAGAAGAAAGGAGAAATGCTAAGATTTTGTTGATTCAGCAATTAAAAGATGTTTGTGATACTACCACATTATGCGCGATTTCGCTAAACGGTGATTATATAGCTGGGAAAGAAAGTTGCAGCTTAAGATTTGTGAGATTTTAGTTCGCATGTGATTGGACGTTAAAAAGAGAAAAAAAAGAACAAAAGGGAAAATGATTCTATATATATATATATATAAACATTTATATGTGTATATATATAGTCATAGACACCGCACAGAATCGCTTTATCTTTATTTTTGAAATAATTTTCTTAATTCTTTCCTTTTGAAATATGTTTTGTAAGTCTTCGTTAGACTTTCATATATTGTAATTTGTCCCAAATTTAAAATTACCAGTTTTAGACTTTAATTCTTACTTATTTATATGCTTAATATACATTCTTGAATGTTTTTAATGTTTTTGTCTTTAATTTAATGCATTTTTTTACATATCTTCGTATGTTTTAATCTAAAAATAATTACAGATATTCTAAATTTAGCTTTAATATTCTATAATTTGATTTTATTTAATTCTATATATTTTTAATTTTGTAACATTTATAGTTAAATAGTTTTAGTTTTTTAATATAAATTTTGGTTTTATTAGATATGGTTGGTAATGCATGTTAAAATTGTATCTAATTAACAATAATAATAATAATAATAATATAGTTCTGACTTAGAATAAATAAAATATTTATCTCAGAAAATAAGATCTAAATAAAATTTGTGATTCCTTATTGTTTAAAAATAGGATCAAAACGCAAATAAATTTGAGAAAATTAGTTATGCTCCGTGAATAAATAATAAATTGACACATATATCGAGATGTTTTATGCATTTCTTAATTTTAACTCTTCTTCCTGTAATTTATTATTATTGCTATCATTTAAACTGTATTACAAAACTACACTTGGAAAAATAAATTGATTTGAATTACTCTTGAAATTGCAATTAACTGTGCTTAAATTTCTCAATTATTCTTAGATTTGTTTCGGTACTGAAAAATAGTTTCCCATGGACTCAAAAGAAAATACAGTAAATTTTTCCCAGTGATTATTGAAACATAACTGAATTTTAGAATTCAGAGACGGTATATTCAAAACACCAGAGAAAACAAGAAACAAATAAAGAATATTATTAACTTTAACCTATACTTTATGTAGAATTATAGAAAAGTAAATTAAAATAATTCAAAATTAGAAGAAATTACGACTTTCTTTTCAATGCGGGTTATTCAAAACCGTAAGACCTTACCTGTAAATTAAAGCGTTGCAACTTATAAATTAAAAATGAAGTCTAGATTTGATTAAGACATGAAATGTTTTTAAAAAATAAGTAATCAGAATATTCAGATTAAATATGAATAGAATAGGAAACGAATTTAGAATTTTAATTTAATATTCGCAGAAAATTTTAATTATTTTAGCTATATCTTTGACGTCATATATGTATTCTACAATTGTAATCATATTACATATTATATTATCTTAGACATGCATAACTGTGACGGTGTTCACTTCTGCCTGAACAACAATTGTTGGATTTATGTTTATTGTCAACATTGTGACTTGAAGGCATAACTTTCAACCCTTATATCATACACGGAATTATGTGGACGTTCAATTATGTAACTGAGGTGCACATGTAGAAATTTGATTAAATCACACGAAAGCACACACTTCACGTATCATTCAACGTGGTGAACCAATATTCTCTGAATTAATTATAGTACTCGGAATTAATTGAGACAACGTTGATACTTGACAATTTTCAGAAGATGTATGTAAATATACAGTCTACTCAATCATTGTTTCATTAACAAGTTTTAGAACCCACGTTACATAGGTCAGATTCGTACTGAAAATTTCAATTAAACGCAGTCAGCTGAGTGTGCATTCTGGCTAACACTTTTCAATGAGAGAAGTATTTGATAAAAATTGTTGTATACAGGCTTTCTTTTTAAGCGCTTTGGGAATTAATGTGATGAATTTAAAATATTTATCATGAAATGATTTAAAATGCCTTTCATGATTGAAAGTGCTTTTTTGTTTGAAAAATGAATGATCATAACTCTATTCTTTCTTTCTCATACTTCTTGCTGTTGATATACACTCATCTTATTAGACATCTCGCCCATGCGCATATTGCCCTTTTTCAATTAAAGTAAGCAGTTAGATAACTTCCTCAATCGTTTCCAGTATTTTAATAAATAGAAGTACATACGCTTGATCTGTTTTGGGTTTGTAATAACTTCCAGCCAGAAACTATATTAAGAAGTTGAGTGAAGTATCTTGTAATTTTATGTCACGCCCAAGTGAGGAGGACATCTGAGTTGATATTTCTAACTTCTGCCCACGCCACGTATGGATCGGAAACGTTAACTATAATTTGGCAACTTTATGTTGAGTGGCTTTCGAATTCCATTTAATGCACAACGGGCCATTAGGGTAATAAGTGAGTTAAAGAAAGTGATAGTAGGGTTTATTGGCGCAAAGATCAAATCTGGCTATGCTGGGCCAAATTACTCGCACGTGTATCTGTGATTCAGACTCTTGTGAAAGGAAATGGAAGTAATGTAAAAGTATTTGACAGGAAGTATATTCAAAAATAGAGATTAAACGCTAGAGTATCCTGAGGGCGCGTTACATGTGGTTACCAAAGACAATGAACCTAGTAGAAAAGATAAAAATCACCAGAGTATATCGAGATCATGATGCTCACACTTACTTGAATTAGTTAAGTCCTTGAGGTGTTAATTTTATAGAAGGTATGCGTTTGAATAATTGCGTCAAGAACAGGTAATCATAACATAAAAAATACACAGTTTTTTGGTATTCCGAGAAAAAACTATTCACTTTTTTTTTCTTTCATAGAGATTTATTTCTCTTTTGTGGTATTTTAACTTTCTAACACTGCTAGTGAACGTCATATAATTGATTTGAGAAATAGTTCTATGAAACATTCGACATATCAGTTTTTTGAATCTCAGTCCAGCATTTTGATGTAGTTATTATTTTTATTTGAAACTACAAGAAACATTCCGGATTCTCAGTGTTAATGAAACAGCCGGATGAATGAGTGTCTGAAAGTTGAGGCTCATGGCACAAGAATTAAATCGAACAGTGCTCAGCCGAAACAAGTGTTACTGTGATCTAGATATAAGAAAGAGGAAAGAAGGAGAAAAAAACTCACAGGAAGGAGGGGTAAAAATAAATAAATTGTCGCTAACGTATCCTAGGTTTGCGTTATCCTTGTTTACAAAAGACAGTAAACCCCACAGAGAAAAAAGATCACTAGTTTACCTCGGGTTTTCATAATTCCCATGCTTAACTAAAGAATATACGTTCCTGAGTGTATTAGTGCAATATTCAATTTCTTTATTTCGAAAGTAGGTAAATTTTAAAAATATCAGTACATCCGATATTCTAAGCAATTTTGCTAAAATATATGTTCTATTACAGGTAAAAATATCAATCTCTAAGCTATATGTTGAATTGATTCGTTCCACTCATAGTCAGAATCACGCGATAACTTCGAATACACCGAATAGGTGGCAACTACTACAGTGGCACCCACTTGAACCCACTGTATAAATATTTTAAACAAGATTTTCTTGTCTGCTCCTTTACAAATCTGGATTATTACAATTTCGGAAAACATTAAACTATTTTATTTTGTGAGTGATGAAGGAAAGAATTTTAAAACCCATCTCTCCTAATAATTCTTCCAGTCAGTTCTTGTCACAAAAAATTGTAATAAGTAAGACAATATTAAACTTACCAAGAATCAAAATATTTTCTGATTGCTAGTTTTCTAATAAAAAGGAAGAAGAAGAAACAGGGTTTGATCCTAAAACTATCAATATTACGTACAGCCTCGTTCATTCGGAAACTGGGAGTCACTCATTCGAAAAAGCAAAATGGGGCAATGAAAAAAATAGAAAATGACCCGACATCTTCATACTACCTACTCATCATACAATCGTTGCACGTATGTACGGAATAGTACACCAGAATTGTTGTTTAGAAAGACAACCATGAATCGAGAGAAAACGATGCTGACTCCAGATAATAAAGAGAATGTCCTAAGTCTTGTAGAAAACAATCAAATAACGAGTAATTGAAAGAGAGCCCAACGATTGAGTATTTTCCCAACCCAGCTTATAGAGGATATTGCCAAAAAATCAATCGAATCCACACCATTTATAGGCGTTGATGTCAGAGGACTAACTATACCGGAGGTATTTTGCGACTTGATTTTGTCAACAAATTTCAGCAGATCTCACATTTACTACCTTCAGTTGCTGTGGCCCAATGTGGTATCTCTTCCCATCACATCAATGAAATCTAAACGTTACATTTTGGATATCATTGGATCGGTCGTGGTTGTCCGGTTCCTTGGTCTGCTAGATCACTGAACCTATTCTTCATAAACTTTTTCTGTGGTCATATAAAATCATAAGTGTAACGAGACCCTGGTTAAATTAGTTATTTTAGTAGCTTGCATCTCTGTAACCACCGGGGAAATCCGAAACTCGCCAGGAATTTTCCAGAATGCTAGGGATTTCAAACGCCCCCGATGTGAAGCCTTATTGAGTGTCTGTGGTCGAAATTTCTAAACACCTTCAGTAGCATGTGGGCGTTTTGACCAATGTGAAACGTGTCATTAAAATGTCTTCTGTTACACAAACGTGCTGCTTTTTCTGTTCTTGTCATCTTTACTTCTTTTGACCAGTGTAGAAGGCATTTCGGTACCTGTAATACTTTGCTTTTATGAATCATGTTTGGGTTCCTAGCCCTTCTATACGTTTGTCGCTCTAGTGGTGAATCACCTCGTATATTAAAGAGTAAAAATTATAAGATGGAAACAAAATTGCGAATTTACAAGATTCTTCTTAATTTTCATATTTACCGAAGATAAATCTATATATTTATTATAGTCCAATTAAGCTTCTAAACAAAGGAACGGGGAGAAGCATGTTTTGTGATTTTCGAAACTTTTGTAAGAAATCTCGAGTTGCAGATTATTAACACAGATAAAGTGCAGTTATTTCACATGAAGGAGCTTAATGTGATGGTTTCTACGTGACTTAAGATTATTAATAATATTTTACGTATTTCAACAAATTATCATAAATATTAAAACTTGAAACTGAGGGCGAGAATTTTGCATATTACAAAGCATTTTTATTTATGCACCAACTAAATAGCATATTGTTTCTCAATTCTTAAGAATTTCATGAAAATGACAGGAGCATGTAATTATTTTAATGGATCGCTCTCTGTCTTAAGGATGAAAAAACACAAATTTTAAGCAAAAAAGTTTCAAAATCCAAATAAACATTCAAAAGCGAAACAGTTATATATTATTGAAAAAACTAAGCAACGTATGTATAGTTAAATCATATATGAATTAAAATAGCTTTTTTATCGTTTATCTTCTGCGCTTTAGTTCATCGTACTCTGGGCAATATAAAAACACAGAATAGATAAGTTTAGAGCTTTTGTAAAAGTAAAAAAAGACAACAAAGGAAAATATGTTTTAAAATTTTTCTAATGCTCTTCACAATTTCAAAAGAAATCAAAGTTTTTTTCAATATATTTTTATTGCGTTTTTATTTTATTTATCATAGCATTTTTGTAAGAATTTTTAAAAAAAAATTTCAATTATAAGGCTTTCGAAATTACCAATAATTTTATCTTCCATATCAGTATTGTGAAATTTAATTCTCATTACCGTCTTAGTTCAATAAATTTAATTACTTCACAATTTTATATTTAGTTTCCGATAAATAAACAATTAACAATGTTAAGGGTATTGTCAAATATTATGTTGGCTGCGTACCCATTCCCAGGGTAATACCCTATTAATACGAGTATTTGGAAGTATATTTTTCTAAGCGTAGACAAAATATATTTCTAATTAATGAGACGAAAAATAAAGCTTCGAAAAAAATTAATGGCCTTAAAGGTACGGCATATATATGTTATGGTCTGAGAGCTGAAGATTTAATTAAATTAGTCGACAATAATATATCTACAATACTGTTATTTCACCTGTCATATCATAAATAAATAGTCCCATAACCAGCTCAAACCTTTTAATATAATACAAACCAGAGCTCTCAGAATTGTGTTAAATCTTCCACAGTGGAAACCAAATATTGTGACCTTATAAACAGATAGACATGAAATTCTTTCAGAGAAAATAAGATGGTTTGCAAATAATTTTTTAACATTCAGATATCAAACGATAGCTTTTCTTATATGCACCTCAATAGTCTTGGGGTAATAAGTCTAAAAATACAGGAACGGGACATAAGAAACCTCTTAAGTATTTTTCAGAATTTCAATGTTAATCTTACAGAAATTGAGTCAGTATCTAGATTAATGTATTTAAGGAAACTTCCGTGGGAGATTTATAGCAATGTATTTCGAGTTTCAAGATAAAAATTTACCCATTTCTACTATAAGTGGACTGTTTGATGAAATAGTGAGCCGTAATTTCCGAGATTTTTTTATAACAGCTTTGGTTACTTCGATAAATCAAAATATAATATATAGAACTGGTATCTATATATATAAAAACGTCTTTCTGTGTACGAAGTGAATTACATTAATTATATCTCTACAGCAGAAACACTAGCCATATGCCAAGCATAAAATTATTTAATTGAAGCAAATAAAAATTTGTTAATATAGTCCGACAGTTATTCTATGCTATCTGCACTCAAAAATTATAATATATTATATAATCAAAAGTCCTTAATAGATTAGTCAGTACGATATTTATGCAATCGCATTGTCGTCAAACACACGATATTGCTTAGGATTCCGGCTCACTCGAAAGTTGTTTTGGAATCAACAGTCGGAAAGTCTTGCAAAATCGGCAAAGGAGTCCGATGTCTACATCGATTGGATTACCTCAGAAGACATCAATAACAATATTTTCAAAATCAAAATGAAAAGAAAAGATGGAAACTTTTTTTCAAGAAAATATTTCGAAAACTCTTTTGAAATCTCCCAATCATAGATATAATATTCATTTGGACAAAACACAGAATAGAGGAAATACTAAGCACTCGAATCGTCAGCGAAATGATCTTAACTCCCTGAATTTTGCACAAATTATATTTCAATTATAAAGTAATGGCCTTTATGACTGTTTCAACGATTTGAAGTGACTTGTAGTAAATACGCTTTCCATGGAAATCGTCTCTGGAAAATACCAAAGATAGACCCACAGCGCAATATTACCTTCTAGGGGATTTTCGGAAATGCAATAGCTAATTAACAAGAATTCAGAACATTCCTGTCGAAGATTAAATATTTTGATATCTATTGAATTAAAATAATTTTTTAAAACGGATAATAGCCATTGCTGATCAATATCCCATTAAACGAAACAATCAATGAACACTTCAAAATATTTGTTTCATATGAAACGGACTATTCAACTATTGAGCTAAAAATAATTTAAAAGATAAGAAATTAATATATATAAGTGTTCTGCAAAAAAAATGAAATGCAAACGTTGCTAACGGTAAACTAAAAAAACATTTTTATCTAAGCGGTATTTTCTTGTAAAGGATTTTTGTTATCTTTTATGCGAAACTCGTGTTATTAAAATATTAGATTTATTGCAAGTATTCTAAATTTTTGATTAAATAATGGAAAAAGAAAATTGTAATATTATTAATTGCATGATATTATTAAATGAAGAAGAATACGTATCCTTTTGAATTCGAAATATTTTTAACGAAGTAATAAAAAATTCTAAAATAGCTAATACTTGTGTTTAATATTATTTTAAAATTTTTAAGCTAATTATTAGTTTATGAATTTTTCTTATCTTAAAATAAATTATTAATAATGTAAAACAAATAATAATTTTTGGAGGTAAAATATTATTATAATGAAGCTTATTTTTCTACCATGGATCCTTTTTAATACAAATAAAAATAAACTTCCGCTAAATTTGTAATATTTTGCATTATTTTAGGCGTAAAAAGATAAGTTAAAGAGCTATAAAAATAAATTGTGCATGCAAATAAATGTTATAAATTTCTCAGTATGACATTTTCATAAGACTAAGTTCTCTTTTGTGTTATTGAAAAGTAATGAAACATAAAACTAAATGGTCTAATGTATCACAGATCTAATGTTAAAAATTAGATCATAATGTTCTAATAAATACGGACAACTATCGCTCTAAACTGATATACTAAACCGATAAAAGTTACGTTAAAAGAAAATGCATAAAAGTTAGTGCTAAGCTGTTAAAAGTAGCATCTTTTATTTGTATGAAGCATTTTATATAAAATAGAAGAACATAATAAATAAATTCTTATGTCATATTTCAAAACAAAATTTTCAAAAATATTTAGTATGATTCTTTCTTTTTAAATACATGCTTAAAATTTGAAATACTAGTGGTTTATAAACATTTTATAAATTTCAATATAAATATTTTATATAATTATACATTATGTATATAGAAGTCGTCCATATGAAGTTTGTGTCTTGAGCTCTAAAATTATAAAAAAATCAATAATAGCTTGTCGATCAGTTGTTAAATGTCATTATATAGGGGTAAGGTTTAATTATCATATACTAAGAAATAACCGATACACACACATCTGATCAAAAAAATTTCAGAATATTCATTTATCCTTATGAACATAACGCTTTAAATTACAGCTATTCATTTTAAATTATTTCGTTTCGGAATGCCGTAGAATGAATTAATTCGCAGTATGGATAAGGTCGAATTCATTTTGATG
Source organism: Nephila pilipes (assembly GCA_019974015.1). Lineage (NCBI taxonomy): Eukaryota > Metazoa > Arthropoda > Arachnida > Araneae > Nephilidae > Nephila > Nephila pilipes. Next base: position 416,163 of record BMAW01027529.1, on the reverse strand, counting down.
AGTTCTGCAATATAGCAACTTTTGAAAGGTTGAAAATCCATGAGAGAAATTCGTGACTTTGGATAGTGATTATGCAGAGAGGTTTTAAGTAATGTAAATAAAAATTAAGTTTCTATCTCGATTATATTTTGTAACAAGTAAGACTTTACGATATTTTTCGGGACAGTAAAACTTTATGATAAAACCGAACATAAAAACGAACGAAATAACATAAATAGCAGTAGTGTTTGCAACATTATGTACTTATGGATGGATTAACCTGTAGAGTAAATTTTATCTAAATATCCCAAGTTTCGAAGTACAATAAAATGTCTGATAATCCTTGGTTAAGTTCTTAAAATGTCATCATCACACATCTGAGTAAATATTTAGATTCAGACCAAGAATTACAATTTACATGACAGGCAAATTTATTTTAAGAAATCTTTTGAACAAAATCACGAAATTACATTCTCTTTTTTGAATTCTACAAGAATAAAAAATTTGAAATCAGTGGATTTTTTTTTCTAAAATTCATGAGCACACATAAAAAGAAGACTAAATTCAAATAAAATAGCGAAAATTAAAAAAAAAATGGTAGGAGTAAAAATCCAATAAGAATATAAAAAACGCATAAAATACATAATTACGGAATATTTCAGTAGACAGTGCTAAGTACTTAAAACAAATAGTCTTTGATCAATTAATTGTCAGTGTTGGCTAAATGAAATTCAAAATAAAATCAAAGAATAATAAATTGTCATGTGTTCTTCATGCACATTTCCCTTTAAATAACATCTTTGACTACTTTGCAAACATATTTCATGTGAGAACCTCTTCTTGTGAAAGGTAAGTGACACATTTAAATTAGCATTACTGTATACGAAGTGTAGTGAATGAGAAAGAGATTAGAGTTAATAAAGAGATTCCGTGAGAAGAGATAAGGGTTAGAGATGTTGACAAGTACACTATATTGTTCTGAGAAGATATTTTTAAAGTATATATAGGCCTATAATCTCTTTTCTAAAAGACTACTGGACACTTATCGTGTTAAATCCCGCCTAATAGTAAGATTTATTAAATAATTTTTTTCTATTATTATTTTTGGAGTAGGATACGATTAAATAAATGCTTCACATTCTTAGTTTGTATTGATTGTGCTTATTTTGAAAGTTCGAATAAACTTGTTGAAAATATTTGGCCAATTATTGTTGCATCTCTATTGCTCCTAATATTAACAACGAATTAGTTCGTCAAAAATTTAAAATAATTAAAACGTTTTCGGCAAGAATTCAAATTAGTTTATGCTTAGCTCAAATAATCTTCACTTTCTGAAATTAAAAACAAGGAAACCATGTTTTAACATTGAGGTATCTGTACACTTATATGCCAGTTTATGTATCAAAAACGCTATTTATATACGAGGATCGTTCAATAAGTCCTTAGAAATTCCAAAGATGATGCTCATACTATCAAAAATTGTTTGGTTGCAAATGAATCATAACTCAATAGACGGCTGTCAAAGTCTCAGCACTCATAATCGTGCTCGTGATGCCTTCAGCACCTCAAAAACTCTTCGTCACAATTTTGCCGGACAATGAGGCCATCTTCGCCTTTTATGGAACAGATTCACCTGAAGCAACCCAACGTTTTGATTTTTGTTTGATTTCCGATGCATAATGGTGAATCCAGATCTCACTGACAGTGACAATACGACACAAAATGACCTCGTAGTAGCAATTAAACTTTGATTTGGCAGCAAATGACTACCAAAACAAAACTAACTTTGAATCAATGTCAAATTTGTTTCGGCTCCGCTTAACAGATAATAGTACCCAATGTTAACAACAATTTACCTTAATGATGCCATTTGTCTTCAAATGCAAGTACTTTTTGAACCACCCTCGTGCATAAGTATTAAAAGTGCACTCAGTTAACTCGCTATAGTTGGAATCCATGGTTATGGAAACGCGAATTAAGAAAACAGAGAGTTCCAGTATTAACATAATTTAAAGGATAATAAGAATTCTCATATCGAAATAAAATTTCAGAGTTTTTTAAAAAAATTTGTCATAATTTCCAATTATTATGGAAATCATTTATATTAGAAAAACAAATTTAATTATTCTTAAAACCTGACCTATAAATAATAGTTGAACATACAACTAATCTCACGGCCAGGGGTGCTTGAAAATAAACCATTACCAAAAATAAATTCCTGATTGGAACATTTTACTTCGCAAGAAATGGACATTCATATCCAATCCAAACATTCATGTCCAAAAGAAAGATAAATAAAATGTAATAAAATGGTTAACCATCTCTTCGCCCAAAAATTTCAAAGGATACATTTCAAAAACAATTTTTTGTTCTATTCTGCTATGTCTAATTTTATCATCCCTCTTTCTGACGATTGACACCGTCTGAAATTTACGATCAGGGAACTTGGGAACCTTCGCCACCTCTTTGTCTAAATCAGGGGTCGCCAAACTTTTTTGATCATCGCCCCCTATATAATTTTTCGAAATCTCCATAGTTAATAAATCAGATTTTATAAAATATTTAATAAATCAGAAACAGTAAGTAAAGTAGCTACAGATTTTTTACTTCTTAATGAGATGAGTGTGCCTGGTGTTTCTTGGCAAGGTTCGCTATATTGGGTTCGAAATTAGTCAATTTTAACCGTAAATCCCCTCGAAGCTCCACATTTAATTTATTTCTGTTTTTAGTTAAAATTGAATTAATGTGACTGAAACCGGCTTCAATCATATACGAACTTGGAAACGCCAGCATAAATGGCTGAGCCATTTCGTAAAAATTCAAATATTTTTGCTTTATATTTATATTAGTCCAAAATTTATGTATTGTCAAATTTTTAATAAGCGTTTTTGCATCAAGATCGGACAATAGTTCAGCAAGCTCATCTTGTATGTTGATGTCGACGTTATCAATTTGCGCCGAAAATGGCGCAATAATCCAATCAGGGATGTCGATGTTTTCCAAATCAACAAAGCGCAGTTTAAAATCGTCGCTTAATTTTTGAAGATGATTTGTATATATTTACAAGTCTTCTTCTTTTATTTTTAATTGTTGCAGATTTGAAAAATACTTATAATCCTTACGTAGCAATGAAGATCTAAATAAATTTAATTTTACTTGGAAGCCTAACAATATTGTCCGAGCTTGGACAATTGTTACATCTTTTCCTTGCAGTTTTGTTTGAACGTCATTAAATTTTCCAAATAAGTCTGCTAAATAAAAAAATATGGTTCTTATTGTTTTGGAGTTTATTGCTTAGAACAGGATTTATTTCGTTCAGAAATTCTGTCGTGGAGTCAAATAAATTGACGAGCCGTTGCAAGCATACACCTCTAGACAACCATTTAACCTCAGTGTGCAGAAGTAATTGGTTAAATAACTCATTGTTTTCCTCACAAAGTTTGGCAAATAATCTTGATTTAAGAGGTTGAGCTTTAATTTGATTAATAGATTTAATACAAAACTGTAAAGCTTCATGTAACTCTGAACTCAGATATTTTGCTACTAAGTAGTGTCTATGCAACACACAATGAATAGTACGAATACCGGGCACTTTTTCTTTGAGGCATGTAGCAAAACCTCGGTAACGCCCTACCATAGAAGGTGCGCCATCTGTGGCTACTGCTATTATATATTCAAGCGGAATGTCATATTTATTTAAATATTCTTGTAAACAACTAAAAATTGTCACTCCCTTCCCATCGGTTTCAAGATATTTAGCAAATAAAAATTCATCAATGACTTCTCCTTTAATTTTACTGAAATATCTTACATACGCCATAAGAGTAGCAGAAACGCCAAAAACAGATTCATCAAGTTGTACAGAGAACTTGCAATTTTTTAGCTCCGAAACTACTGTGTTTTCTATTTCTTCGGCCATTTCGTCAATACGCCGTTTTACAGAATTCGCACTTAATGGCAAAGACTTTAAAACATTAGTAGAGTCTTTTTTCATCACATTCTCAATGACGTCTTTAATTGCAGGTACTACAATTTCTTCTGCGATTATGTGGGGTTTCCCCCTCTTTGCTATATTAAGCGAAATTTTGTACGAAGCAATTAATCCTCCTTCATTTTCAATTTCAGTAGACTGTTTCATAAAACTTTTTAGAGTTGGTCGACATGTGAACTTTTCTTTGAGTTTTTTGAAAAATTCTAATTAATCATTTTTTTTATCTGAATGAAGCCTTTCAAAATGATCTTTCATTTTTGACGGTTTCATGTATTCATTTCCAAAAGTTTTTTCGCATATAAGACACATAGGAATAGTTTCATTTGTCGGTGAACAAATGAATCCAAATTTTAAGTAATCCAATGAATAATATCGACATTTCTTTTTAGATACTGAAGCTGTCATTTTTAAATTAGGGTTCTGTAAATAAGTTAAAAATAAGTTGGTATATTATACTAATCCACATTATTAAAGCTTACCTTTTCACAAGTAACAATAATTAAAATTGATCTCAAAACTAAACGAATAGTTTTATAGAAACAATAACTAATTATCCAATGGTAGATATAATAGTATAAAAATGACACTACAAGCATTTAATACTGTTCACAGTTCACAAAAATAGCTGAAAATGCATATGATATTTGCGTTTGTAGCATCCAGTGTAGAATTGGACAAGCGCACATATGCATCTGACTCATATGCAAGGCTCGTATGGTTTGCGATGGAGACAAAGGGCGAACCAACGACACGATGCGTAACTGCCGTATAAAAAAGAAAAAAACTAAAAGAACTAAAACCACAAACATAAGAAGAAAGAAAACGGAGTACTGAAGATTCCCTTCGTGCTTAATGCATAGAAAGCCAACGCAGTGTGGTCGCTCGCCAAGTCTGCGCCAAAGGCTCCTAATTGGTTGATGGGTTCTCCAGCAAGAGACACGGATAAGCCTCTGTCGCTCTTCTGGCTACATACTATGAGTCGTGCAAATTACAAACTGGTCACAAGGTCAAGTTGTGACGTCACGGTATATATACGAAAACACATAAGGAAAAAAGGGGCAGATTGTTTTCTGATTTATTATTTTATTTTCTATAAAGAATATAATATTAAGTCAATTATAAAAATATTTTAAATTTTTACGTACGCAGTTAGATATGTGTGATTTGCGTATTAAGAACTGTTTTTCCTTCGAGTCCCAATAGACCCCCATTCGACCCCTTGGGTCAAATAGACCCCCTACTGTTGTTAAATAGACCCCTAGAGGTCTATATAGACCACTTTGGCGACCCCTGGCCTAAATTATTCAGAACACAAATTATGCCCAATGAATTCGCAGCCTTTTTCCTTCAACTTGAATAGCAATCCGGTTTTACAATGATCGCTTGTTTTTAAAACTCTGTTATAAGTGATAACAAAGAGTTTTAAAACCAGGCGAGTGGATCTGGACAGACGAACTTTAAGAAAAATTCCACCTGCTCACTTTCCTTTTCAACTTTTGCTTCGTTACCGCGTATTCTTGCATTGTTAGCGACGAACTTCATTCCCTTACCCTCTATTTGAATTAGGTCACTGCTTCGCTATTTTTGAATGCTTTTTAAGGAATTCTCTTCTCCATGGTATATTTACCTTCCAATATATAAAATAGAAAGATAAAAAAAAAGGTATTATTATCTTCTGTTAACAGGAAGTCTCAATAATACCTGAAAAAAGACTATTATGGCTCTCATAAAAAGAAAACAACAATAAAACTGTAAGATAAAAGGATTTACGAGTTAATGAACTGCAAGATAAGGGAATCCAACTGTTCGATGTGTGGCTAGGAAAGACCGAGATTGACGCTGCTATAGAAAAAGGATACTTGTGTCAAATGCCAGCGACCGACAGCTATTTAGCTTGAAATCTTCTCTTTCAAAGGCAGTACCTTTCGCTTCTGTAAACAAAACTGTAAAGCCGTAGCCTTCGTTCGCATTAGAGTTATTCTTTTTTGTTTCTACGGAAGAATGATAAGTGAGCAGTAAATTGTTGCGAAATTTCACATGAAACTTCGAACAACCACTACTAAGAATTTATTGAAAAAAATGTGTGGCAATGAATGTTTATCGCGAGCATGTGTTTTTAAGAGATTTAAGCATTTTCAAGGAGGCCGAGAAGAGGCTGAGTACGATTCACGCTTGGGTCGTCCTCCCACGTCAAGAACGTTTGAAAATAATGAGAAAATCGGTATTCTGGTTCGATTTTACTATTGGTTAGTGTTCATGCGATTGCTGAGACTGTAAGAATTTACGAAGAATCCGTTTGGAAATTTTTTCGCCAAAACAATGCGCCGGCTGCATTGTCTGTCAAGAGGTTTCTGCCAAGTACACCGTCCCAGTGTTAGACAATACGCCTGTTTCGCCCATGTGACTTCTGTTCATTTCCTAAGGTGAAATTGCATTAAAAAGAACAATATTTGAGTCCATTGAAGTTGTGAAAGAGAAAGAGGCACGCGTCCAGAAGGAGCTGACAGAAGAAGACTTTCAGCTGTGTTTTAAACAATGGAAGATTCTCATGGAGCAATGTAGGAGGAGATAAGAGTTATATATTGAAGATGATAATAAATAAATATGTATGACATCAAAATAATATTTTTATAGCATCTGTCTCGTTATTTAATAGGCACTTCTCGTATATATGAGGAAGTAATAAACACTAGCAGTATTATATTGTATATTGTGGATTTTCCTTTAAGGAACATCTTGCATAAAATCCAGTGCATTTATAAATTTAAAACTTTGCAGAACACTTATGAACGTAAAATTGTATTTTACATCTAACATATTTTTAATTTCAAGAATTGTATTTATTAAAATTGTAAAAAATTTAGCTTGATGACTCAAATTTCTCTTAATTGGAACACAAATATAGTATGCAATATCTAAAACAAGTCAATGTCTAGTAGAAAGAATTTACATTAATTGTACAGGATACCGCTTCATTTTACAATGAAGAAAATATCAACTCTAAGAATAAAGATTTTGAGGAAAGTATAGCGCACCAAGTAGGAAGCTTTGGATTGAAATGAAATGTAATAGGCCTAATGATACAGATTAGAGACTCACTTGATCTCAAACACTCAAGACATAATTAAATAAATAATAGACAAATGCAATGCAGCTTCATCAAATCGTCCGGCCTCTTCCTGCTGCAATACATGCCTTGACACGGTCCGGCATTGAGATGATTAGACGTCGAATATAGTCCAGCGGCAGATGGGCCCCCAAATCTTTAACAGATAACTCCAAAAGATGTGGTACTGTAGCATCTGACGTTTCAGCTGGTCTCACAAATACTTTATGGAGCACCAGCCCGAGAAGCGTGAAGATCATGGAAGAGTCTGAATATGACGCAGAAAGTCTTTACTCGAGCTGTAGGTGAAAGAACACTATCTTGCTGAAAAATTGGATCTCGACGCTTATTTAGGAATAGGCTCACGTTGGGTCGAAGAATATCGTCAACACAACATTGACCTTTAAGATTCACGGACTATAATTAGAATACACCGAATATCATAAGCTTTGCCCTATGACCCTAGGGCAGTGCCTGCAGTGTGGGACAGCTTGAGTGGAATTGTGCTATTCTCCAGGGCGCCACCACACCGTACGTTGTTATTGTCTGTCCCCAAAACCAACCACTAATAACACGTACTCATCACAAACATCACGGTTTTCCAATACGTGGCATTCCACATCGCTCTGGTACCACTGTAGACGGAGTCGCCGATGTTTTGGTGTTAAAGGCAGTCCACGAAAAGGACGCTTGGATTACGAATTCACTTCCGCAAGACGCCTGGAAGTGGTTTGTGGAACAACTTACAGTCCTATATCTGATTATATCGTAAAACGAGTCACTGTAGTATCCACGATCTCTTGCCGTACGATCCTTCGATCCTCTCGCCTCGTCATTTCCTAACCCGGTCTCTCCAGATCCGGCTCTCCGCACATGGAGGCTATCTCGAGTCCTATGTTCCCAGCGTGTTACTGCTCCTATTTCGAACGATCAACCTGGAGAGCAACAAGGTTTGTCTATCAGTCTAAGGTTTTCATACGGATGATCTGGCCTCTCTTAAACTTCCGTAACTTCGCGAAATGTCTTCTCACACGCCTACCTGACATTCTTCGTTTACTAACGTCCTCCTAGAGTTGGAATGTGATCGTTGTGTATTTGAATCTTCCACTATGCGCCGGTTTATTTTCAATTAATTTGCAAAGTTTCGCGATTGTAGCTCGCTTTCTTTTTGATGCCCTATTTTCAATGTTCCTGGATGCATAAGCGAAATAGAATTGAAATAAATGGGATACAGATTATAACGAATAACTGGTAGAAGATAGAAATTTAGAAATTAAAGTGATTGATGGTTGTTTATATCTTCGATTATAATCGTTTCGAAGCGATTCCTGATCGGAGTCAGTGGTAAAAGGAATTGAATTTGCAGTATTCGAAAAGTAGATTACTCTAAACGGGGGATAATCAGTAAAATAGAATTTTATTGTTTAATTCTAATTTAGGATTCACAGATACATTGAGAGTTAAAAAAATGTTTGGCGAGAGCGTTAATTAAAGTAATTGTCAGAGTAAAAAAAAAATATTTAGTTCTCTTCCGACTTCTCTTCTTTAAATTGTAAAACTATTATTTCATTAATAGCTGTGTGTGTTAGATTTAATAGCAATGACTTTTGAAACTAATAATGGGGAGGCGTTACAATTTTTAACTGTCTATTTCATAAACGGCACGAATGTCAAATTGAGTTAGGGTTAATACGAGATTGAACAAGAGGGATGTTAGCTATGGAAGATATAATTTAATACCAATTTTGAGGCAATGTTCCATGTAACATATACAGCAAACCCTATTTTATTTCACATAAGAAGTCTTTATTTGAATGAGGATTAAATAGATATCTCAATTTACGGCCACAGTTGTGAAGTGGTTGTGGTTGCTATTTCAATGATATGATGATATTTCAGTTAAGTCTTGATGTTAAGCCAGTGATACTTAAAGTTCTTACATTGGGGTACTGTGAAAGTTCAAAGAATGGGATAGCATCTCAGGTGTCATCCTCGGAATTTGATCTTGGTTTAATATCATGAGGTTCATCTCAGTTATCCTTCGCGTTGCTTCTATAAATAATCGAATTTATTCAGTAATGACATGATTCAAGCTTCCCTAGTACAGAATTAAATATAATTTTTCTGTAAAGATTATTGTACATTTATCTTTAACAAATGGAAGGTATCAAAGCTTTCTTACGTTCAAAAATATTATTGTTTATTGTATTGTCAATAAGTATAACTAAATAACTTGAGGGAATTTTTTAATTATTGATTTATACAAATTATTAAGCATTCTAAATATGCATTTCTGAAAAAATTAAAATGACGTATGTGAAAGAGGCTTAATTTCTTTCTCACGTATTTGAATTTGACATAAGCACGCGCGTGATTTCTTTAATTTTTTCAAAGTCAGTTAATCAAGGAAGTCAATCAAGTAATAAAAGAACTATCATTTAAGCTTCCTACCCTATTAAAAAAAAGTACGTTTTGTTTGTAAAGGACTGTTACATCCAATATGGGTCATGTTTATTTCAGGTCACAATAAATATTTATATAGCTTAATTTCATTTATTTTTATGTTTAATAAAATGAATATCACATTTTATATAACCCCTTCCACCTTTATTCTTGATTTCCTACTCTTCTAACAATCTAATCTTTATTTTCATAAGAGGTATTTAAAATCTGAAACGTAATAGAATTTTTTATTACACAATTTACTATGCTTTACATCCATTATTCTTGATACAATTTGAAATGACAAGCAAGGTTTAGAGTATTCATTTACATGCTCTTGATGAAGAAAAGTAATCACGAAGACACCGCATTTGCGTTTGTCCATCTCTCTTTGTACCTTCCTCTTTTACAGTTCCTGATATTTTCTGGTATTTCGCCAGAGTAGTGCTATTTCTAGCTTCTTCTATATTGTTATTTGGATTTTTTTTTTCACCATGATATTTCTTAACTCCGGTTACTTAACTCCAAGTAACTGAATGAATCTCATTGGTCAAAATAGACCCCGTGATCTCGAATGACATACAGTCGGCTGTCTGACGTCGTTTAAGTTTAGCAACTGATAATTGCATGCATACAAAAGCATAAAATCACAGAGCAATTCGAACCTGTTCGAATGGAGTTAAGGCATTATTTTTAAAGTTGTTTTATTCTCTAATTTCTCTTGAATAGTTAGAGTCGATTCCATGACATTTTCTTTTGCAAATCGGGATCTTCTCCGAAACTGGTAAACACCCCCCCCCCCCATTTCTACAAATTTATTTTTTCTTCATACTTTCCTCTCTTATCAGGTTTCCAATTTTCCTAAATTATCTAATTGAGTAATCAATGAAATTTTCTTAATTTTATTCATCGTAAGAGCTGAAATATATCCAAATCCAAAACATTTCGTGCACACTCATAAAACTATAAACATACGAGAAAACGCTTACAGAGTAAGGGCGATTACATCTAAACTAGGTTTCACACACACACACAGTCCGGTCAAATTTTCCTTAACCTGAATTAGGGTTAAATAATGAACCTGCGACGGTGAAATGAACTTAGACAAAACCCTGCCTTTCTTCATTCGACTGCCGGTCCAGTTAATGGTGAATACGGCAGTTTGACTCTCTCCTAATTTTTCATTTGCTTGTATAAATGGTAAGAAATTTATCATTAGTATCTACTACACCTGTAGCTCATTATATTGTATAAAATAGTATCTTTTTTTTTTCATCTGAAACTCGGGACACACGGTGAATAATTGAAATGTCAATTTCTGGCTTGTTTATTTTCTATTTTTATGAGAAATAGTCATATCCTGTTAAAAAGAAAATAACGAGGAAAACATTTTCTTATGAGGTAATATCTATTTAGTGTTATTCAAAATGCAGATCATCAAAAAAATGCTACAGTTATTTTTATACGTTTTTCAGTGCATTTTAATGATATTGATCGATTAAACCTAGTCAGATTTTTTCTTTTTGTTAAAAAACAATATTGTACGAGTATGAAAAATTTCTAAGCTGAAGACGCTTATCTATTTGAGGATTACATATATGAAAAAAATAAGACGCCTTAATTAAAACCCATGGAAGATATCACGAAATAAATTGAAGATATGGATTGATTTGACACATTCAGAGTAAGAAGATTAATTTATATTCCTCAGAAAATTCAAATAGTATTTTATAGTAATAGCTCTGGTTTTTTTTTTTTTTTTTTGTGTGTGTGCTTTTATTTCCCTTTCGTTTTAATCCTTTAAGGAGACATGGGACTCAAAGTACTACAATCTCTGATTTTTTTGGATCTTTATGGAATGAAGTAAAAACGACCTTTAATATACGTATATATTATGCATAAAATATATTTTAGAAGTATTCATAACTGTTTGAATGAAATATTTTTGCATATATATTGAAATTACTTTAGGATTTAAAATTTAAAATATTTTCATAAACTTTTTTCTCCTTATATTTTAATAAAAAGTAAAAATTATAATTATGCACAGGAGTATTTTAATAGAATATTAAACTGGAAAAGGAAAAAATCTTTTAACACATAAATGATCTAGTTCATTCTGCTTGTATACAGGGGAACTTATCACTAGTACATACTTCATCTTCAGTTTCAGTATAAAGGAAAATTATATCAGGGATTTCTGTTTATTCTCATTTCAAATATTGGCCTTAGGTGCTTAGTTGAAAGCAGAATTATCATTTTATTATTTTATGGCCCGTATGAAAAAACACGAGTCACACCCGGTTCAAAACGAAGTAATAAAAAAAAATATTTTTCAATTATTACTGAGCATTATTTGAAATACAAAGAGAGCAACATCCAAAAATACTAAATTTATTTTGTTACGTGAGTTATTCGCGTATCTACCCTCAACCACCCGCAACATATGGGTTTACTTTCTTATTATTATATTTAAATTTCCAACTCCTTTCCAATCAAGTGAAACGGGATTACGCAAATTAAATTGACATTAGGAGTGTAGTGAACGGATGAAAAGGAATATGAATAACAGAGACGGAAAATTGAATATTCGGGTTAATGATTTAGTGGAGAAGTTAATAGCGAATAATCTTGCTTAGACGAGTTTGACGTGTATAAACCTACATAGATTGTTATCGAACATGGATCCAGGATCTCTCGTAGTGAGCAAGAGCTAAAGGAACCACTTTAATCCCTAGTCACGACAAATTAACCTCCTCTAACTCGAGTACACTGATAAGACAACACTTTATCATTGACATTAAATCAGATTACAAACGCGTTGTGGGTTGATAAGTAGATATATTGATTGATTGGGGTTTTTTTATGTCGCACTCAGAAGCAACACGATGTATATTGGGAACGGACCTCGTAATTTTGAACCTCAGTCAAGTGAAGAGGATGACACCTGAATAGGCACCCTCTCTTTTAACTTCTACCCCACGAGAAAGGGAGAACTTTGAGCCTCGACAGATGTAATGTGCATCAGCCGCGGCTACATGGTGGGTCTTTAGTGACATCAAGGCTCGAACTCATAACAAACGAAAACTCTCAGCCGTGAGTCCATAAAATATCAATAAACTGATAAAGGTAATCATATGTCCCTCTCGTTATATTTGATTGAAATGTTAATGTAATTAGACTTTAACACAAAGGCTAGATAGTTTATAATCGATGACACCTGAAAGGAACAATAAGGTGTTACAGTTTTTATATGCATTTTTTTCATGCATGTTAATGATATGGGTTCATTAGAACCAACCAGATAAAATATCATTCTCTTATTTTTTATACAAAAAACTACAAGTGCGAAAACGCTATACACTAAAGAAATTTATTTATTTGTGGAACACTTAAAAATAATATGCCATACGTAAAACTTGTAGAAGCTCTCATGAAATAAATTATAAAAATGGGTCAATCAGGTCCGTTCGGAGTACGAAGGTTGACCCAATTGACCAGCGCATCGAAATAAGCTCAAAGACACGAACGCTACTTCTACAGTAAGTCTAAATGCCAGAGCAACTGACTGGGCACGCATAAAACTTTCGGTAAGAGCTCGAGACTGTGTTCAAAAATGACAGATTCAACATACCCCAATATGAATTCTTGCTTTCTCGCTTCAGAAAACCAATACAGGAATTTTTTCACAGATATAAAAGCAAATAAATGACAAAAATGCGTTGAAAAGAACTGTGGGGAAGGACATGAAAAGGCAATAGAACCGCCAAAAAAAATGAAAGTACAGGGGGAAAAAAACCAGATGATTTCGATCTCTCATCCTAGATATTGCTGAATAGCGAACGTGAGCTGGTATTGAAAAGAAAAGAGCACCAAACATACGTTTTTTTTTTTCAGCATGAGGTGGGGGAGGTGGAAGGAAAATTTTTTGGCATAGCAACGTCAAAACACAAAAGGAAGAGCGAAATGAGCTTTGTACTTCTTCGAAATGGTTAGTGCGAACACAATGGAATTTCAGCGGTTTTTCTCCATTAGATTAATGGGTGGGATCCTTCGGTTTTTGAGGAGCATGTTTCTCATTTACTTTATGCATGAGGCAAATGGGTGGGAAAGGAAATTTATGCTGTTGGATCATCAGCAACATTTATCAGTCCGCTTATTAACCGAGTTGTTAGACCGTACCTCTATTTCTCTCGGAGGCCTCGTTTACTTAAGTGTAATATATTGTTTGTTCGGGATGTTTTGTATTGTGTTTAATTCAGCTTGTTTACGAAAAGTCTGTTCACCTTTTTTTTTCTGAATGGAATGGATTAGCGGATAAGAAAAATGATGTGGAACACAAATATGGCAGATGTGTGGAATGAAATGGGGGTTTCTATGACACATTCGGTTTTTTAAAAAAATGTTCGAAACTGTTGTGAAGAAATTTTCTGACGATACTTAATAAACTTTCAAAGTTTTGACGAGCCAAATTCTGCGTGGACTTGTGACTGAAGTAATAAGTTCGAATTATTCGCATATCTTTTGAGTTTAAAATGTAAATAGGTAAATAATAAAAATAAAACCTGGTTAAATTTAAGGATTTAAAAATTAATTTTTTGCTTGATTAAGAGACACAATACACTCGTCGAATTATGTTTAATGCTGAAATAAATCATCAATGTATTACGTAAATTTTAGCAAACATTTAACTCATCTTGAAACTTCTAAGGCCAGGAGAAATTCGATACTTCATATGTTTAAAAATTTTCTTTGAATTGAAGAATTGAAGTAGTTTTGTGTATTTTACATATGGTTTCACTATAATTTTATTTCTACTGATAATAAACTTTATTTAAAAATTATCTGCAAATAAAAGTGGAAAACAATAAATCTAAATAAGAACGATTGGTATTTGAAGAGTAGATATTCCCTTAAAGCTAACTAATGGAATGTTTTATAATTTAGTGCTTTCATACATATAATTTGCTGTAGTCAATAAATATTTTTAGATTCATACAAATTTTCATTTAATTGATTCTTTAGTAACATCACTCACAGAAACAATACGAAGGCTATCGAAAATCTCGTCATTTTGTTGGCGTGGTGTGAAAGTTAAGAGAGGGGGTGCCAGCTCAGGTGTCGTCCTCGTCAGTTGACCGTAGTTCAAAATTACGAGGTTCGTCGCCAATAGCCCTCGTGTTACTTCTAGTGCGACGTTAAAAAAAAAATAAAATAAAATAAAGAATGCATGTAGCTTTCAGATACAATAAGAATTTGAAAAGTCACTAAGCAAATAAAAAAACATTGTGGCTTAGAAGACATTATTTTCCCATCAGGCCTCGTGAGTAATTTATATTATATTATATTATATTATATTATATTATATATATATATATATATATATATATGGGATATAAAGTTAAACACAAAATCCTTTTTGTATGCTAAATTGCATTATGTAAAAACACAATAACCCTAAGCACTTTGTATGTTCACATTAGCCATTCAAAGCAAAACATTCAACAACTTAAAAACAATCCACAAGGATATTTATATATATAATACTAAACGTACCATTCTAAGAAACGTTTTGCTTCTTCTAAAACCATCCATACTCCGTCTACGTGCAAAACGATATTCTAGTCCGGAGAGACTTCAAACGGAGGAATTTGACTGGCACACATTTCAATTCGAAAATGATTCATGGAACGTAAGGAAATGCAAGAAAAATCCTTTTCTCTCTGTTAGGAACTCCAGGGATATGATGGATGTGGAATTCCCCCGTGGAATACCGTGGAACAAATCTAAGCCTCCCCTCAAGACGAAGTTAGTTCACTCACAAGACTTATTGATTGAATTTACGTTTCCCTCCAGGACATAGGAGACATATTTTGAGACACAGTTGTAGGGTTTCCTAATTGTCACATTACGAATGACTACGTTCCATTCTCTGCGTCCAAGGAGGAGAACGGAGAAAAGAACACTGAAGAAGGAAGCTGGATGGGAAATTTGGTTTAAAACTGTTTGTGTTGAGACTGTGGCTTGGGTAAAAAAGTTTATACTCGCAGCTTAAGGAGGCTCGGTATCTTAGAGCAATTTTTTTTTTTTTAAATTAGATATATAAGAAATAGTTTATGTTTTCTATGTTCGAACACACATAAAATATTCATTTCAGATTTCTGGAAAAACTTCATTTTCAAACAAACAATTATTTAAAATCTTTTTTTTCTTTTCAAAATATTTAGATATTTTAAATTCTTACAACCACTTTAAATGCTAATATTTTTAAACATATTTTCCACAATTTCTAGGAAATATTTCTCGGCATCTTTGTGAAGGTTAGGCTGTAATAATGTTATTTACAGTATACAAAAATATTTTCTGTAAGCTTCTATAAAAAGCAATAAAAAGCAGTTATATCAATGAATGTAGGAGTTTTGAACTTTGAGATTTTTTTAAAAATAACTGTTTATCTAAATTCTTATTCCACATGCTCAAATTACCAAAACATATTTTATAAAACGATAAGAAAATATTTCTAAACTTTATATTGACAATAAATCAAAGCCTTGGTAATTTAAAAGCACAATCATCATATTTGTAAAAAAATGAAAAGTTGAGAAAAAGCAGATAATTTTGAATGTCAATAAAAGTGTTTGGAAACTTTATAATGAAAATTTAAATAACACCGCTAAATAATGTAGCAAGAAGTATGAAATTTTGTACATATATTTAGAAGAGAGACATACAATTAAAGTAAGGTAATGAAAATACTTTTAAATATTTTGGTCATTTTTAGGATACTTATATGATTTCAGTTTCATTCTGATATCAAATAAATAATTTAAAACTAAGGTAGGTTCTTTCAGGTCCTACTCTATAGAAGGAACACAAGGGCTATAGGTGACGAGCCTCATAATTTTGAATATCTGAGCTGGCACCTCCCTCTCCTAATTTCCACACCACGCACTTGAGAGGAATTTAACGAGCATCAGCCAAGACTACAAGGTGGATCTTTAGAGGAATCAAGACCCAAATCCACGACTCGACGAAAACCACCGGTAGCGAGTCTGCTACCATAACCACTAGGCTGTCACGGTAACAAATTTAAACTAAGAATGAGTGTACAACGAACAAAGTTCGGTATAATTCCAATGCTTAAAACGAATGAGAACAATCATCGCTTCCGAATTAAATTTAATTTTCCTGAAAAATACCCTTTGACTTTTTCGATTGAAAAAAATTTTTTAAGTAAAATAACAAAGTAATTTAAAATCTACTCGGGAATTTCAGTATTTTACGACAATAAATATATTTTTAATTATAATGTGGCTTTTAAATAAACTTTGAAATGTAAAGAGTATTTTGACTGTAAAAAATATCTTGAAAAAAAATTAAATTGACCAATATGAAGAGATATTAAACAGAGTTATGTATCTCTTATAGCAAAACACAGACACTGGATGACACAACCATAGTCCTATTGAATTATTGTGGTTGGTAAGAATTTATAACTTTTAACTACTTTATTTATTTACATAAATTATAAATGATAACACCCATCAAAATAACATCAATATATTAATTGTAACAAGTAAACTGATTCAGAATAGAATTGCAAGTTTATGAGATTCTCGTTATTGTTTTTCGTTGCTTTTTATTTAGTTATTATGGTCATTTTTTTCTGTACTATCGATTCTATTTCTGAAGCGATTATTCGTTTGTTTCCTGAGGTTTCGTTAATAAATATACAAAGACTTTTAATTATCCGCTTTTTCTACTATGATATATGATGATATTTTTGGACGCAGTCAAGAGAAGAGATTGATTGTGTGAATTTGCTGTATTAAAGCAAAAGCGAGACTAGGATTATGACACAAGAGCCAAATTTGACTACGTTATAGCAGACATTTGCTTAAATAATCATCTAGGCAGAAAAAGGGAATAAAAAGGTATGAAGTGATAGACAAGAAAGAATATCAAGAAAGAGACGAATCGTATCCCGAGAGACTGGTCACCTTTGTTTATTAAAGACAGTAATCCCGTTGGAAAAGAAAAAAAAAATCGCTAGGGTACTTCGGGGTCATGATTCCCGTACTTCTCTCAAGAAGATAAATTCTTGAGGAGAGGGAGAGAAATATCGTAAGTAACTGCCCGTCACGCCCGTCACGCGAACTTAACTTAGATTGCAATAACTTAAATTTGAGTTATGTTCATGTTTCGAGACATATAAAGTCCCTACTGATATAATCTTACAAATTTCTGACCTGTTATTAAATTGCTTTACTTACTTCTACCTCAGACTTACTTCTATTTTACTTTTCAAGTTGAGAATCATTAAATTTAATTGAATCATTAAATGAATATGAAATCATTAAATTTAATTGAATAATTTTAAAAAAGCTAATTTAGCTCTTTTTTTTACCTCCTCTCGTGTATCTATGACGCTGCCTAAGAATTCAGTCATTATATAATTTATTTAAAACTTAAAGAGTTAGAACTGTTAAACTATTGATCCTATTTGATATTTAGGGCTTACATTAGGTTGAGAGCAGAAATAGGCTAGCAACTGTAAATTCCCATTAAACCGTTTCGTTCCGACAAAGATTTGTAATAGAATTAATGAGACCTCTACTTGTCAGATTAAACCTCAAATAATTCATGTATGGAGTAAATGTTGGGATAACCTGGTGGGACTTGTGTGTTAATATTGTCTCAGGACTCTTCGCGATGGCTCTTTAAATTTAAATGAGACGTCATTAAAACTTAGGAGATTCGTTAGACTTTCGTTTGACTTAAGCAACAAGTTAATAAATCAATGACAAATCAACACGTGTTCGATTTTACCGTATAATCGAATCTTTAAAATCTCAATAAGAAATATAAAAGTACGCTTTCTAATTACACAAAAATTTGAAAACAAAATTCGAGAACAAAAGAAATTAATTTTATAACCGATTCTTGACTAGTTATGTATCATTTAATTGACTGATTGATTGTTTATTGACGTCACAATAAGAAGCAGCTCGAGTTGAGTGAGTTAGTGTGAGTGAATATAAAATTTATTGGCGCAAGAGCCAGATATGGCTATGCTACACCAAACAATATTTAACTGTGGTCTAGACGTGAAGAAATTGAAAAAAAGGCAAAAATTGGTTGACAAAAAAGAGGGTCGAAAATAGAGAAGGTTCGCTGGGGTATCTCGGAGGCGCGTAACCCCGTGTTTACCAAAGACAGTAAACCTCATAAAAAAGAAAAAGATCACTCGGGTGTCTCGGGGTCATAATGCCCGTACTTACCTGAAGAAGGCAAGTCTCTGAGGTCCTTTGATATAATTCTCAGGGGCAGGATACCCATTTTAGTCGCCTCTTACGGTATGCATGAGCTACAGTGGGAGTATTCTATCATTCCCAGTCACCACACGGGTCAACAGTACGAGAGATATTAGCAATGAACATCGTAATTTTGAACCACGGTCGAGTGATGAAGTTTAATTGGGTTTTTTCCTATTAACGTCACACCAGAAGCAACGCGAGAGCAATTGTGACGGACCTCGTAAATGTTAACCTCGGTCAAGTGACGAGGACGACACGTGAGCTGGCACCCCCTCTCTTAACTTCCACACCACGCCAATGGGAGGACTTTGGATTCCGACAGATTTAACGTGCCTCAGTCCCGACTAAACGGTGGGTCTTTAGTGGTATCAAGGATTAAACCCACAACTGAACGAAACCTGCTGGCCGCGAGTCTGCGACCATGACCACTAGGATACCACGGCCACTGAAGATTGATGAGTAAAACAACCGAGCTGGCACCTCTATCTTAAAATTTCTACACCATCACAACAGGTGGAATTGGAACCTCGAAATTTTTAATGTGCATCAGCTCTGCTACATGATGGGTCTTTCCTAGCATCAAGACTCGAGCTCAGGACTCGATGGAACGGCAACTAGTTCATGATCACGACTTTTCAGCTCCTGCTGCCATCTCCTCTGCATTACAGTAAAATTGATTTTTGTTTGATTTAAAAATATTTCATATTTTGTTACAGTGTTTTTTCCCCTTATTTAGGAAACCTTTTAATGTTTTTCTCCACCCCTTTCTTTTATCTATCCTTAATTCTACTTGACCACATTATAATTGTGGGTTCGTAGCCGACTTTGTTTCGCTTGATTCAAGTTCCAATTCCACTAAAAGACATGTCTTGTTGCAAAATGGATGCCCATTACACCTGCCGAGGCTCAAATTCCTCATGTTGGATTATGTGGATGTTAGTGAGGATATATCAACTCAAATATCCTCCATGCGCATTCAATCTTTCGAAAATCGATGTCTTCACATTGGCGTAGTATGGATATTGAAAAAAAAAATGTCAGCTCGGGTGCTGATCTCGATACTTGACCGTGTTTCAGAATAACGTAATCCATCGCCAATTGCCTCGTCTTGCTTCTATTCGCAACGTTAATCATTCAATCGATCTGACAAAATTAAATTTATCTTCTCATATTAGATGTGTTATAAGATTTCTAAATTTTGATTTTAGGATAAGTTTGCATATTTAATGTTGTTGTGTCTAGTCTGTGTCAGTAAGCAATATTTGAAATTGGTAGTGAAAAATTTATTGTGCAGAGGGGCACCATATATTCATGATAACGCGAGATTTTATTTCACATATTCTCTTATACGATATTTGAAAATTAAATACGTTTTTCCAATATTTCGTTTATATGTTTCATCATGCAGTGAATAACTAGTAATGATATTTATTCTAAGTTTTGAACTTCATATTTTGAAAAGAAATATTATATATTTATAATCCGAGAATTTGAAGCGTTTTTTGTACAGTTATAATCTCTGACTAGAATATTTTTTTTTCAATAAAATTGTCTTAGCATATTCAAAATATTTTCAATGTTCAAATTAAAAATGCATTTAAAATTTAAATTTTGAAATAAATTTAAAAATTTTCAAAAATTTTACTTTTTATTAAAAACACAAAAAATTTGCGTTTATAATGCAGAACTAAATTTCAGCATTTATCTCCTAAAATTTAAAGAACTGTTAACCTTATCCAATTCAAACATCTCATTATTTTATCCTTTATAGGTAGTCGTTTTCTGATTTGAGTAATTTTTTAAAAGAATTTTGTTAGATATAGATTTGAGTAAAACATATCCAAAGAATTCAAAAGAATAATACTTCCTCATTTTAAAATCTTATCATTTCTTTTAAGATTAAAAAATTTGATAGAAAACATTTAAAAACTTACAAAGATTTATTCTTCCATAAATTTTTGTAAATACTTTTGCTGTCTGATTATATATATGGTTTTTAACGGAAACTATTAAAAAATCAATCAATTTAAGAAACTTACAACGTGCAAAAAACCTCAGATTAAAGAAAATCTGTTTCAGATAAACAAAATAAAAGTGATCGAAATGATTTTTTTGCATTAACTTTAATGTTAAGAATTTGAGGCATGAGGAATTTATATATATATATATATATATATATATATATATATATATATATATATATATACATATATACACACACATAATTCTTGAGCAAAATTTTTTTTATCTAATTTCGGTCCAAAGGAGAATTATATCATATTTATAATAAAAAAATATAAGCAAAACAAAGGCATACCACAAGGTAGGTGTGCTAGTAATATTCTTGCTAATACTTCATACACTTATGCGAATTTAATTTTTTTCATAATAACAATAATTTTACATTGTTTAGAAACCTTAATGAGCTTATAATTTTTCAAAATAGTTTTATGCCAGAATTTTAATCTTTAACGTTTTATTCGTCTAATTTAAAATTCTTACAAACTATTAATAATATACTTGTGAACAAGTACTTAGACATTCATTTCAAAATCGTTGTTAATAAAATTTATAGTAATATTTGTGTGTGTGAGATAAGAGAAAAAGTTTTAATTTTTTTGTTCAAACGGTACTTTTTCGGGACAGTAATAGTAGTATATCAATTTTTAGAAGCATTACATTTAATTATATTTTGTATAAAAAAAAAGATTACAAAATATTTTTTTCTAAAAAACACGAAAATTTAAATAAATTTTACAAAATATGTCTTCAGACGAAAAATTCTATTTTTTTTCTTTAAAAATTTTAAAATATATAATAATTATAAAATGTGTGAAATTATTTTGATGTCATAGGAAATTGATGAGAAATTATTAGTTTTAAATTTAAAACTTATTTTATAGTTTTGTATTATTCTTATTCAATTTCTTATTTTTTTAAGTTCCTCAGTAATACTTCATAATATTAGCCTTTATTTATAACAATCTTTTTTTCTTTTGTATTCTTAACCCTAACTTTTGAATATAAAAAGTGTTATGATTTTTTTAATCTCCCTTCTCTTAAGCACGCTAAGACGATGCCGTTAATTCTTTTTGCTGTACATATGGTACAACATTTTCTTAAAGTTGGATTGTATTTTAATTTTTCTATCTTTTATTTTCTCTTTCAGTTTGTTTTTCTTTAAATAAATATATTTAAACTGTTCTTTTGGTGCTGTAGTTTATTTATTCATGACATTAAATGTTTATTTTTTTTTTCTAATTATTTTTTGCTTTTCTTATCAGATTTTGGGTTTTACATGTACGTTAAATGTAAATATTTAGGGAAACAGCTGTTATTTTATTTATGGAATAGCCTCACATCACAGTCTGAAGACTGTAATTAACTTTATGTACATTATTTTCCTTTTTACAGTTTAAAATTGTTTTTCTTCAATATTCTTTCAATTAATAGAAATCTGAATGTCTGTTTATATTATTTTATTTAAAATTATTTCTAGCATACAATTTTTTTTTCTTCATCATTTAATACTTTTTTTAAAAAGTTTCTTTAAAGAAAAGTATCTTCTGTAATTTATATTGTTTTTACACTAATAATTCAAAGATCTTATTTATAACTTTTTGCATAACTTCTAATATTTTTATTCCTCTTCTGTTTTTATATTTTGACTATTTAATATATATATATATATATATATATATATATATATATATAACGCCACTCGTCGATGCCTTGGTATTCAAGTCTGAAATCAGCAATTATTGAATATTTTTAATTATTTATTTCAGTTGTTATATCTTCATACAGGTAATCAGTACACGGAAACATGGGATATTATACATAAAAGCGAAAATATATATCACTCATAATTGGAACCGCAAACTCACGCTAGAAAAGAAAACAGAAAAAAAAAAAGATGAAAGAGCACTGCCAACAGCAAGTAGCGGCTTTTATACCGGAGAAGGAAGGAATCCTGAAATTAAGTTAAAGTCAGTAATTAAAAGGGATTCACGAAACTAGTCTTACACTCGTGGTTTTTCAAAAGGAATGTGTTTGCTTATTAATTCCTTTCTGCGAGGCAATACTAGTTAGGCAACAGATCTCGTGATTTTGAGACTTGGTCAAATGATGAAGACGATATCTGAGCTGGCACCTCCTCTTCAAACTGCCACACTACACCCTCGGATGAATTTGGTACCTCAGTAGATTTTGCATGCATCAGCTCCGTCACACGGCTAATCTTTAGCGGCATTAGTGTTCAAGCCTACAACACGATGAAAACAACGTTGGCCGCAAGTCGCGACCATAAGACCATAACCATTTGATTTTCATGATATATCACTATTATTTTATTTAGCTTTTCCTATACTTCAAACGTCCATTTTTATTATGTTATTCTGAATTTAAATTTTTAATATTTAATTAAATGTTTTTTTAACTATCTACATTAAAAATAGTTCTTTATATTGTTTTGATTTTGATTTTACACTAATAATTCTAATAGTTTTTGATTTTTGTTAGTTTTACTTAACAGTTTTTGTTCTTTTTAACTTCATATATGGTAAGTTTTTTAATTTATTTCACATCAAATCTTCGAGATGTGTGTGTGTGTGTGATTTTCATTTTAAATTGGCCTATTGAAATCCTTAAATGACAGAAATATAGTTATGGTAATGTTAAATACAATAAATTTATAAGGAATTCGAATTATTTTAAAAATTGTAGTTCTACTCTTTTTTACAGAAAACAAATTTGTGTGACCATTTACTTCAGGTAAGTTTGAATGACCTTTTAGAAGCAACAATGTACCAACTTGAATGAACTTCTTTAGAATATTCCGCACTATGTTTAATTCAAAACTTCGCAAGAAAACTCGTCAATTTTAGTGTAATTTTTCCGCCCTTAGAAAAGATGTCTATTTAAAGGCAACAGCTGACGCTAATTAATAATATGCAAGATTTATTTCACGGTTATTTGTGATCCCCGATAATCGATTTCCATTGAATGCGTGAACTACGCACAGATTCCCTTCCCCTAATTTTCTATCCACCGTCGATAAACAAAGACGTTTCTAACAGAAGTTTGGAGCCGCACAAAAGATCTCCAGACTCCGCACTTCTTCGCGGAGAACTGGAAACAAATAATGGTGAACGAAGCACGTCAGGCATAAAGCAAGTCGTGTCCAAATCCGCATGCATGTTGGGATGATGAATTCAGGGGGCTCTTTTGTTGGCGAGCTTTTCTTTCACCAAGAACTTTCACGTTTGGAAACAGAATGCGTCGTTTGTCATGGTCTTTGATGTACATCTGCTGCCGTCGCAGAAAATTCGCTACTGATCTCAATAACGAAGCGCTTGGGCGTGAAAAGGAAGGAGGAAAAAAAGTCCCCAGTAATAATAAAGTAGTCTCGAAGGTAGGGGAACTTGAAAAGAATATATTTGCTGTGAGGGCTTTCAAAATGTAATGAAAACATAACTGTTTTCTTCTTTAGGAATAATTAAGATGATTCTTATTTGTTTTGAATTAATGAGCATTTTTAGAGGGTTTCTCTTAGTTATTTATAAAAATTATATTTTGGAAGGATTTGTTTTTCTAATAGCTCTCTTAGAAAATGTGGTGAGAAAAAATTTTCCTCGATTATTTTCTGTATTAAAAGAATAATTAAAACAGTTATGATTTACATATTAAGAGAACTGATTTGTATAATTTGAAGCATACTTAAAACTTGCTTTCTTTCTTTCGTTTAATTTCATGTTTTTTTTTAAAAAAATACATCATTTCTATGGAATCATTCAAAATATTTAATTCATCTACAACATTAAATAGGAATAACTGTTATAAACTGTGACAACATTGTCTGAAAATCATCCATTTGCAAACATTTAACTTAATATGAAGTACACTACATCATATTAAGTGTATGGATATATTCATATCCATACACTGTATATATATAATATATGTGTGTATAATTGGAATAATAAAATAGCTGAAAATATTTAACTAAATCAACAAAATAGAATTCAGTAAAATACAAGATTATATGCATATACATTTATAGCTAATAGAAGAATGAACATATATTTTCAAAAAGGAAAAAAAAAAGGAAAAGAGAAAGTCACATTACTAAAACAATGAGAAAAAGAATCTATTTGGTTAAAAACAAGAAAAAAAATCAAAAATACCACAAAATTTGCAAAAGTACATAAAGAGACGCAAAAAAACCAAATGGGAGAAGTAAACAGAAACAGAAAATGAAATATAGCATTTATAAATTCTAAATCTGACTTAAAACAGATTAGCAGGTTTAAACTTATTTTACAGCCCAATAAGCCCTCACAGAAAAATGTTGTAAGAAAGTATGAAAACACTATAAAATATTTCAAAATGCAAATGAACAAAACAATAGAAACCAAAAAAATTATTAGAAAAAGAAAAACCAATACATGAAACAGAGCAACAAAGAGAAGGAGCTATCTAAAATTAAAGCAATCAGATTAAAAACGATTCAAAACTTACAAAGGCAATTACCATAAAACAAAAAAAAAGTTTAGTACCAACCTAGAAATATTTTACCAATAAAACCAAATAAAATATTGCCAACTATTAAAGAGAAATGTTACTGTTGAAAAAAATTAAATTTTAAAAGACGTAGAACTAGCAATAAATGAAAAAAGTAACCAAAACTTAAAAAAAAAAACATATTTCAAAATAAAAAACAAAAAGTAATTTATCAATAAAAATGTATTTTTAATAGAGAAAGAAAATTAAAAGTTATAATTATTATATTTTAAATTACTCTTAATAAAATTAGTAAGAAAACTAAAAAGGAATAATAAGTAAAAACCATTACTGTACCATTTGAGTAAAAATATATTCTTCAAACCATAAAAATATACAGATAAAACATTGTAAACCAAGAATTATGAATAAAAATAAATGCGTTAATGTAACTATATTTTTTCGATGATATATCATATAAAAATTCTTAAATACTATAGAAATTTCCAGAAGGTAAAATATAAATTGACAACTTCCAAAATTATCAAACAAAGTTAGATAAATTAAAAACTAAAATTCTAAAATTTGAGGGGAAAGGAAAATAAATGGAATATAATATATTTAATGATTAAACAAGCTTTAGACTTATATATATATATATATATATATATATATATATATATATATATATATTTCTAACTAACAATAACAATACATGTTTCCTAGGATTATGACTTTCATTTGAGAAACATGTTGAAAATTTTATTTTTAAATATTAGCTAATTTATCTCAGAGACAAATATTATTATAATTTTGCAATATTTTTCTCAAAATTATGCAGATTGCGGAAGCTGAAAATGTTCACCCTTTTTACTCATAAATATTTCTTTAGTCTGGGTATTAAATGAATAATATTTGTAAGTCAAATTAAAAAAAAAAAAATAACTATTATTTACTTTTGCCACTCGAATTCTCTGCTTGGTTAATTTCATTTCTTTTTTCACATAAATTACTAAACAGGTTTCTTAGTGATACTCTTCATACATTATAAGTGATACTTACAATAAAATTATTTTTAAACTTTTATCTGATAACAAGAAAAATAATCCGGTTTGCAGTTCCATCTTCTAATTCTTATTCTAAGCAATGTGAAGACTTTCTGACTTTATAATATAGGATGTAATAACAACCTGAAACCAAGTAACTAAGTTGGAAAGTTGGTACCTTTAAACTAGTTTATCATCGCCCTCATATTTGGTCCTGCTTTTTGGCTTGTTAGGTTCTCTGTTGTTTCACATTCTGATTGACCTCTATTTTTGATTGGTTGTAAATATTTTATAAACTTATGTTTTATATTTTGTCTATGTATATACATATATATGAAATTAAACTAAATTTTTCAGAGAAAAAAATCTTAGAGAAATTTTGAATAAAAAAAAGTACAGGTTTCACAGAATTATAATTTCTAACAATAATAATTATATTGAAGAAAAAATAATTAAGACAATGTTAATTTAAACTAAATGGCTACTAAATATAATTTACCTATAAAAGATTTTAAAGAATGTAAATTTTATATTAATAGATTAACAATTTGAATTTTAAATAATAAGAGAGAGCACTAAGATTACAAATCTAAAACATTCGATAAAAAATTGCAAAATGAATTCATCTTTTGTTAAATTGATAAGGCCCCAGTAACTATTATATTATTCGAAAAACATTTTATGTTTCTATGACTAAAAGATAAGATAAATAATAATCCAAATATTAATATTACTAAAAATGATGGAGAAATTACCAATAGAATTAAAGCTTTGTATAAGAAAATAGGTTATACAGTGAATTTTGAAAGATTTCCTCGCATCGTTTTCAGTATTAAATTTCAAAATGTATCTATTCAATTTCGGATTATAACTAATAGCTGTACTATTTACTGATTTCAATACTTACAATACGAAATCTGGAAAAATTTTACAAAAATTTGTACAAAATACTATAGATGCTTTTGATACGAATGTTATTATTAAAAATAGTTATGAAATTATTAATTACTTGAAAGATAAAGAGATTTATATATTTATCGCTACAAGTTTTAATATTTGCTTGGTTCTTTAGATACAGAGAATTTAATTCTTATTTTGGTAAATTTTAAGGAATTAAAAATTATATATAATCGTTCCATATTTTTGAGAAATTTAACTTTCTTATTACACTTTATATAAGAGAAAAATATTAATTAAGATAGTAAACAAATTAAACAGATTAAAGGTATACCACAGAAGAGTCTTTGTCTTGCTATATTTATTCACACATTTCTATGAGCATAAATTATAACAATAAATGATTCATTTTATTTCGACATATTGATGATGTTATAATTTTACCAAAATAATTTCAACCCAGAATTTGAACTTGATTTATCATTTTATCTTCTTATTTAAATCTGATTAAAATTCATTTACATTCATATGAAGCAGACTTTTCGTATATTAACCTAAAAATAGGGAATAATAGGATTATTAGCAATATATTTGACAAGAGAGATAATAAAGGCTTACCTATAAAAACAAAATTCATTTCTTTGATAGAAATTCAAGCCTAAATATATATAGAAATGCATTATAAAACTATTTACTTAAAAATATCAAATTAGTCAATATGCCTTTAAATTTGCAAAATAATTAAATTTTTTCTTTCAAATAATTAAATTACTCTTGCAAAGGCTGATAATTCTACTGATTTTTAAAAAGAAATTTACAATATGAAATGGGCATTTCTTGTCTGCGGATCATATTAATTTTTAAATACGAAATTTTAAATAGAAAATGTTTAATTGTTTTATTTTTATTATTTACCTAATAATTTTTATTCATTTTTATTTTTTTATTTTTTTTATTTTTGTTCCTTTTTAATATGATTTTTTTTGCTGTATTTGTAATATATGTGAATATTTATGGGTATACGTTTTTATTATATTTTTATTATTTTTAAGTAATTACCAGTTCTTAATGACAGCATTCATATGCAAAAAATTGAATTTGATTTTTGGCTCTTTTATAATTTTTTTACTTTGATTTAAAAATTTTCACAAATGAATGTGAAAACCTCAGCTCAGAGCTATCATTTTATTTTCACTGTAATTTATATATATATATATATATATATATATATATATATATATATATATATATATATATATATATATATATATATAATTTTAAAATTATTAAGTTGTTGAAATATTTATTTGATATAGACATTCAATTTCTTAATTTCGTTTTGTTATTATTTTTCTATAAATATTTATGTTTCTTTAGTTATTCAATCAATGGTGGTTTTAGTATAATGGTGTAGATATGTTGGTGGAAGCGCCATGTTGAATTGAGGGCAAAGTACAAATGTGAGACTTTTCATATATATATATATATATATATAATAATCAAAAATGTGATGGTTGAATCCATGGAACTAGTTTAAGCATACATTTTGTCCTCCCAAGTGTAATTTTATGTTGCTCTTTTTTTTTAAATTTTTCATTGCTATTTTTTTTTTTTTTTTGTTGTTGTTGTTCTTGATTCTTACTATGTTGTTAAAGGTTGTATGGTTTTTAAATTTGTTGTTATTTTTAATTAATGGCTTATATAAATAATAAATTGGAAATATATAGCAAATATGATGGAATTTAAAATGAACAAAAAGATCTTATGAACTTTTTTCGCAGAAAATGAATATTTTTTTTTTCATTTAATGCAATTATGATAGTTTCCGAATTAAGCTTCCATAAAAAAAATTTAATTTGAATTTTAAATTATATAAGGTGAAAAATTTAATCTAAGGACTGGGCTTGAGCTTAAAGTTTAGTTATCTCTATCTTAAATATTAAGCCAGTGGAAGTATTGTGATGCTGGAAAGTTATTCATATAGTGAAGATCTTTTATACTAGGGGTGGTCACAGTGAGACGAGTGGTACTGTTCTTACAAAAATGAAATATATAAATGAAGAAT
The DNA here is from genome assembly GCA_019974015.1 of Nephila pilipes. Lineage (NCBI taxonomy): Eukaryota > Metazoa > Arthropoda > Arachnida > Araneae > Nephilidae > Nephila > Nephila pilipes. The sequence goes on along the minus strand of BMAW01027529.1, from coordinate 386,819 downwards.
GGTAAGCTAAAACTGTTTAATATTCGTAAGTAATAAATTTTTTTTCTCCCTTTCCATAATACTTTTAATGAGCTTAAACTGTTCGATATATTAAACTAAGTATTTTATTTCATTTATTGTTAGATAGGAAACTTAATGTTATTAAAGTAAATAAAAATATTGTACTGGTTCTCTAAGAAAAAAATTTGTAAAGGAAATATTTAATTGTTAGATTTTCTTGTGAATGCTTTACGAAGGTTGCCCGTCTTAGCAGTTAGCAGCCGATAATTTGGCTGATGACTTGTTAGGGTAGTTCTAACAAATTCAGTTAAATGTAGATCAATCAAAACAAAGTCCGATGCTTATTTTCGAATTTAATTTTATTCTAGGGACGAAAAATAATTATAGGTAAAGTTTGAAAAGAAATTCTTAATGTGTTTCCTTCTATATTTTATTCTTGTTGGCCCCTCCAAAACATAATAGTAATGGCGTAATCCTGAAAGCTCTGTTTCAGGAAAAGTAAATTAAATAATGCTATTTTGGTGAAAAAATCTCGTTACACACGTTACGGTAATAATTACTTTCCCGTTGCTTAGGCAATAATCTCATGATCTAAAAGAAACTTTCTTGGCGAAAATTTCCAAAGTAGAATCATTTTAAGCAAAATGAAGTTTAATCTGGAGACATTTTACAATTTCCAGCTGGCTACACTAAATGAATGGTTATTTCAAATATTCCTTCTGAAATGGTGCTCCTAAAAGCAGTCTAGTTCTTCAGTCCAGTTACATAGTTATAAGGAAAAAGAGTACTATTTCTAATTTTAATCATCAAAGATAACTTCTTTTGATTTGTGGATGGCTCCCTAAAGATGACAACAGGAAGAAACTCAACAGTCTTCGATTCTAAGAAAACGCCGAGGAAAATTTGAGAAGTCTCTGCCATAATGAGAATGAATAGAAATCGTCATTTCCGCCAAATGTATTGGCAAATTTCCGGTTTGGCAACAGAAAAATACGCCAGATTGCGCGCTTATTACTACCACTAGCGATTGTACGACGCATGGAGTTTTGAAAGCACAAATAATGACTCCAAAACTTGAATAAACACCTCTGTCTCTCTTTCTGGAAGGCCTAAAGCAATACCATTAAATATTTCTTTAAGTTTAATAGTTTTGAGAACAATAAAATGCTCGTAGAACCTATTAGACTAAGAAGTAAATTGAGAAACCGATAGTACTTTAATTACTATAATTTTTACGTTGAAGTTACAGATTTCTGAGTCACAAAATTGAGAGAGTATACACGTAATATAATTCATTAAATTTCTTTTACAAAATATATAAATTAATATTTCGCTGCTTATCAATTGTACTTACACCTTCCAAACGGCTTACATTAATTTGAAATGGTTGTTTCGCTGAATATTTTTGCCCACTTTTCTTGTAATGCTGTTTATAAGAGATCATTACTCCCAATATTATATTCTTGAGCAGAGTTTTCCAAATGAGACTTCATCTTAATGTGATAGGAAATGAAGGTGGTTCATGCCATAGCATTTTACAACTGTACAGCATCGTTAACTTAACTGTAGTTATGTTTTTGGTTTGTTATCTTTTTGAAACATAGAAGGCGACTTCAAGACTAATTCCTGGAACCTCTAGTTTTAAATTATTTCTCCATATATTCAAGTGTTTCATTTTATTCAATATTCCGTTATAATATACCGATTTTCCCACTTATTTTGCATACATACAACTCCATACAAGAATAAAATCACTACTATGCTACAGAGTAAGACTTTCTCTAATTATACTAGCGCTACCACAACTTTCAAAAACAATGAATCAACTTTCAACGTTGAATATTACGTTATTCCAAAAATACTGAAATTTTGAAATGCGATTTTTAACAAATGCAATCCTTTTGTTCTTTATTTGCTTTAGAAATGAAAGGTTTTCATCTAGTTAAGTGACCATAATAGCTTCCATCTAGGAATTATCTTCTAATGGTTTCGGCAGAAACATATAGTTTTATTGCTGTAGAAGTAAATGAAACAATTTTTCCCGCGCTCACTAAAGGAATTTTTCTTAATTCTCGAATGATGTTTCTCTTGGTCTTCAAACTGAATGGCTCGTTTTATCCTCTTCTAGGTTCATTTTCAATGTGTGCCCAGTTTTTTAAAACTTCTTGATAACATTTGCTAACCATCCGTGACTGCATTGAACACTCTTTGTAATATCACGCAGAATTTTATCTACCTAAGACATTAGAGAGGCAATTTTTGGAATTTGAATTTTAGTTTCAGTTCTGAAGATCATTATCACAGTTCAGCAACGTTAGTTTTTCACGCCGGGGAGGAAGAGAGTAATTGAGTAATTAGTTGATCTTGCATGCCGGCGGTGTTTCGAACCCTAATCAAGTGAGTCCAAGGAAAAGGTGATGGGTTGCTTTTGTGATGTTTTTACTAACTTGATTAAAAGAGACATCTCTCTCGGGCCAGTTATTCAGGCGTTTTAACTTGTGCCGTTGTTGTTTAAGGAGATTCGCCGCATAATCCCCCTCCAGGATCATCGTGATAAAACGAAAAGAAACATTCGAACTGTAGCAAAGGTGGCTTTTCCAGCCATTACTGCAATTGATATTTATCCCCCTCCCTGTTGAATTAAGTTTTGGGTGGAACAGTTTTCCAATTGATGTCATCGGATATTTCAAGTTGAGTTGCGGGTTTCATTGACAAGTGCACCATAGCCGAAATATGACTAGTTGTGACTTATGTGCGGTTGTCTTAGTTAGACACACAGAAGCAAGTGTTTTGCGTCGGAGGTAAATGCAATTAGTAGTTCTAGGCTGTGCTGCTATCTGGTGTTCAAGTCCTGGGTCACCACTTCGGCGTTGAATGATTTCGACTCTTTGGAGGGGAAGAAAATAGTTGGTTGACCTTGGATGTAGGCGGCGTTTCAAATCTTAGGACAGTGAGTGCAAAGAAAAGTTGACCTGTCACTTTTTGTTGCACCTTTATCAACCAGACTAAGAGAGACGTCTGTCTCGGGCTAGTTATTGTGGTGTTTTAACTTTTGGCGATGTTGTTGAAGAGAGCCGCCGCAATAGCTAGATATATTATTAATACAGAGAAATAAACATTGGTATCTTATGGAAACGAAACTGATTCATTACAAACAAAAGTGATAGTAAAATCGCAATTTCATAGGGCTTATACTCCATTTTGTAACCCTGAGATTTGGAATTTTGAAGTAAAAAATTTGTTAATTAAAATATTATCGATTATTAATTTTTGTTTCCGAGTATAGTAATTTTTTAACATTCCTTTTATCATTCTTATAAATGTTACACTTAAATCAGTATTTTATAGTACTGTTTTAGATCTTTCCATAAAGAGACCGAAAAGTGTACACTCAATTTCATGAGACATTGTACATGGAGTCAACGCAAAGGTGTTGGTGGACATCCACATGTAAAAACTGTGAGTTTCATTACTAATCATTACTACTCTCTCTTTTGAAGAGATAATCATTTATATAATCAAAATGCTAATAAATGAGTACGAATTAAATTATTTAAAAGGTTCAACTTAATTTAACAACTGTTAAAGCTACTAACCTTAAATCTAATCGCAATTTTTTATTTAGATGACCACAAGCCTCTGGTATGAATGGCCTAAAGTGAAACTTCTTCCAGAACATACAACGAGGAAGCAGAACATAAAAATAGTGGAATTTAAGAACAAATGTTTTAATTTTAAAAGTTACTTTAAGAGTAATTTATATTTATCAACAAAAATTTTGTTCAAATCGAATTTTTTTCAAAAGTATAACGCCCTTTTTAGACAAGAAACTTGGTAACTTTTAAAGCTTTCTCGTTTTAATTAAAAAGCTATAATATCTCTTCTTTTTCTAAAAGTTCTTAACGATTCAAACTTTCCTTGGAAACTATAGTGTAAGACTATACTTTTGTTACATAATGAAATAATTCACACACTGTTTTTAAATTAATTTGATCTTTAAATTTGAAAGAAAATTCAGAAATAAAATTTTATCTTGAGTGTATATTTTCAGGAAAAATGTTGTATGATAAAATTCGATTTTTTTCCCTTTATTAATTGATGATTTAGTGCAAACTCTTCCAATATCTTAATTTATGTTTAAATCTGAAAAGAAGCTTTGAGAAAACGATATTTAAAATTTTGAATTGTGTGTGCAAGGATTAATATCAAAATAAGCAATTGGCAATTACGAATACGGAAAAAAGTTAGCACTTGTAACTCAAAAAAGCTTTAAATAATCTTAAAAAATATTTTAGGTACAATACAAATGTACATTATAAAATGTATTCATGTACTGAATTTTCTGAAGTTTGAACAGAAATTAGAGATTTCACTATTTTTGAATCCTATACCTCATTTAAAGCAGTGCCATTTTACTTTGAGGTTTCTTTATACTCTTGTGGACATTTATCATTTCAAAATATTAATGAAAAATAGATTTGGAGCTTATTCAAAAACATTTACGTTAGGAAAGGAAATGGGGTGTTAGAAAGGGGAAATAAGAAGGTGGTTAAAAACCTTCAGAGAGTATTGTCCATTGATCTTTTTCATCTTTTTAATGCATGAATATGCCATTTGCAACCTAAAAAGTTGTTATCGAAACTTTTTCGTCCGATGATATTGTCTTCGCCTGTTTTGGATCATGTTCAGTGAAGAAAATCAATTAGGATTGTTGCTTAGTTTCCGATGTATAAGAGTTAATCATCGACGGTGGCAACTTGACGAAAAATAACGATGACAATCCGACATGACAGCAATCAAAATTAATCGATAAATCCGCATTACATACATTTTGGCACCGGTCAACAAATGACACCCCACTAAGGGCCTAAACGTGCCATAGCAGCACTGTTGACAAAAATAAGTGTTTCTAAAACCATCCTTGGAACTTTAAAGAATGAGTTTCTTCTTCGTGTATTCATTCGAGAATTGATATAAAAAAGTAATTTTAGTTCATTCCATGCAAATTCGGAAGAGTAACTTACTATAATCTCCACATAGGAAAAAAACAAATATGATCTGTAATCTCATATTGACACAAGCGAGAGAATAATGGCTTACTACACTATACTAATGTAGGAGTTTAAAATCGAGATGCCGGTTCAAGTGGCATTCTTACAATCATATTGTAGTTAGAAACTAAGCAATCAAGAGACAAGTGTGCTTCTGAAGCTAAGTTGATTTAATAGAGCTTATTTTAATTGCTTGTTGGAACGTATAGAGACTAATAATAATTACACTAAGAATACAGAGCATAAAGAGGCAACTAAAAATAATAATTTATACACTAAAACAATTATAAAACACAACAGTGTCCTAAAACCTGTTTTTTATTTAGACAAGAAAATATCGTTATAAACAGCGTATTAGAGAAAAAAGAATAAATATGTCTTGGGGAAAAAATACATGTAAGTATATTCTGCTACCATTAAACTTGCACTTGGAAAAAATACATTGCATATTTTTGGAATAACCACGACTCCCAGTGACGGCTGCTAGAGGAGATTGAAAAATGAACTCAAGACTATAAATTTAAACTACGTGTGTCACGATTTATTTTTTATCCTTGAAAGGAATAAAAAGTCATATATCACTATCGGAGCAAAGGATGCATATTTTTCCGATTCTCATGACGTGTATATAAGCTGTAATTTAGTTGGATTTTGTCTTTGTCCAGAATAATAACACTTTTTAAAAAGTTTATGCACAAAAATAATAAACTTAATTGAGAAAACTTCTTTCTTTCACGTACAAAAAAATATTTGTAAGATCACAGAATATTCTGAAATTTTATCCGCTGGTTGCAACATGTACTTAAATTCACTCTAAATTTGTAAAAATATACTTTAATAGTTTCCCCTAAAAATATGCATAGTAATTTACTAAACACATACTGAGTAGTTTATCTAAAATATACTTAAGAATATAATGATTAGCATTCTTAATATTTAGATACTGTTTATGCTTAGTAATTAATAATTTATATAAATTGTGTTTGCTTAATAAATAATGTAGTTAATGTATTCTTAATAATTAACAATTTGCTTAAAATATACTTAATCATCAATAATTTAAATAAAATATACTTAATCATCTAAATAACTTACTTAAAATATACTTAATCATCAATAATTTACTTAAGATATGCACTTAATTACAACAAATAATTAAAAAAAATAAATGATAAACCAAAAAATTCGCCTCTGGATTGATTGATTGTTTATTAACATCGCACTGAGAAACAATACGATGACTATTGGTGACAGACCACTCAATTTTCAGCCTCAGTCAAGTGATGTAGACGATACCTTCACTGGCACTTCTCTCTTCATAACTACCATACCTCAACACTAGGAGACAATGGGACATCCACAATGTTTAACGTGCATCACTTCGCCATACTGCGAGTTTAACAGCATCAAAACTCGAAACCACAGCTGGACGAAAACAACGCCCACCACTTGTCCGTATCCATGACCACTAGGCTACCATTACCAGTCGACATAGTAAGAACAGGATCTTATAAAGATTAAGTAAATCATATAACTCAAAGGAATATGATCGAAATCAATACCCCATCTACATAAAAAATCGTTTTAAAATATATTTAATACAATTTTGATGGAATAAACAAAATTGTACACCCCGAAAAAAATTTCATATATTTACGTTATACCACAGAGAACATCACAATAGCCTACTTATTGTTTGCTTATTTACGCTGTTAGAACCAACACGATGACTATTAGCAACGGACCTCCCAATTTTAAGCCTCAATCAAGTGTGACGAGGATTACAACTGAATTAGCCTCTCGGAAAGACTTGAGACCTCGACAAATTTAATATGCTTCCTTCCCTCTCCACGATGGGTCTTTAGTGGCATCCAGGGTTCGAACCCATGACTTGACGAAAATATCTTCGGCCTCGAGTTCACGAGCATAAGCAATGACCTTCTAGTAACGAACTTCATGATTCTGGTCCACCATTAAGTAATAACCATGACAGCTGATCAACTGTCTTATGCTCTCCACCACTTCAGGAGAAGACATTGAATCCAAAGTTCAACACAATCTCATTACTATATTGTAATCATGGTCATGAACTCGTGGTCTGGCATGGTTTCCATCGAGTCGGGGATTAGAACCTTGGTGATAGTAAATACCCTCCATTTAAAAGAGCTGATACACGTCAAATCTGTTCGAGGTCCCAGTGTGTCTCAATGGCGGGGAATGGAAACTTATATCTGGAGATGTCAGTTAAGGTGTCGTCTTTGTCACTTGACTTGATTCGAAATTAAGAGGTCCATCGCCTACAGAAGTCGTGTTTCCTCTAAGTGCGCCGCTATAATAAATGATCAAACAATAAAAAAGTGCATTTACTGTAAATCTTTTTACGTCACACATCCCTTTGACAATAACATGGAAGTAAAAGATCTCTTTGTAAGAAAAATTAAAGTTAATGTTCCCCCCCCCACTTCCCTTATCAGTTAAGTAAAAGTTGCGAACAACTTAAGACGTAAGATGCAAAGAAAAATTCATTTTCGAAGATAAAATTCAATAACTACTTTGCCAATAAGATGAAAGTTAATGTCTTCTTTACCGGTGTTTTGAAAGTCAAGGTCTCTTTCACCAGTAAAATGAAATAAAAAATCTCTTAGCAATGTGGTAAAAATGAAAGAGATCTTTGCCAGTAGATCCAAACCAAAGCTAAGAACGAATGACAACTTTGTCAGGGAGAGGTAAGCCACGAACTCTTTATTAATATGCTAAAAATCAAGGTCCCCTATTCTAGTAAATAAAAAGCCAAGGATCCTATTGCTAATAAGGTGAAAGTCAATAATTCCTCTGCTGGTGAAGTGAAAGTCACTAGAACCATTTTATCGGTAGATTGTGAAAGTCAAAGATCTTTCAATTTTAGGCTTATGAAGAAGCATTCATATTGCAAAAATTCCTTTTTGGAAACAAATTAATCATGTTAATTAATTAATATAATGATCCCCCCCCCTTTGAGCCCATTAACAAAGATATCAATTTTGTTCTAATACGATAAAATTTACAAAAAATAATATAAAATATTTTACGATTTTACCACTTTTTCTTTTTTTTTTCTAAGTAAATTATTTTTCCATAATTACTGAATATGAACAAAACATGCCTTAATTTTGTATTCAAAGTTTTCAAATTTTTCTTAAATATTAAATTAACATGAAAAGTTCTCCTTTATTTTATAAATTACGAAATAGAGCTCTTGATTACGCATCAAAAATACAACTAAATTGATAAATACTTTCATCATAGATAAACTTATACTTTTGGTGAAATAATAAAATATCGATCATTATTAAAGTTCAATTTCAAAAATAAAAATTATATTATAAATATATATTGTAAGAAGTACAGATATGGATTAATAAAAAAAGGTTTTGTCAAAAAAAAAATTCTTAAAAATCGTTGCTATCGGAACTGAGGAACATTTTATGCAGAAATAAGTAGCCTTTCAAATATTTCAGAATAAAAATTTTAACATCTTCAAAAAAAGCTTGCTTTCATATTTATATTCAAGATTTAAATGTAAAATCCTGACTATATTTGTTGAAAACTTTTATTTTCCTAGTAACATTTTTCTAAGAATTCCAAAAATAAAACCGAAATGACATATGTAAAACGCGAATTCTAAGTAAGCATCTTGTGAAATGTTACCGAATAAATACCTAATTTTTATTTTTAATAAGAAAATAATTATATGTCTCACACGCCCATACAAAATGCTTTTTTACTGTTTCATCATTAAGAAAAAAATGTATTTTTAATTAGTATTTTTTTGCATTTGAATGAATTATTAAATACAGGAAAGTCATAATCACACTTTGATATATGAATCCTAAAGCGCCCTATCTCCTAAGCCAGCCAAAAGAAAATTTCAGATATTATTTGAAGTTATGCGCTAGAGATTATGATGATTTAGAACAGTACAGATTTCACAGTTCAGCTACAACGAAAAGAATCTTCAAATTTTAGATACGGAACACTCCTCCCTCTGTATTTTTTCCTGGGTAAATTTATCAGCGTATTGAAAAACCTCAAATGGCTTTGGAACGATTAATGTATAACAAATATTGTTGGGGTTAGACATTTGCAAAGAATAGTTATTTAAAGGACCATTGATAACAAAAAGGGGAGATATCCTGACGCACTATGTATAATTTACTGACACAATAAAAGCACCAACCACAGAACATCATGAACAAAGCATTGCTTGTGGAAAAGTTTTAATAAGCATGATTGAGAATATTGTTTCTTCAGCCATGTGTACGAAAGTGCCCAAAAGATGAAATTTAAAGGGAAACAAGGTGAGAATAGATGAAGCCGTATTATCTGAACGGAGAAAGTGCCGCTGAAGCAGTAAGAGTTTATTGGCGAAATCATAAGTTAAAACTAAGTCGCGTTCCGTAAAAACTATGCGCGATTTAGTAACATTTATTTGAAGAAACTAGATGTACGGGCATTTGATTTGGTTTGGTTTTATTAACGTCGCACTAGAAACAACACGAGGTTGTTGGTGACGGACCTCGCAATTTTGAACCTCGGTCAAGTGATGAGGACGATATCGGAGCTGGTACACTTTCTCCTAACTTCCACACCACGCCATTGGAAGGACTTTGAACCCCCGACAGATTTAACGGGAACGAGCCCCGGCTATATGGTGGGTCTTTTATGGCATCAAGGCTCGGACCCCCAACTCAGCAAAAATGTTTTGGGGGTCGTTTGGTGGCCGTGGTCGTTTGATGTACGTACGATTGTTTTGGATGTACCAAAAATCAGTCCTCAAACTTCTTTGTACTTTGTTCGGATGTTTGTTTATCGATTCTAGCGCATCCAGATGGTGCAATCTGGAGACGAGCAACAACGTATTGACTTTGGCTATTTTTTCTTCATCAAATGTGATGAAGATAATAAGGGACCAACTCAGATATTATGAATGGATAAGGAACATTTCTCCTTAACTGGAAACATGAAATCCAAGACCTACGTTCTTTGGGCTAACGAAAATCCTCACTAAGAGGCACCAGCGTCTTTACATGAAGTTAAAATGACTGTGGGATGCAGCATTGCAAGCACATTCATGATAGTTACATACATCTTCAAGAGATAATTTGTAGGACAGGTATGAAAACAAGCTCCATATAAAATGCTAGGTGTACAACAATGTTTCAGAATTACCTAATTTCGGAATGTCCAGATGTTTCAAATGTTAATGACATCGTTCGGATGCAAGAAAAGGCTCCTTCACATGTCGGCACATCTGTTCGACAAGTGTTGTAACAGCATTTTGGTTAAAGAGTCATCTCCTGTATATATCCAGTTTTGTGTCCACCTTGATCCCTCAATCTTACTCAAATGGATTTCTGGTTTAAGGTGCATCTGAAATCTAACGTGCACATATAAATTTCATGAGATATGTCAGAATTGAAAGATGCCATAAAACATGAAGTTATACACATTCCTCCTGCGATGTAGCGTTCGTCACTGTTTTTAACAATCTTTCGCCTAATCGTCTGTGAAGAACATCACGATAAAAAATGGTAATTACAATAAAAGTTTTTTTCTTGCTCTCTCCTTTCTTGTATTGTCAATGATGCTTTACAAACCTCTGCTTTGCAAACATTTTATGCCAGCAAATTTTGTCATACTTGTATTATTCCAACGGCATTTGTAGAGTTTAAATGCTATGATCAAAAGTACATGTTGCCATTCGAAAATTTCGAAATTCTTTCACTGAAATTGTAATTGTGAAAGTTTTATTGTTTTAAATCATCATAATCTCGAGCGCATACCTTTCAATAACAATAGGCTGAATCGAATTCGATGTGTTTTTATGACTACCTTATATTTGATTATTCTTTCAAACACATAAATACAAATAAGATTATACTTCTTTTTCTAAATGTTAAAGCAGTAAAAAGTATTTTTAGAATCAGTTTCTTATTAAAAATAAAAATTACTTATTCATTCGGTAATATTTCACAAGACGCTTCCGCGGAATTCATGTTTTACATATGTCTTTTCAGTTTTATTTTTGAAATTCTTAGAAAGATGTTATAATGAATATAAGTTTTCGACGAATAGAGTCAGAATTTTACATTTAAATCTTGAATTTAAATATGAATGTAAGCGTTTGAAGATGTTTAAATTTTTATTCTGAAATAGTGAAAATACTCGTTATATTTCTGAATAAAACGTCCTCAGAGGGTGTTCGAGAAAATTCTTTTATTATCAACCTGTAGACCATCAAATAACATTTATTTTTTTCTCTCCAGTTCTGAATTACATTCGAGAAATTTTAAGACTAGAATATTTTAGTGGTATAAAAACACTCTTAAAGCGAATGATAAATACCTTTTTAAAACTCATGAATTATGAATATTTAGTTTTTCTTTCAGAGATATAATAGCGTTATTTATATCCCGTGTCTATGAAAACCGTAAGATTAAATTGGAAAATAAGAAATAACTTTCAAAATTTCTTTGATACTGCGAATTGATAACTTACGCTTAAAATATCTTCTACTCAATTTTTAGTCTCATGAATTGATGTATTAATATATATGGAATTGATAAGAGAGTATTATGAATTACAAACGCAACAACAATTTTGAATCAATCTTTTTTCCAGGAAGATTATTCTGTTTATAGAACAATCGAAAGATTATGAGTTCGGGGCTATATTCAGCCAAAAACCATATTTCTAAGTAAAGGAATTTGTTGCTCGCTAAGCAATTGTTTTTTAAAAAAATCCGTTTATTTCAAAATGTGTTTGTAATTTAGTTACTTGCATTGTGTGTGATACATAAAAATGGAAGTAATTGATAAATATTTGTGGATGGAATAGCATTTTAAATGCCTTGACGTATTGAAAAAAATAACTATCACATGGTTCAATTAACTTAAAAGGCTATTTTAAAGCATTGATTTTGTAGTAATTATTTCATTTTCATATAATTTTGGTACGTATATTTGTAATAATCAATCACTTTATCAAAAGATTAATTGCAACTGAATAATAAGTAAAATGTCACAAGTGTATATAACAATAAGAAATAAAACCACTTTTAAAATTTTTTGCTTAATGTAATAGAGAAGTGTTACATTTGTATGAAAATATCTGATTATGAATTAATTAATATAAAACGTAATTATATGGAATTAACTCGATAAATACGTTACAAACTAAACACGAATTACCAATAAATTAATTTCGATTCAACAATTTCGATTTAAAAAAAAAGACATTTCTATAAAAAAAAGGGGGGGAGCTTAGTCAATTTCCAAAATTTATTTACATTTTTCAATTTCACTTCATCCAACTTCTAGTTCTCTTACATACATAAATAATATATAATATATCAATAAGAAAGAACTAATTCAAAGAATATTGCTAAATAAAATATCAATATTTTGGTCATATTTAGGATACCGAGGCCCTTAAGCAATGATTTGTTCTCTATGACCTCTTATGATTTAAAATAATTGAGATATATGAGGTATAATTTGACCTTGAGAAGATATTTGTAAGAAGAGACTTGATCCCACCTCCTGGTTAAAAAGTTAATTTCATCTCAAGGAGAAATGAACACTCCATTAAGGGTGCCAAATGCGGAATGCCTAAATGCGTAATCCTGTTATTTCATACCTCCCCACTTTCTGAAAATTTGTGCAAAGAGTCACAGATTGGTTTTAGCAAAGGATAATTCATCTGAATTTTAACCACTAAAGGGATTACTATTTTGGGTATATAATATATAGGCTGTTCCCCCGACTACTTGTCAATACAGAATGAGAAAATGTTTGAGACTAGTTTTTTTTTACGACAACAATAATTGCATTTAGCTTAGAACACATTCAATTTATTAATTTACCTCTTACTTTAACTGCAATACCTGAAAAGAATATTACTGTCTACTCTTCTACATTTTATCGTTTGCTTTGATTTTGCTAGCTAAAAACAAACTAACCAATTCAGAATAAACGATAATGAAAATGACGAAAAACAAATTAAATGAATTAATAACTTCAATAGATCTTTATTTTAATGCTTATGGGAAAGTACATGCCACTCACACATTTAAAAACACACAAAGAAATAGGAACTCTATAATCTAGATACATTCGATTCTGTACCGATGCAGAAAGGAAATTAACTTCGAGCGTGTTGAATCAAAAGATATACCTAAAATTCCCCAAAAAGCGCTCTTCTTCAGATTTTTTTAAAACATTACTGATTAATGAGAAATCAATATTAAAATCCCAATTATTTAAAACTTAATTTTATTGAATATAAGGACCCAGTTATTAAATGAAATTTTCTAATAAAGTTAAATACATTTTAGAGAAACATATCCTTTAAGGATATGAACTTTTAAAATAAATAATCTTCTAATTAGTATTGAACCAAGTGTAAAAAAAAACTTAAAAGGTGCTTATTTAAGGAGTGAAAAAAAATCATCCAAGGCTAAATGGAAAAAAAGATTTATTGATTTTTTTTTCTCGGTCCGTTATCAAAACTGCGCTGTATAGCTCTTGGAAATATATCAGTCAAATGGAATTCCCGAAATCGCGAAATTTTAAAAGAGCCATGTAGTAGTAAAAAGTAATGAGCTATCCCTTACAATTTCTCCTATTTTGTGAATTTCTTAAGATAAGTGCAGAGAAACGCCGCACTGTGCCGTCTTTAAAAAAAATTTCGAAGGGTTTGTAAACTCGGTGATTCGTAAAATCAAAATCACCCGTCCTTTCATATAATAGTTTGGGCAACTTATACATTAATGTTTTTAAAGTATGTGAATATGCTTTTCCTTTAATAAATCAAATAGCATGGTACACTGTGTCTTACCCCGTGAGATAGCGAAGAATAGAAATTATGAGAATAACATACCTATACAAGTACCACCCGGTGCAGTTGATCAAAGCATAAGCTCGGCCTTGAATGTCAATTCGGAAAAGCCACTACTTTTGCAATTAATAATTTGTTAACATCACACTTATAAGCAACATGAGGGCTTCGGTGACAAGAGGGTTATTTTGAACCTTGATCCAGTGACGAGGATGAATCTTGAGCTGGAAAGTTCTTTTCCAAACTTCTATAACATACCAAAGAAAGGACTTGGAGCCACAACTCATTTAACGTGCATCAGCTCCGCTACACGTTGGGCCTATAGTTGCATCAGGGATTGAACTCGCGATTCAATGAAAACCGCTGGCTGCGTGTAAGCGATCATGACCACTAGGCTACCGTGGCTCACAATCACTTGTGAGATTGATGCACTTCAAAAAAGGGAACAAATTCCTCCCACTGGCGTAGTGTGAGTGTAAGAGCGGAGTGACAGCAATGTGATCTGATGGTGTGATTTAATGGCACAAAAGCCAAATGTGGCTATGCTACTTCAAACAAGATACAAATTTTATCTAGATGTTCGTTAAAAAAGTCACAAATTATTTGACAAAACGTTTGCTTGAAAATCTAAGAAACTCATCCTCTGTGTTCACAAATGATTGTAAATGAATACTGAGAAAGAAAATGAATACTGTGAAGATTACTAAAACCAGTCATGATGTCTGTACTTACCTAACGAAGGCAAGCCTTGAGAGACGGAGTATCAGCAAAAGTGTCGACCTCGTCAATTGACTATGATAATCCACCTGTTGCTTCTAAGTGCAACATTAATAAACAATCAATTAAGCAGAAAAGAAGAAATTCATATTTACTCTTAAATAAAATTCCATAATAATGTTCAATGATTTTTCTGGCTTTTTCTTAGAATTTAGCGATAAAACATTTAACTTTTAAACTCTAAATTTTGCATACATTGTATCGATTTCCACAGAATGAGTTTGAAAACCAGTATCACAGCGCTTTCACGTGAATTCTAGTTTAATATCACAATCCGTTTGAAAACCCAATGCAGATCCTGGCGAATGTATATTGAGATAAACGGGATCATTTCTCCAATTGCCTTCATAATTTTAGTGAAGTGAGAAGATCCCCTCAGCCCCATTTAAACGTAAATCAGAATAGTTCATCGCTGACCTATGAGTAATCAATGCGTTTAACTCTACAGATGTTGATATGAAATACATATTACCTCCATTTGCGAAACTGTTTTCAATTGATTTAATTCCGGGCTGAACGTGTGGATGTTGTTGAACCGAGATCTTTATTACATACCTTAATAAATGAATTACAACCCAACAGATAACCTGTAATGGCTTGTTAATATATTATAATCTCACAACGTTAAGAATTTAATAAGCATTAAGCCGGAGTTTTCTTTATACGCATACCAAGAATTATATAATTATAAATGTTTAGTAAAATTTTAAATCAGATTTATCAAAAAAAAAATGGTTTTGTTAAGTTCTTTTCTCATGTTTGTTGCGAATTAACATCTCAAAGGTGCAAATATGTGGATTTCTAGCGGTATTTGAATTTGTACTTCCCTTTCCTATATTTCACGTGGCTGGAGTAGCATGGTGGTTAGGGTCGCGGAATAGTGTCTTCGAGACCGGGTTGACACGTATTAAATCTGTGGAAGTAACTAAGTCCTGTTGGCGTGGTGGGGAAGTTTGGAGAGAGAGGTGTTGGTTCAGGTGTCGTCCTTGTTACTCAACCGAGGTTCAAAATTTCTAGGTCCGTCGGCGATTGAAGGTGATTGTCTCCTGGGAGACTGGTTTGTAGGTCTAAGCACTTTTGGTTGAGCTCGGTCCTCTTAGGCATTCTGCAAATACCCCTCGTGTTGCTTCTAAGTGCGACTTAGTAGATAATCACTCCCTTTAATTTCACATCAAGTGCGACTGTGAAGCCCATTTAATGCTCAGCAGCCCATTAAATATGAGTGGAATCAAAAATCTAATTCTCATTTTACTATTTCGTTTCGACAGGAAATAAGAGAAACATATTATTTGTAATACATTGAAAATATGAAGAATTCTAGCTAAATAGACAACCGCCAATTATAATAATTAAAAAATAATTTCTACTTCTTTTTTTTTCTCTTTCTATGGTTTTGAATATTTTATTTAAGTATCTAAAATACGATTTTAGTTTTCTCAGTCATTCAAGACTCGCAATTTAATTTAGAAAAAAATAATAAATAAAATTTAAGTCAAATTTGCATATAACTTTTTAATTAACTTTCTTTTGTTAGTTTATAATGCAACATTCTTGACCGCCTTCCTTATTATTTTGAAAACATTTATGTAATAAAAAAATCACAGAGAATCGTTTTATCTTAATTGCATGATAAATAATTGGCTTAGCGTTTTATTTAATTTTTTACTTTCATCATTCGTTAATATTCATTTTGATAACAAGTGTTATTAACATGGAACAGGGAATGTGGAACATTATCGGCTGCTGAAAATAAGCAATTTGACTACAGCCACTAGAAATTATTTTATTATCTTCTTTATACAGTTTTTTTTATTAATGGCAGTAAAAAGTGTCGTTATTCCACTTTATTTATGCATTATTTGCAGAAGTATATAATGTAACCTAATTTTACCTTTAAATTAAATAATTTCAATACCATTTTCAAATAAATAATCCAACTATTAACTTTTTGGTTAGATTGACACCTAGTAATTACACAAAAATAAATCTTTATGCTATATCATATCGTTCATAGTATCTCGGAGCAAATAACGAATAAAACAAGTTACTTGTATAGAATTAAAATAAAAACCCAAATAAAATAGCATCCCTGTTTATACTTACTAAATTAAGATATATTACCTTAACGCACAAAATGATACTGTAAATATATTCACTCAAATAGCACCTTTTTGTGGAAATGACTGAGAGAAATTCCCATCGTTCCTTTCTAAAATATAACCCAAAAAACATTTTATCTTGACTGGAACACATACAGAAATAACTCTACAATGGATATAATTCGGAATAGTTTTTACTTACTCTTAACACTACATCGAAATTCATAAGCAAAACTCAATATGCATTCTATAATAAAAAAAAAAACGATGGAGAAAAAAATTGATGTATAGGAAAATTATGTACAGAATACAAAATGCTTAAAATTTCTTAAAAATTAAATGATTTATTTCAGGGTTGCATAGTTACAAAGTAAGGAACTCAATAAGGTGTTAGCCCACCTCAAGCCTGGATGCAAGCTGCCACAAGACGTGGCATGGAGCGATGAAGCTCCCTGTTATTCTCCTGTGGTATTTCTTGCTAAATTTGCTCCAATTGTCTGGCTAAATCATCAACATTTTCTGGTAAATGCAGTCGACTTCCCATCATATCCCAGACATGCTTGATTGGAGAAAGATCTGGCTGGCCACATAAGTGTTTGATAAGCTGTAAGACAGTTCATAGCAACACGTGCTGTATCAGGTCTGGCATTATCTTACTGAAAAATAAGGCCAGGATACTGCAACAGGAACAGTAGCAAAACAGGTTTCAGACTGTCATCGACGAACAGCTGTGCTGTATGTGTGCCTCTAATAACGACCAAAAGAGTCTGGTTATCAAAAGAAATTGCCTCCTAGACCCTGATTCTTGATTGAGGGCCTGTGTGGCGTGCAATAGTGAAAGTAGAATCGGCACTCTGCTCTGAGCGTCTCGAGACACATCTTAGATGATAGTCAGGACACTGTTGGAAGCGGGATTCGTCACTAAACACTATACGTCCCCAGTCAGCATCATTCTAAATTTATTGAGCCGAGGACTACTGTAATCTGGTTCGACAGTATGCAGGCGTGAATGGCAGCTGACGTTACGGTCAGTATGAGCGTAGATTTTGCTCTATCAGCCGTCTGTGAATGGTCATGCTGGACACGCATGTGAGGGTCGCCCGTCTGATGGTAGATAACGATGAATCGGGCGTTATGACAGTTGATCTGACTATCACGCTATCCTTCCGATCTGCTGTGGCCCTAGGTCGACCGCTACCATCATGACGCTGAAACCTACCACTGTCCAACCATTCTTGCCATCATCTTCTAATCGTCTCATCGCTTCGACTCATAAGACAAGCGATTCTTCGATTTGCCCATCTTGCTTCTTTTAGTCCAATGATACGATCTCTTTCAAACTCTGACAGTTGCTCGTAATGAGCTCAGATCTGGTGGGATGCTTTAAACTCAAGATGGCAGGCGGGGATATCCTGGGAACCACGGTCAAAAAATTGGCACCCCTTCCGTCCTATTTACATTCAAGGCAGTGAGAAAGTTTCGAAACCCGACAGACAGCTTTAACACGCAGCAGTTCCTTTACACGGTGGTTTCTAGAAACTTCATTTGATTACGATTTCATTACTTTACTTATTAGGTTACTCCTACAATAAAATATATGAGTGTTACTTAAATTAGATCTATCATTGGATTCAATAAAATAGTGCAAAATTAGCGATCTGTGATTTTAACTAAAAATACTGAAAATATAAGAAGTTAAGCTACAATTAGAAAAAAATGGGAATTAGTATTACACTTTATCAGTATTTTTAAGAAAATATATATTTAAGATGGAACTATTCAAATAAAATTCTCATGCATATTAAGAAAAAAAAAGGATTGTTTGTCTTTTTTTTTTATTAAAGTCACAAGAAGCAACACATGAGAGCTTTTGGCAATATACCTCCCAATTTGTAACCACGGTCAGGAAGCGAGGAAGACACTTCAACTAACACCAAACTCTCCAAATTTCCACATTACGCCAACGTGAAGACTTAGAGCTCCTGCAAATTTTATTTGCATCAATCCTTCTACATGTGGAGTCTTAAGTGGAAGCAGGACTCAAACCCAAGATTCGATTGATACAATATTGGCCATGTGTTTGAAACCATAACCACTTGACTACCATAGTATTAGCAGTAAAGATGGAGAATGATTTTCATAGGACCTTAAATCAGATTTTAATATATATATACAGTGGCTCAAACAATTGAGGATACACCTTACTTTCACTTGATAAATCCAACTTTTAATGAAAATAACACATTAACTAGAATAGAAGACGTATTTTTAATTTTACACGTAATAAAAGGGTTAATTTACAGTAAAAATAACGAAAATCAACAAAAAAATATCTAAAATTAAAAGTTTCACAAATATTTGAAGTAAACATAGGCAGATCTTTACCTCAAAAAATTAAGGATACACCAATGAAATTTTTTCGATATATTACATGCATAGACAGTATCAGTATTTTGTTGCATGTCCTTTGGCTTTTATGATGTCCTCCACACGTCTTGGTACCGATTCGACCAATTTTTTAGTGGTATCTGGAGATATTTTATCCCGTTCTTCTTGTAACACTTGCTTTAAATGGGCTTTGTTTCTAATCTGGTGTTTTTGGACCGCTGTTTCTAGTGTAGCCCACAAATTTTCTATGACATTGATGTCAGGGGACTGTGGCGGTGTGTGCAATTGCTGTTTACAATGAAAAAGACACCACATTTTGACATTACGTGCCGTGTGTTTGGGGTCGTTGTCGTGCTGAAATATAAAATTTCCATCTAAACCCAATTTTTGTGCACTTTCTTTAAGATTGTTGCGGAGTATGTCTATATAAAGCTTATGATCCATTATACCATTTATAAAAACTAAATTTCCTACCCCATTTGCAGCCATACAACCCCAAACCATGATTTTGAGCCACCACCATGTTTTTAATCAGACGTATGGATCCAAAGCGGTGTCTGGTTTTCTGCAAATCATGACGACCACGATTCCAAAAATGTTGGCTGAATTCTATTTCATCACTAATTATAACTTTCTTCCAAAATTGCTCAACTGATGAGTTTTGCAACCCAAATGTTTTTGATTTTGTGTTTATGAAAGGTCTCGCTACTGACTGCTATCCATGTTCAATCACATTTCACAGTTTCAGTGCACTTACACTTCGGCAGATTATTCACAGTTTCAGGCCAGTTTGACTTCACTGGTTTAATCTGATATCTTACAATTTTCCTTAGCTACATCACTCAGAATACTTTTCCTTCCTCTTCCACTCTTATTCTTGAATTAATCCATCACGTTTAAATTTCCAACATTTCCGGTCACAGGAGGTTTCACTGACAATTTCAGCTATTTCACGATAAAATTTTCCTTCTTACCAACTCCATTATAAATTTCTACATCACTAAATTCTTCCGAGGACATTTAAAATTACAGCCATATTCCTTTACAACCAACTTCAAAAAGACAGGAAATAATAGAGTTGAAAGTTTAGGGATAAAATTTCCAAACTTAGATTATTAGTATGTGGCAAAAAGAAATCAAGGGTAGTTAAATAAAAATTTGATTTAACTTCAATTTTTGAGGTAAAATCTGCTTTCTATGTTTATTTGAAATGCCCTAAAAGTTTTATTTTAGAATCTTTGTCGTTGATTTTCTTTATTTTACTGTTAATTAAACCTTTGCATATGTTTACATCAAAACGCTCTGCACTCTATGCGTTATTTTGATTGAAAGCTGGATTTATCAAGCAAAAGTAAGGTGTGTCCTCAATTGTTTTAGGCTACTGTATATATATTGATATATGATATATATATATTTATATATATAAATTCACACATATATATATATATATATATTTTCATTGAACATAGCTCATTAAAAATATATCTCTGATAATTAGCGTGAGATGCTGTAGTTAACAATTTGTACGTCAGGGAGCGAGGGTGATAATGGGCCAAGAGCCCGATATGGCTATGCTGCGCAAAAACAAATGTAATAGTAATCCAGACGTAAGAAAAAAAGGAAGAAAATTGGTTGACAAGTAGGAGGGTCGAAAATATAGAATGATCACTTAGATATCCGGGAGGTGCATCACTTGTGTTTACCAAAGACAGTAAACCTCATGGAAATGAAAAAAATATCGCTAAGGTGCTTCAGAGTCATGATTCTCGAACCAACATAAAGAAATTAAGCTCCTGAAGACAGGTCGATGTTTAAAATTTGTACGTCAGAATTGTAGCAAAGGAGAGAATACACACAAAAGGCGCCAGATTAAATAAATCTAGTGGACTTAATATCCATCGACGCCGCATCTACAATCTTTAATATATACTGCTATATATTCGTCTGCGAAATTGATTTATCGTTTGAAGTTAACAAATATGGAGGTCATTGTAAAAGTTTATTACTTTAGCTATGTAAGTAACTTGAATGCTAAAGTAGGTTTTTAAAGTTAGATTTTTTTTTATTTAACCTCCTTTCTCTAATAACAGCATGCAACACTAATAAAATATTCGACCTTTACTCGTTCTTATAAGACAATTTTTGGAGGGAAATGAAAGCCTTGATCTTAGATCTCCATGAACCAACATCAAATTTTGTTTCAGAGCTTTAAAGTTTTTTCTGTCCATAAACACCCAATGTCTATTTCCATATTTTCAATAATTTGAAGACTTTCATTTTCTAATTTTTTTGTTACGTAGATCATATAACCAACACATATCTTATATTCTTTTTTGATTCATTTATTAATGACGTTTTAAGTTCAAGAATAGGATGACATCAAAATGTAATTAAGTTGCTTGAGGAGTTAAAATACATCATTCATGTGTATTAGACCGGTAAAATATACAGACTAAATAAAAAATAGGTATATGAAAGATCTTATAAACCAGATCTGGCTGTTTAATATTTGCGTTCGTCTCAAAAAAATAACATAGTTTAAGAATTTGTAAAAAAATAGAAACTTAAAATGGCTTTCTTTATTTTATTTTAAACTCTCAAAGTAAAAAAAAATTTAAGAGAAATACAAATCTTACTCATTTTTATCCCAGATTCCAGTTTGCATCTAACTCAGAAATTACGTTTTTGTATTTTTATCTTTTTTTAAAAAAAAAAACTGTGTGGAACATTTCAGGCAATTTCCTTTCCTCTCTTCCTCTCGCTGCAGCGATGATCGACATCTAATTGTTACCTGGATAAAATTCACTAAAACGTTAAAGGACAAAAACAAAGTTGCGCTGAAAGTAAAGCGAGGGAGAAGCTTCAAGCCGAAATGAGGGTCATCCATCTTTTTTAGAAGCCTGACTTAAGGACACATTATTTCTCTTGAATCTTTTTCTTTTTTATTTTTATTTGATTTGTTATTTTTTAAAAAGAGATTTTTCAGAGATATTAGATGGTGAAGAAGGAAGATACAGAATCCTTTTAGTACAAGTGACGTAAGTTGAACCCCTAGATCAAACTCCTCAGAGTTTGATTGTTTTGTTGAACTTCGTGCTTCGTGATTGTTGTCGATAATCTTTCGAAGCAGTTTTGAATAATTTTTTAACTGTTAGCTTACGTTACGAAATTTTAAAGGGAAAATCTGGGAATATATATTGTATACTATTAAGATTCTCTTTTATTTCATCCAGTAAGTTTTTTAAAAGTAATTAAGACAAGAATACTAGACGATATATATGCATTATTGCTTAAATTTCATATAGTTTAATTATAGTTCTCTTGATTCAGATGAAATAATAACTACTTTCAAATAAACAAGTTTTGAAACGAAATGTTCAACTTTGAGTTTATATAAGAACAGTTTTCTCAGGGGCCATGGTAGCCAAGTGGTCGTTGTTGCGGACTCGTGGCAGGCAGTTTTCATCCAGTCGTAGGTTCGATCCTTGATGCCACGAATGACTCGCCGTGTAGCTGGAGCTGATGAATGTTAAATCTGTCGAGACCCTGAATCCTCCCGTTGGCCTGGTGTACAAGTTAGAATAGGGGGTGCTGGCTCAGGTGTCGTCCTCGTCACTTCACCGAGATTCAAAATTACAAGGCCCGTAGCCAATAGCCCTCGTGTTGCTTCTATTGCGAAGTTAATAAAACTAAGCATTTTTTTCTGGCAAAATTTTTCTACAAATCAATCTTTTATACCTAAATTTCATATTTTTACTTGATCAATATACTTTGTGTTTTGGGGACGTGATATTTTAGTAACTTAATGAGCTTCACCATCAAATAGACGTATAATGAATCTATTCTGAAAGAAAGTATTCTATAATATTAATTTCTTAAATCAGGATGTAACCGCATTTTACTACAGAATTTTATCAATATATACGAGTATAAAACTTTACATTATTCATTTGAATAATCTGAAATTTTCTGGAGAGAGAAAATATATTAAGAAAATCTAATAGAGAGAGAGAAATAAAGAAATGAAAAAGGGTGATTATATAAAATATGAATCTATCGAGACAATTTGAAAATGTCGCTCGAGCGGAATAATTAATGTGCTAGATGCTTCCGTAACTTTCAATTTAGATTGCTACAGTTATTTTATATAATTCGGAGATAAATTTTGCTTAAGGAACATTCTCTGACATGATGAAGTTTTACATCTATATATGAATCAAATTTATGATTAAAGGAGAATGACGTTTCATTATGCATTAGGACCCACTGAATCTTATTTTACATTGAGATTCATTTAAAGATAAATTAATCATCTTTACGAATTGTTTGATTAAAACTTACATCCAAAATAAAACAATAAAATAAATTTTCAAACTTATACGAAGTATCAGCTTTTAATTAATGATTGATAAGATATTATTTTATAATTTATTTTCTAAGCTGAAAAGAATATTATAAGGCATTCGTCCTTACCTTTATAATTCTTTTAAGGGGAAGCAATATCCATTGAATGATTTTTTTTATTGGATATTTAAAGAAAAAGTTTATATTTACCATGTTTGCACGCAAGTAAAATACACATTTCAAGGAAAAAAACACTTTCAATAAGCAATTTTTCAATACATTTTAATATTTTTCAAAATATTTCTTTTTTCAAAATTCCTTCCATTTCTACAAATTTTAATAATAAAAATATTCCTCAGTTTTATAGAAGTGTTTGATAGAAATAAAACTATTTATGATTTTGCAAATTTTTTTATTAAATTCTGCGATAAACAGTAAAAACAAACAGTTAAATCTAATTTTGTACTTTTTTCAAAGAGATAACCGTTTTCATCTAAAATCGTATTTTATGCATAGAATTACACTACATTACAATTTTTTGGTTATTAAATGTGTGCATTTAACTAGTCTTGGATTGCTAAATTTAGTGGAAGAATCATATTTTCTCTATGCCGTAACAGTTTCGAGATATTCAGATGTGATATAAATATAATAACAAAAAATATTTATAAACAGATTATAACACTGTTTACTTGGTAATAGTAAAAATGCGTTTAAACCAGAAAAAAATTAATAAAATATAAAACCACAACGTTAATATATATAAAGCCTATTAACATTTTGTATTGGTAAAAAAACGGATGTTGAAGCTTTTCTTTTGTTAAATATCTCACCAATCTCCTTAAAACAAAACCCAACAATAATCAACCATCATTGTTTTGGTAATAATGATCTATGGTAAGGATATCTTGGTAGAAACATTCACCCTGTTCATTGCTTACCACTCCAAAATTGTTTGAGAAAAAATCTTAGTATGAATGCAAAAAGAGAATTTAATTTTTAACTACATTTTTAATGACATCCCACGTCTTTGTTTTTGTTGGCTAATAAACCGGTTACTACATCAACATCTTCATTTCTTATGTTACCCAATACTCGGTTAACTTTGAATGATGACCAAGCAGCTAACTCTAATTTTGTGAGCTTAGTATAAAATGTTGTATCTTTCAAAATTTTCCTGATTCTTAGCATTATAAAAAAAATTCAACATTCTTTCGTTCAATTTCGGAAACATTTCTCTCCCATTCCTGAAACCGTGGCCTTCTTTATTAAGAGCTTTGACAAATTTCTTCATCTGCCCTAATTTTATACGAAGAGGAGGCAAAATGATTTTACTTGAAACAATTAATGGAATATTTAGCTCATTTTCCCTCATTATATGATTCCCTCACTGGCTGATCCTCGATTGTAATGGTTTTGTTTGTGTGTGTCTGCTGATCCATAAAAACAAGAATCGGCAACATTTTGTGAAACCTTCAGGTAAACCAGTCAACGCTGTGGCAATTTTTAAATCACAGAAAATATACCTCTCGTGATCTTTATGTTTGACTTCATCGCAGCAGCACAAATATGTTTTCATATGTTTCACGCATCCCCAATGCATGAGCTACAGGCACTGACGGGGGTTTGTTGTCATTTTGCAATAACACAGCCTCCAGATTAGTTTTAAAGGAATCTATATGAATTCGGCAATATTTAAGATTACGTTCAGTACCTAAAGAAATCATCAAACCATTCATATCTATGCAGAAATATATTTATTTTTTCATTTTAAAGAAATTCTGATAAAGTGCAATTTCTTGCTTTATATATATATATATATATATATATATATATATATATATATATATATGGAAATCTCTGTACCTTGAACTAGTAGATTCAGTTGTTCCATCAGGTGCGGCAACATGACACGAGTTACAGGAATCTACTCTTTAAAACTTTTTTTTCTGTTTTTTTCATTTTCGCTTCCACTTCTGTCTGATTGTTTTCAAGTTACAAGCAGGAACAAGTAAGCCGTTCCCATGAGGCGCAGGCTTAAGTGTTTAAGGAATATCATGATACATGATCTTATGTTTCGTTTTACTTGATTCCTTGCAATTCCAGTACGGAAAAAATAATAATCATTAACATGATCTATTTACCCACGCATAAAATAGGAATATCAAATGCTGTTTATTTTATCCACTCAATAAGTGTAGCTGTACTTGCTATGCACGAAATATGAGATACCCATTTTTATCCACAAATCATCAAGAACATAATAAAATACAAATGTACTGCCTTTTTAAATCATTGGGTGGTTGGCTATCTTTGTGCTTTTGAAATAATCTTGGCACATGAATAACAGAAGAAGTTATGGGGGGGAAAGGAAACTTCAATGTTTCGTGAATGCCATTACGTTACTTTACTATTTTTGTCTGCACTCAATACGAGCTAGAAATGCTTCAAAGATTGCCTAACTCCCAGCGAACAAATCCACAAAAACTGAATAACGACAAAATAAGCAAAGCAATATGATAAATGAACAAAATGACTGTCGTCAAACATGGTTCAACAAATAACGATAATTCTCTGCTGATCCTTTCTTTTCCCAAACATAATACTGCACTGCCTTCTGGTAAACATTAATATAAAGTTTTGCAACAGCTTAATACACAATACAATGCTTAATGCAACAATCCTAATAAATCACTATAAACATTAAAACTTCTGTAGTTTTTCGTTTCAGAATTATCTTGTTAGGAAGGAAAAAAAATTAGACAAAATATGAAAAAAAATATTTTAAAGCAGTACTTTTGAAATAACTTAAGCCTTTACATGATAGGACATTTCTGAGAGCTGCTTTAGATTCTACATGAGAAAATACATGGGGAAAAAGTCTTTTTTTTTTCATACTAGATGCAAAATTACTGTTGAGTAGTGTTATCAAACAATAAATACAAAACAACCAGAAAAAAAACTTCAAAATTTATGCTAATTACAAAACTAACATTAGCAGTTTATATTCACAACCAACATGAAAAATAAAAAACCGTATAAAATTAATTCAGTATTTTGAAGGTTGACGAAATCATTAAACACTGTTAAAGAAAATTTAAATAACTTGCTCAATAATGTAGCTGAAGCCATGAAATTTTGTACTTGTTCTAATAAAATCATACAACTAAAAAGAATAAAAAAGTATTATGAATATTTTGATTATTTTAAGATATAGTGTTTTCTATTCATACCGTGTATCGTAAAGATTCGTATTCATAGAGCGAATCGTAAAGATTTAATTTACAAAGAAATAACTGAGATATTTGGATAAAATTTACTCTCCAATTTTTTTTATCCTGATTTGCACAATATTGTAATTTACAGCTATTAATATTGATTTATTTGGTTTCAGGAAGACATAGATTAAAGTAACCCTCAGTAAAGAGTATGAAGAAGAGAGAGTTCAATCTGCTGAGTTCTAAAATGGCAGCCTTCGAAAGAATGGCAGCTGGAAAAAGGTATAAATCTGGATGTTGTTTACGTATAGAGAGAAGTATTAAGAATATTAAAAAAATAAGCTTCTATAACTCGATTGTTTTAATAGAATTAAAATTTTATGATACTCTGAATTACAATTAAATCTTCACGATACTGCGCGTTACTTTAATCTACAGCCTGAAACCAAACAAATCAACTTTAATAGCTGTAATTAACAACACTATATACATAAGGATTAATTAATATGCAGAATAAGTTCCAGATATTTCAGTTATTTCTTACTGATACTTATAATTCTACGAAATCTCGTATATCTATAAAATTGGTCATATTTGATACCTAAATATCTGAACTTTATTTGTTTCTAAATAAAACACAAAATAAATGAAGTAAATGTATATAAATACGAATATCGTGATCTCTTTATGTGATATAAAAATATGCCAGATTTATTTTTAAAAAAATTTGTTGAAAAAAAAGGCTGTTAGCAGTTGTCTGTCATTAGAAACAAAATTATTCAAATTGGTGTGTTTTTCAGTCATCTAATATCATTTTAAATCCACAAAAAAGATACTGAATGACTAAAAAATACATCAATTGAAATAATTTCACTTTGAGAAAAATTAATGTAATGAAAAAAAAGTAATTAAAAAGTAACTTTTCTTGTAATCCATTTTTGAAGACCACAAAATTCGGAAAAGTATTTCTCATTACGTGTTAAAGAATTACACATAAGCTTCAGACTATTTTGATAATATGTATTAAATTTCTTGATTGAATCGGTATTTGTCGTATTTAAAGAAAAAAATTTCCGAGGTAGGTTTAATGACAAGGTGCCTATTTAAAATATACACAAAACAGAAAATGTTGGAAATACATTGAATATGTATGTATGATATAACTAATTATGCATGATATAAACACATTAAAAACCTATTTATTATTAAACTTCTTATAGATCCAACAGCGAGTAATTATTTTAGCCTTTTGAGTCCTTCGTCCTTTATATGTGTATTTTTCGGGGAAGGATATAAAAACGTTCTAGAATAGATACCATTTTGACATCATTTTGAGTCGATGAAACATGAATTCCTCATTATATACAAGAATGCAAGCAACAACCAAAGCAATGAGTTGCCAAACAGTGAAAACGATAACGGCCTGACGATGACCATTTTCTAAGTTTATTTATTATTAATTGAACACAAATGTTATTGACCAGATAAGGATGGATCTTCATCTGGTCAATAAAGATTGGTGTTTTCATTCTCTTTGAGCTAGTTCTATTCAAAGCATTCATGCCTTTTTAGTTAAAAGATTCTCGGAACTCATAAACTTGAGAATTTTTGATTTTTTTGAAATATACATATATATTAGAGCCTTATCGTTTCTAAACAGTTTGGTACCAAATTTGTATAGATACTACGAAACCTTCGAGAGTTACCAAGAAAACGGTAAGTCACGCTGTAAAACAAAAGCTTGCACTACCACGCCAACTTTTGACGGAGTATTATAAGCATTATTCTCTCTTGCTGAATAGTGTTAGTAGAAGAGCCACCATTTAGCATCTTGCGAATGAGTACCAGCCAACTCAACTTTTAACTTTCCTTGCTCTGAGTTAAGTTCTGTGATTCTTTCTGTTTCAAATTTCTACGTTATTGGATTTCTCTCTGAGAAATAGTTTTAACATAAATAATCCTTCGAATGAACGATCATCTGGACTGGAACCAAAAAAAAACCAATTTCAAGGCAATAAATACCTGAAAACTAATTTGTAATTTGGCAGTGTTGTTTTGAAAATATATTGTCACACAAACATTCAGCTGCTAAAGAGTTACAGAATGAACATTGTGTTTCACTATCACAGGAAAACAATGTTTGTCACGAATTTCTAGGTTATAGTTTAATTGATATTAATTTAAGATTATCAGAACTAGAAAATTATATGAGTTGTGCTGTATGTCGGGGGAAAGTAAAATTGAGTAAGAAATTCATTATAGGATCGTTATCAACATTTCTTATATGTTGTAGAAAATGTGGAGCTCAGCATGAATTCAATTTCTGTGGACTGATTGACGACTCATAATGTACCAGAAGTCAATAGATGACCTTTGTTAGCCACAAAATATATAGGATTACCCTCTCTGGAGACATTTTGATTGATTATTTGTTTTTGAAATCCATTGTCTCAGAAGGCATATGGCATAATTAATTCAACGATAGCAGATGTGATTAAGGCTCTCGCCAATGCATCAATAAAGAAAGATCCTGCTGAAGTGATAATTATTGACGGTACTGCAAATTCTATAGCAGTTAGTCGTAATCAGACAAAGAAGACGCGAAGCCATTCATCTCTTGTAGGGGAATATACTCTCATTGCTGCAAAGTGCGCAAAAATCATCGACATTGAAGTTATGAACGAGTGTGGTTCAAAAAATACTTGTATTTGAAGACATATGATAAATTGTTCTTACCACTGGGTACTGCCATCTGTTAAATGGAGCCTAAGCAAATTTGACATTGATTTATAAGTTAGTTTCGATTTGTTTTTCATTTGCTGGAAAATAAAAATTTATTGTTGTCGTGTTAAGTTGTCACCATCGATGATAAATGGATTCATCGTTCACACCAGAAATTAAACAAAAATCAAAACAATGATTTGCTTCCAATTAATCTGCTCAAAAGAAGGCGAGAATGATCTCATCGGCCGGAAAAGCTATGATGAAGAATTTTTGAGGTAAGAAAGGTATCACGATCGCAAATACGAGTAACTGAGAGTTAGACGACATTCTTGCTAATCACGATTCTTTTTAAAGCGAAACATTTTCGTTACTACAAGCACCATCTATTGAATTTTCTATGGACTCATTGTATGACTCTGGTATTCACATTGCAAAGGGTGCGCCTCTTAAAAGGGGCCAAAGTTAGGACTCAAATATAGTGCTTTTCTTGATTAAACACCAAAAATTTTGAAAACACACACACACAACGGGTCAGATGGATAAATAAAAGTCAGTATAATGCAAAGAAATTTTTAGGTCTAGTATAATGCAAAGAAATTTTTTTCTCAAAATAAACATGGCTTGAAATATCAATAATACGTAGGTCATGGTGATTCAGAAAGGTTTTCGTCTATTATTGAAAAAATGCAATAAGGAAATAGTGTCATATCTGACAAAAAAGAATGTTGAACATGTTCAAAT
This sequence comes from Nephila pilipes, assembly GCA_019974015.1. NCBI lineage: Eukaryota > Metazoa > Arthropoda > Arachnida > Araneae > Nephilidae > Nephila > Nephila pilipes. The sequence goes on along the minus strand of BMAW01027529.1, from coordinate 356,600 downwards.
GCGAATGGGTAGTGCTTGAGGAAATTAAAAGCCTCGTTGGTAAGAGACGCTATCTAATAGAAAAACAATTGATGGAAGAAGTCGTCTAACGGATGCCGTCATAAACAGATTGACAATCTATTACGGCAATGCGATCTGTGCTAATGTCCAAAACGTCAGTAAAATGAGACAAACCATTTGTGATGTATGAGTTCATACAGATATTGAACCAAAATTTTGATTCTGCCCTACAGGCAGTCACATTTGCTATAAAAAATTGTTTCTGCGCATAACAACAAATCTTATTAATTTTACAAGAACACCTTAAAAAGGCAGTTCCTTGAACAATTAAAGGTTAATTTAACTTGAAGTTGTTGCGAAAAATAATTGGGAGATATAACTCAAAGTGAAAAAGAGTCACTGAGCTTGTTGATTCCGAAATATAGCCCCAAAACAATTGGATTTGGTGTGATGAAAACTAAAATAGCTGCAGTTATGGCTGTTTGTGTATATAATAATGGATATAAAAACAAGATGATTTGATGCATGTTTAAGACGTGGAAATCAACAAGAAAAATATTATTCACAAAAGGTCGACAAAGCGCTCGTTTCCACAGCAAAGAAGCGAGCAACTGAAGCTTTTTTTTAACCTCGTAAGGCCAGAAAACTTAAAATATCTAAAGAAAGTGGGCATTATAAGCTTACTGAGGGCAATACTTACGATCCTGGACATTTTCTTAATGTACATTACTTTACTCGTTTTTTTTTTCTTTTACTTTTTCAAACTTTTAACTTCGTTTTAAAATTATATGAAATTATGAAAAAGTATGTAATTATATATGAATATTATATACAAAAGTTTTAAATTTCTACTTTATATTGATTTGAAAAATGTTTTTCCGCATATTCGGATGAGTGTTGTGAGATATTTAATGAACACTTGAATTAAATAACATGTTTTAAAATTTAAAACCCAAATCAAATTGAAATGTATATAGAATAATAAATTTTATCAGTTTTGAAAATGAAATTATTTTATTATTCTTTTTTATGATAATTACATGCAACAAGTTTCTAACATTACATAATATTTCATCCTTTAAAAACAGTGAGAAAATTATCTATGTGTATTAATAATTTTTCTTTTAAGAAAATGTGAGCAACCTCGTGGAAAATGTTTAAGTAGAAACAGTTATGAATAAACAACTGCTCTTTTACAAATATTATCTGTTGTTTTTGAAACTAATGTGTATTTTATGCATTTCATTTTTGTTTCCCTCTTATGCCTTTTTAAAAAGTCTAATTTTCTTTATTGTAGATAGTATTTTTTTTAAACTCCCTAAATATTTAGTATAATACCTAAAAATAAAATTAGTATTTTAAAATGAAATAAAGGTAAACTCCATTTATATTAACGTATACAATTTTGAGTATATTTGAAAGTGATTTAATTTAAGATCTCCTACTCAAATAATAAATAATTCTAACATAACTACATTCCATTATATTCCATTTGAATTTAAATGAAATAACAGAATTAAATTTCATTTCTAAGCATTAGATTTTATTTGAATAACATTCAAATGAAATTTAATGCTTTCAGTTTATGTTACTCAAAGTAAATTTGCTTAATTTCCTCCGATTTCGAATCTAAAGGCTTTATACCATAAATTTACAATATCCTCTGGCAAGAATACTTTTGCTTTGAAAGTTAAGGAATAAAGTTAACATCTAACAAACATAACACTCCATTTAGAAGGTTACGAGACAATTTATTTAATATTTTGTGCTTGCAATATTTATTAGTAGTAACATTAATATTATTTTAGTAAGTTATGTTTACTAATGCATAGTTCTAATAAATATATTTTGCTTGTTAAGAGATCGTTTATAGTTATTTTATTTGGAGGTAGATATCTTTTTAAATTTTTGAATTGATTTATAAATGAACAATTTTTTTTTTGAGTAACTTTACTAAAAACGTCAATGGAAGCACTGGTCAAGGTTAAATGAAAATATCTATAATTTTTTAGTCATATATTAGAATTTCAATTTTGTTTTGGAAGATAAAAAAGGCTTAAAAATAAAAACACATTAGCTTCAATTTTCCGAACTCGTTAAACATCTTAAGCCTCGCTTAAATGTAAAAATTTTCTATTTTTATTTATCCTCGTGTGTGTGCGGATTAAATGAATGAAGAAAACTAGCATTCAAATCGAAATTCATAAACTTTTAAAATGTTGATTCTCATTTCATTAAGTTAACATTATTAAAAATACAGTTACCGAAGATAATATGCTTAAGATTTATCGTAATCGAAAATGTCTTAAATGCAAGTTAATTATTTATTTTAGCAGCATTTATCATTTATTAGTGTAATTGATTCCCAATAATCAAGAAGTGACACAGGAAATTAATGTTATGTAACAATATTTCAATATTTGCATATATATTCGCATTTTGTGTATTTTATTGCATGTTACATCATAATTTTTTTCCAGTTACATATATTTTATAGTTGTGTGTAAGACTACAGTAAATTATAATATAAAATAAAATTGATATTTTTGTATTTTATTTGTTATTATTTTATAATTTTCAGATATATTCTCAAAATAATAAATGTTAGAATATTAGTGGAATTCAAATGATAATTTTAGGACGAAAAAGTGCTAAGATCAAAGTATATATTTTGATTCATTATAAAAAACAATAATCTTTCCATTAATTCTAACCCATCTTTTTGTTATTAATCAGTGAATTGTAATATATTCAATGCTATTCAAAATTAAATGTATTATTTTCTTCAACTCCTATTCAGAAGAGCAATATTAAGAGATAAATTTCAATATCGAGAGTATAAATAATTTCTAAATTTTGCTGAAGTGTTAATTCATCTTGGGTTCATTCAAAGCGTAATATTATTTCAAAATGAAGCAAAGTTTTATTAATGAGGAGTCTTTTAATAGTGTGACTTTCATTTTACAGCATATCTGCCTAGAAACTTTGTATATATTCTTATATCAAACCATAATCAATAATTTCTAAGCATTGTTGAAATTTAATCAAATTATGGGCTCAATTAAAACTTTTTTATCCAAAAATCAGCCTTTGGCTTATTAATATGAGACTAGTTTTGATCATTTGACTTCCATTATATCTTATATCTGCCGAAAAAGATAACATATTTTCTTATCGAATGGTAAGCAATAATTTCTAAATTCGGTTGAAGTGATAAACAAATCTTTGGCTAAGACTTAATATTATTCTGAAACTCAAGCATTATTTTATTAATTATAATTTCTTTAAAATAATTCGACTATCATTTGAGAGCGCATCAGTCGAGAAGCTTCTCAGAGATTTTTATATCAAACCATAAACATTGATCTCTTTAAATTCTAAGCATTACTTTTTCATAATATTCAGGACTCTCTTTTTTTTCCTCCGAAAAATGATAAATTTCGGAAGATTTGAGAAGAAAGCGCAACAAACTGGCTATGCGAGAAAGAGCGTTTTAATGCTCCGAGTATAATGCACAATTCTTATCAAACGATATGTATGATTTATCACTCGTAGGCAATCTCCTGGGACGACCATTCTAAGGTTGAGAAGATGCAGGAGATTAAAGATTCCCTACCCCCTTTTTTCAGTTATTTTTATTCTCAAAATGTGTTATCGTCGCCAGTAAATTCTATCTTCCTGTATAATTTTGTTTTTCTGAGGTTTGGTGAAAAAGGGGACCCATGTGGTTCATTGGCTCTGACGATCTTATTCCTTATTTGGATCGCTATCAGCACCTGATACGCCAGCCACGAGATTCTTTCTTTATGTTATTTTTATCTATAGGGGTTTTCCTTATCTACGCTAAACACTGTCTTTTCCTGCTTGATTTCTTGTTTTTGCTTTTGCTCCCTCCATCGTACTTCCTTTTTTTTCTTTCCCTCTTACTTTGCTTTACACGTCTAAGCCTGTTGTCAACGTAATCTTTCGAAGAAGGATTTTTTTTTCCATTCCTTGTTGATGTAGGTGTTTTCACTTTTCGTAGGTAGATATATATTTCTATTTTTTTATATTATTATTATTATTATTTCCCCAGTAGTTTATTCCTAAAAATGCTTTTCTTTCATATCCATCCTTGCTTCTTCCTTCCCTCCCCCTCACATCTCGTCACTTCAACCTTTTAACTTTTATACTTTTTTTTTTCACTTTCTCTCTCTCTTTACAAACTTATTTCTCAAAACGTTTATATCCTCGTGGTTTTTGCGGGTGGGGAGGGATTGATATTGCTCCGATACCAATTTTTATGACTTTAGGTTCTATTCTTATCGGGTTGTACAGATAGGATTTTGTTTTTCCTTCCTTCTGTCTTTTGTGTTTTTAACTGACCTTTTCCAGACGGATGGGGTGAGGAAAAATTGAAAGACGAGTTGTTGAAAGAAGGAAATATATCGATGTCGAAAAGAGAATTTTTTTTCCTCCCTTCCATTTTTTGTAACTGTCTATTTTAAACCAATGTATAAATGCATTTTTACTGTTATATGACAATTTTCAAGCGCAATGAAAAGATTTGCATTATATAATAGTACTTTAACAAATTTAAGCAAATGTGGTATAAAAAATATTTTATATAACTGATTTAAATCACGCATAAACTGTTCATCATTTAATTAATAGATTGGCTAGCATTAAAGTATTTACTTTTAATATTCTATTCCAGTCCAGATTTTGTTAAAGATCCATTGTATAGCAGGACTGTGTGTGTGTGATGCACGCTTAATCTGTCAAGGCTCAGTGTTATCACATTGGGATGGTGAGGAAGTGTGGGGAGTAGGATATCAGCTCAGGTTTCGTCTTCGTCACCTGACAAAGATTCAAATTTACAAAATTTGTTGCCAATATCCAGTTTATTTCTTTTAAATGCGACACTCTGGATTTTATATAACTCAATCAAATCACACAAATTGCTCATTCCTTAAATTAATAGATTGGTCAGCATTAAAGTATTTACTTTTCATATTTCTATTCGAGTCTAGATTCTATTAAAGACCCATTATATAGTGGGACTGATGCACGTTTAATCTTTCTAGGCTCAGTGTTATCATATTGGGATGGTGAGGAAGTGTGGGGAGTAGGATATCAAATCAGGTTTCATCATTCGTCATCTGACAAAGATTCAAATTTACAAGATTTGTTGCCGATATCCAATGTGTTGCTTTTAAGTACAACACGTTATTGAACAATCATTCAATTAAGTTCCTTATATAAAACTCTCAATATTGAAATAAGAGTATAGCATTTAGAATTTATGCTTCTTAAATATAAAAGCCATTATATAAAAGGGATTAAAGATTTTACTCATAAAATTCGATTTTAATCGTTTGGATTTCTAGATTTCTCTTTTGATAAGCAAATCACTAGAGCGTGGTGGGCGGTGGGTTTAAACATTGATTTTACCATAGAAATACATATGAATTAATTAAGGATTGATGGATGTTATTTTTTTAAAAATCAAAATCCTAAGTTCGGTAAATGCGGAAGTTATAAAAATGAGATCTGTTGCGTCTAACATTATTTGACTCAGGAGTAAAATTGAAAATATTGTCATCAATGCCCTACTATGTTGTACTCATATGAGAAAAATTCCATAAAATGTAGTATCTTGCTATTTAATGTAGAATGAATTCAAATACGAAAGCAAATTTTTAAACGATCATAATGCAGCGAATTATAAAGCATAAATGTGTGCACACAAATTAAAAGTAGGAAATATTTAAATGGTGAACAAGTAAATTTGAAAAAAAATTATTATTTGAAAGCTTCTAATGCCTATTGTCAAAGAATAAACCACAAATTTTATGAGCCCATTTTTCGGTATAAAGCCATTTAATTATTAATTTTATATTCTTTGACATCATGATCGAAAACAAACTAGTATATTTTAGTATGCTTTTTCATGTATAAAAAAATATCAAAAATATGATCAAAACCTTTTACGATAAAATTTTGAAAAGTGTTCGAGAGAGGCAATATTTTTGTTGATAGTAGTATTGATAATAGAAGCCTCTTAGGTGATTAATAAAATTTATTGATTTAAAAATTATTCTTAAATTTTTACAAAAAAAAGTTACATTTAAATCACAGTATCTTACATAATAAGCTATTAAGAATAATACAAATACTTGCAGAACTTTTTGCTTTCAGCACTAGAAGATTTTTTTACCAACCCTTTCGCATAATATAGTATTTCAGGATATCTTCAAAACAAAATCCTATAGTTTAAGATTTAATGAAGAAATATAGTTAAAAATTTTATTTCATCACACTACAATTATTCTCATGTAAAAGGTTTTTAAAAAATTTAAATTATATTTTAAAGTTAACAAATTATTTTAACATTAAGAATATACAAATACGATAGTGTGTATGTTTGTGTGTGAATAAAAGTAATTAAAAAATGGGGGAAGTTTAATAATTGAAGTACACTTTGATTAAGAAATTATTTATATTGAGCAGGAAATTACAGGAATTGTCGGAAGCTGATGGAGTCCTCGCGAAGTGTTGCTCAAAGTTTTTTCCATAGTTCAAACTAGTAAACTGAAGAGTTGAACATTATTGTGAAAGTGTTGTGCTGTCATTATAACAATTGTTTTATATCTGTACAAGCGCTGTTTTCGTTCGTATTATATCTATAACCTTTAACAGAAATGCGTTTCCGGAGTGTTTGTTAATATGTCCAGATTTTAGCACCTATGATCGAATTGTCCTGAATGTTTGTGTAAAAAACGTTATTTGTTGTTATCCTCCTTATTGGACCGTTTTCATTCTACACCCACGAGATTAAATTTTTGTTTCAATATATGTAATGTTAAATAGAATAAGAAATAAATATGTATAAAAACTAACAATAAATTGAAAAATAATGGACAAAAGATATTAAATTATTTAAAATGTAAAATTAAAATTATTTTTAAAAAATGCTATTTTTTAATACCATGTTAATAATTAAACGTATTGAGAGTACATAACATAATTCAATAAAAACAAGATAATAAAGTTAAAATAACTAGATCAGGTTGTAAATTGAAGAAGACTAGATGTCTAAAAAGGAATTAAAGTCTTTGAATAATAAAAGCAAAAAAAATTGATACAATAATACATAAAAATAAAAACAAAAATATGCAAAAATACATAAAAAAAAATAACAAAACTATGCAATAATACATAAAAATAATTATATATATATATAAGAATACATAAATATAAAAACAAAAATATGCAAGAATACATAAAAAATAAAAAACAAATATACGTAAGAATACATAACAATCATGTATATAATTTAATAAATTATTCAACAACAACAGCAATATAAATATTAAAAAGTATTTCAAATATAAATCTAAATCAAGTAATTTAAAATTATTCCTTTATTACAATAGTCCTAATTGACAAAATCACCAATAAAACCTAAGAAACATAAATATAGAAAAAGAAAAACTAAAACAGTTATGTCAAAAATGGAGATAAAGCAATTCGCGAAATATTGTCTAAGGTTTAGGAATGAAAAAGCGTACTTATACTAGTATAATGGATCCAATCTCCCACACTCATCATAAAAACTGTAAAAACTATATACAAGCAAAATGAAAAGAAAAAAATAATAAGAAAGAAAGAATAATCAAAAGCAATCATCGATTAAAAAAGGAATTATGCATTAAAAATAAAGTATACAAATTAATAAATTTTTTAAAATTCTTGAAACAATGAGTTAGGAAGCTTTTACCCACCTCACGTCCATATGATCTACTTAAGCTGCAGTTCCAATGTAACACCTGTTTGTATAAAATCAACCACTAATCTACTTGATTAATTTATAGATTTTTTGAAATAAGAATTACAATCAAGCACATGAGAGAGAGTGTGTGTGGTATGTGTATATATATATATATATATATATATATATATATATATATATATATATACTAGCAGACCCGGCTACGCATTGCTGTGGCTAAGTTATATGTTGAATTGTATTGTAGTAAACTTATTCAATACATTATTATTATTATATAGGAATAAAGACGAAAACGTTGTAGTCAATGTAAAAACCCACGGGATTGAGATTTGAACCTTATGTCAAAATTTAGAGGCGCTTGATGAAAATTTTTGTGGAGTTAATATTAAGCACAAATCCTCATAAAATTTTGAATTTTATATTTTTTCATCTCATATTCAAGTATAGTTTTTAATAAAAGAGTAATTTACAAAGTTTTTTAGTTGATAACATATAAACAATTTTTAAATGAGGTAGGTAGCGTAGATTGTTTATTATTTTTAATAATTAATTATTTTTATAATTTATAATTTTTATAATTTATTATTTTCAAAATTTATTATTTTCATAATTTATTATTTTTATAATTTATAATTTTTATAATTTATTATTTTCATAATTTATTATTTTCATAATTTATTATTTTTATAATTTATAATTTTTATAATTTATTATTTTCATAGTTTATTATTTTTATAATTTATGATTTTTAATAATATTTATTATTCAATTTTAAATTAATTCGAAGCTAATCAGTGCACAATATTCTTGGTTAACCTGTCTCTTGCTAACACAAATAGATTCGATGGTTTTCCCCACACGTGAGAGTGCAACATATAATTGCCCATGAGAAAAACATGGATTTTCCAAGTCTAAACCACAAATTGACATTGCTTGGCCTTGAGACTTATTTATGGTCATGGCGAAAGCTAACTGAATTGGAAACTCAACCCTTTTGAAGGGTATCGCAGATTCTGATATCATTGGAACGCGTGGCAACAGGGCCACTTCTGCTGTAAGCTTTCCAGTCAAAAAAATTGCTTCAAGAATATTTCCAATGATATTTTTGATGACCAAACGTGTACCATTTTATAATCGAGGTGGATTCAAATTCAGAAAATATAAGAATTCAATTCGAAAACTTACACTTTCGTTTTCATCAACAACAATGTCGATTGATTTAAAAGACACCTGATCACTTGGCAACAACTGTTGTATCTGGAAGTTAATTTTGTCAACATCAACATTTTTGGCAGCCAAAATAGCCCGATTACTGAGCCAGTTATGATCCAAGTGATTATGCTGTACGTACGGGAAGATACTCTCAATTAATTCCTTTTTTACCTGAACAACAGTGCAGAAATTGTCTGGAAATTTAATGCATTACGTATTTGGTTGTAGTTCTATTCTACCGTTTCCAATATCTAGCAATTGTTCGGAAAATGTGCCGATGGATCATTTTGCAATTGTATGCGCATATGTTTACGGTTAATCATAGTGTTTCGACACTTCGACATATGAACGTTTGTTTTAAACATGCGCTAATCTCATCGGCGAAAGTAGAGCGAGGAATAACTGGAGTACGTTCCCTAGAAAACGATACATATATGTGGTTCAGAAAACTTCAAACAAATATTTTCATAACTTTTTGAGTTATAATTGTCACTGTGCATACATTGTGCGAAAAATCCAGTTTTCAGAAAAACGCATTTAAAGTTTAAATCATTGTACCTTTACATTAAATTATCTATGGGATAGGCTAAAATTCCCCAGATTTGTATGTTATAACTTCATTTATCTCATCTTTGGGAAATTTTCTTTTCATTTTAGTTCTATTTTTTTTTCTGGGCAATTTTCACACTACATGATTAATGTCGTCTTGATCCAGTTATCTACTCTCTTCATCAAGTTGAGCAAACCCTTTCAATGTATTTGTTCCTACTTGCACATCAGCTGCATTTAAGACATCAACCTTAAACAATCCTTGAAACCTTTTATTAAATTGTATGACGACCAAGTAGGAGAGTAGAGTCCTAATCGTAGAGTTTGTAACTCTCTCAATGAAATCTTATTTCGGTATAAATTTCCACAAAAAGCCATTAAGACTTTCATTTGCATTTTGCGTTTTCCCATGCAAAGATTTATTCAGTAAATGCTTGTTGCCTAGTTTCATATAATGAGATTTAATTATGTTCATTATGCTTTGGGGTTATCCTTTACCAGTATTATTATATTACCAGAATTTCGTAGCCTTGAATCCACACGCTTTTGAATGTGTCGTGTACATTCAGACTTTGTAAATGACCATCCCCATAAAAATGCACATATTTTAATTTTCTTATGTCAGTTGATCTTTCAAACATGCGATAGATACCAATAGTTTCCATGCACCGGATGATCCAGCATGTTTCACACACTTATGAATAATTCTACTTTCAGGGGTTTTTTTTACAAATTCTGCACATTTTTGACATAATTTCAATGTTCAACACTTTGCCAGTATCTATGACTATGGAACTAGCACATCCATTCAGAGACAAATGTCCTCTTCGCTGTCATGTTCCATCGACTGACACGCCGCACTGAACAATTTCATCAAAATGATTTTTCTCGTTAATCTCAGTGGCAGCCTCATTCATAATTTCATGTGCCACATTTGTGGAAAAATTCTCCAATTTTTTTTCAAGACAACTATAAGCTGTCTTAAATGCAATGTTCAAATTTATAGCTGAACACAACTTTTTTGCAGCAGAATGTCCATTTCCAATAATCCTTAAGTCAAAAACAAATGCAAGGTTGCTGCTGTGTATTTTGTTCACTTTTGGAGATGTACAAAAGGAGATGGAATATTTACAGTTTGCATATTTTAGTAACAAATTAGATGTTAAGCTAAATACTGATTTTTCGAAAAGCCTTACACCATTTTGAAAACACTCAAGACAATTAAATGAGGAAATAAAATCACTTAAACTTTAAAATTAATTACTATGTTATGATCTTTATTTTTTAATTATCGATTGGTTTTGAATGTGACTGAAGTTTTGATTCACTTACTGTTGTAACACATCTATCATTGTTCGTCTAATCCACATTTTTGATGTAACGGTTTCCCTTAAATTTATATTTTCAAACAGATTTTCTTTTTTCCCTATTACACATGATTTTTAACGAAATACTAATGCTAATTAATAAAACCAAAAATATCTAACTGAAATAAATTTCTATTAAAATCAATTCCAACATTTGAAATGAGTTCTATCGTAAACACAGTTTAAGCTTTGTAAGCACAATATTGTTGCCAAACTTTTTGAAGAAATTGAGTGTTGCCAATCGGCAGATCCTAAAAGCATAAATTGAACATATAATTTGCAATAAAAAATCATCGTGATTACATATTAATATAAAAACTACCCTATCTCTCAAGTTGGACCAAACTATACACAGTGTGCAAAATTTCATTAAAATCGGTTCATTAGTTTAGGAGTTCATCGCGGACAAACAACGTGACACGAAATTTTTCTATGTAAAGATATATATATATATACATATGTGCGTGTATATATGTATATGTATATATATATATATATATATATATATATATATATATATATATATATTTAGAGAATTTATGTTAAATTGATTTAAAAATTTCAGTAAAAGAGAATTATTATAAATTTATAAGAAATTAGATTACAAAATAATTGAAAGTCACGAATGTAAAAAATATGTATTAATTGAAAAGAATTATAAAATCAAACCTTTTCTGTATTAATACATGCATAAAAACCAGCAAAAGAGAAACAATATAATCTTAAAGAAATCATTTCTGCCATGAATAAATGAAAATTATATAAACCCCTTCTAAGCCTCAACTAGAAAGAAATTAAAAATTCGAAAACAATCAAAAATGAAAACCAAACAACAATTTCGAATCACTTCACACGACGTACGAGCACTAGCCTCAATATCTTCAAACTTGCGTGAACAGTCATGATTTCTCCCGAGAGAGATCAAAGAATTCGCAGGTAGTGAGTAAAACTCTGAGAGGAGAAGATTTCTTTTACGAAACGAAAGCATAAATATCTCATTCAGAAAAGATATTAATAACTTATCCCTTAACTTTTCTGCATAAGAACTTTCACTTGAATGGATTGACATGAAACAAGATTTAAGAAATATTTCCAATTTAAGACGCTTAAAAATATACTGCTGAATGTTAACTGTATCTCATAAAAACAAATTATATTATAGAATGTAAATTGGTAAACTTTGTTTCTACTTCTTGAAGCATACTTAAATATAATTTATAAATATTCTAGACGTTCTAGGATTTTTAATGCGTAGTACTTCAGTTCGTTGGTATGAAAATATGTTTCCAAGTTAAATTTAGTTTATTTTTATTAACGTCGCACCAGTATAACTATATTTGTATATATGTATGTATATATATATATATATATATATATATATAT
>BMAW01027529.1:317522-344215 GCA_019974015.1 Nephila pilipes | reverse complement strand
ATATATATATATATATATATATATATATATATATACAAAATTTATTTCTGTATGAACACATGCACAAAAAGCAGTCAAAGAGAAACAATATAATTTTAAAGAAATCATTTCTGCGACGAATAAAGGAAAATTATATAAACCCCATCCTAGCCACAACTAAAAAGAAATTAGAAGAAAAACACGAAGATTATTGGCATCGGACCTCGTAACTTTGAACCTTGGTCAAGTGACGAGGACGACACCTGAGCTTGCACTCCCCTCTCCTAACTTCCACAACACGCCAATGAGAGGACTTTGGGCTCCTATTGATTTCACATGCATCAGTCCCGGATACAAGGCGGTTCTTAAATGGTATCAAGGCTTGAATCCACGACTCAAAGAAATGGCCTACCGCGAGTCTGATAGTATTAGGCTAACAAGGTCACGTTTCCAAGTTAAAATGGCCAGATAAGCTTAAGCAGGAAAACATGGATTTTGAATTTTCATTGCTATAAAAATATTTGTCAATGGTCCATTTGGAATATTTTAAAGTCAGTTTTTATTGTTCATTTATAGATTTTAAGATCTTTAAAAAAATTTAAAACTTTTAAAAAAATTGGATGAAAATGGAATTTTATAAAAAAAAATACCTTTATTATTTTATGTACTTTATTGTATTGAAATAAATATAATAGTATAGACTTTTGAGAAGGAAAGTAGAAATTTCTTATCACTGGCATCACGTCACGGATTCAGAATGGATCCAGACGTGAATGCTTCAAAATGTTTATTTTACTCTTAGTATTTGCACATTAAGTTCAATTGAAGATTAATTTGTAAGATGTAACACTTTTACGTACACCAGTTGTTTTAAATAATCGTCTCATTTTGATTTTCTTGGAACCGAAAATAAAATGCTAGGATTGAATCAAGTATTGAAATAAAAATAATTTTCAAATAAACTTTGCACAAAATGTATGTTTTGATCTTTATCAAGACTTCATGAGAATGTTGGAAAATACGTGAAAACTTTTGATCAATATAAATTAAGCATATTCACAAAAATATCTCAATCATTTAATACGAACTGAAAAAACTAATGTGCACAGTGAACTCAAAAGGATTCTCAAAGATGATGATATTCAAAATACAGTATCTGTACTACATTTGTGCGCTTTAAATTTATTTATAAAGTTTTGATGCATTTTTAATGCCTTTCTTTCATTTACTTCGGTGGTCTTTACTAATCCTATGTAGATAAATACACAGTTATGTAGGTAAAAGAAATGTCATCAGATAATTATTAATTCTGTTTATTAACACTCTTTAAGTTATAAATGCTAATGTAGTATTAATTTCCATCTTAAAGTCTACTTATCCTCATCAAGTCTGAATTACAGTTCGGAATAATAATCAAAAATCACTCTTATCAGTTTACTCAGATTCGAAATAGAAATTTCAATATGTTCGAAGGTTCGAGTGGTGAATCCAAGTCCCTCCCCAAATCACCTTTAACGTAAGTGGGTCCTCCGTGGATATTCACTTGTTACACTGTACTCTTTATCATCTACCATCTACTGACTACTAATTTTAATTTTCAATTCTATTTTGCTTCTACTTTGCTCGTGTAGGAATTTCCTCAATTTTATTCATCACTCTTATTATTTATGTTTTATAATGTTTTATTTTAAGCAATTCTAAAACAGAAGAATTCTCCAAAGTTCATCAACGGAGAATTGCAAAATGCCCAATATTGCACATTTAAATCACTAATTTATATTTGTTTCAAGAAAAAGTGCAAGGTACTTTAACCTTATATATTTAACTTCATTTATTATAGTTTGAAATATTTTATTTATTCCAAACTACTTCTGAATAAAGGGAATTTATTCATAATATCTAATACCAAAATATATTTTTGGTAAATCATAAAAGAAGAAAATCGAGTTTTAAATCTAAATCAGATTTCGAAACTTTAAGGCTGTCTTCAGAAAATTTTAATGAATAGGAACTGAATTCGGAACACTTTTTCAATCGAAAATTACTCCAAAGTGAATTTTATATTATGACTTTTACTGCTTTATGTACAGAGAACAGTACATTCATTAATACTATTAATTTGTGTCTGTGTCAATCTATTTTATTTGGCATAAAATGGGTTCTTTTTTGTCTCCGATACTGTAATGCTAATTGAGTTTTCATCTTTGAATATTCGAATGAAATGATTCACACTTTTTGGACGGGTTTTTATATTCCAAGAATACGGTAGAATAAAAGGATGTAAGTGTTGAAACCTTACAAATATATACATTTTTCTGTCTGGAAAATAGTTACGAGTTAATACCAAGCTTTTGACATTACGCAAAAGACAGCTTTAGGATTTAATTTCAGTTTACTGCGAATAGTATGAGTTCTGTTACGTAACAGAAGCTTCGAAATAAAGTGAGATATGCATTTCTCAAAAGAAATACGAAAGCAATATTTAAATTAAAGAAAAAAATTAGGTATATTCCTTAATTTCCTTTCTTAATAATCCCTACAGATTTGAATATAATAATGTACAATCGTGAAAAAATGATGCGCTCTTAAAACATTAGCAGTTCTCATCGCAATGAAAATAAATTGGTATCACTGCTAATGTGTAATTCAAATGAAGTTAAATTACATAAAGCTAACAGATTAATTAACTTATAAAAAAAAATTTCCCCATTATAAAATTCAATTTTCTCTAACTGAAGAAAGTAATAATTTAAACATCATATGTTCTAAAGTCATTCAAACCCGAACATTAGTTCCATAAATAATTAGAAAAAACTGTTAGAAGGCAATATACTACAAGTGTTGCATATAAAGTAATAACCCTTTATCGATAGATTTGAAATACGTTTAATATCATAGGTACAAATACTAACATTTCCTCAATATTATCATCTCTCATGTATATCCCCTTCTATCAAATGACAGAAAGGCTCGTTCGCCATCATCAAATCCACTTCTGTTGATGTCTCGGAACGATCGCCCTATAATACGGATAGCCTCCACTCTACTATTGAAATTAATCCTTCATAACGGTTCTTTTATTTTTGCGGAACTCATATCGTGCGAGTGTAAAGGATGTTCCTATATCTCCAATCACTACCGCCATTAAATAATCGTGACTGCATCGCCCAATGACACAGAGCAATTTCATAACGGAAGATTGGATTCGTAGGCAACAAGTGGTATAGCTTTCTCCTGAGTGTTGGACTCAGTGAAGTCTCAGAAATTCATAGTAGTAGACACATCAACATTCTGATCTTGAGGTGCAGTATCACTTCTTGAAAGTCATATGCAACAATGAACATCCCCTTCAAATTAATCAGCACTACGCGCACCATCTGCTGATGTGGCAAATTAGGATGCCTCCATTTACTGTGCTGTCGTTTCAAACGTGACTCATACAAGCGAGCTCGCGTTTCATTTATTGTGATATTCATATAATGCAACTGTCTCCTATCGTTAGGTATTGATTCAAAAGGTCCTGTGCAAGGGCATGACGGTGCCAACGTTGAGCCTCGGACAAATTATCTAGGGTATCTGTCACGCTGAAATCTGCAAAATGTGAAACACACAGTTTTGTGGCATTTGCCTACCTCAAAATTGTTGATTGGGCGATTTCTCATCCGCATGTTCCGTAATTCAAGCCACCATACAATATTGCAGAGTCAAAACTGCCTAACAACACTCATCGCAGGCCTTCACGTGTCTGATTTTTTTTCCAGCTCAAATGAAATCAGCACCATCTGGTGCGCTCTAGTCGACAGAAGGAAGTATTGCCATTTGTTTTTATTCAATGCTGTAAAATACTTGTCGCAATCGATTTATAATATTCTTTCCGTTACTAAACACCTCGGGTTGAGTGAATCATTAATTCAATGTTTTAAAATGGTATACATTCCCTTAAGACTTTGATGTCGTAACTATGACCACTTTGAACTTTTAACTATGAACCTTTTCTGATCTTTGGGAGAAAATACAATGAATTTTGGATTAATAAGGTTTATGTCAAGAAGAATCCAAATACTCGGATGTATAAAATGTTGTTCGTCACAGTTAATTTTTTCGTAATTGCATTTAATAATTCATATTTTTTTTTATGTATAATAGTTTTTATTACATTAAGTTTTTAAAAATGGGGGAAAATATCTATCCTTTCGTTCAGCAGAAACATGTTTATCGTCTGTTTAAAAAATTTGTTTAACATTAAGAAGAAATTTAACCTAATTTCAAGATGAAAAATCATAAACGTGATAAAAGATGGGCTCCACAGGAAAAAAATTCTTTTTAAGAGTTAGTTAACTTTCCTAAGTTAATTAATTAACCCTACTATCCATCACAGTTTATTTATTATTTTGACATTTATACCTTAGTTCATAATTTTAAATTGCTTTAACCAGCTACAAAGAATTTAAAGTTAGGTTGATTAGAGATAGAAAGAGAAATCGGAATGTTTTCGATAGAGAGGTATCGAAAGAGAGGTGTATTCTTATGCTGTGAAGAAGTAATTTAACGCTCGTTAACGTTAAATGTTAAGAGATCATCTGAGAACAGATATTTATTTGGATCCAGTTTACAAATATTTAAGGGGACTTAGTACCTTTGCACCTTCAAAAATTCGATTATTCAAATTTGTTTTCAAAACATAGTGTTGAATGTTAGGAGCATTTTAAAGCAAACCTCGTCAAAATCCGACAATTAGAACGCCCTGTGCAACAAAAAATGTAAGTGTCTAAAGTGACATGTTCTTTGTAACGCAATGTAAACAAACCACTTTTTCTCAGTTTCTTATTTCTTGACTTTCCCACAGGATTAAAAAAAATGTTTTGCATGTATAGCTTTAAAATTTTACATGAGTGTTGCACTTGTAGATCTTTATTCTGGGAACCTCAATTTTATTAATGGGATGATTAGATTTTTTTTTTTTAAACATGATACATGAAAAAAAAAGTTACTAAATACAAACTTGATAACTTTTTAATTTTTCAATTTTTTTTAATGTAATATAAATTTAAAATTTGAGGTTTACAGAATAAGGTCATTATTCAGCTTTAATTTGGTATAAGAATTATGGTTCTACTGTACATCTTTCAAATGTTATCTTGTGGGTAACGTAAGGTAAGCTAATTTATTTTTTAAATTTTTGTACTCATATTTCATGTTGTTTAAGAAAGTATATTAATTTAATACCAAGATTTGACCCAATATTTTAAACTATACACATTATTACACATACTGGCAAAGTTTCATATTGAAATGAGCAAAAATTGCTGATTTATGAAGAATCGAAAAATGTTTGTCAAAATGTTCTACTTTTGATTTCGCAAGGTGCTAAGTCCCCTTACAATAATTAAGAAATACCTTTAAATAAGGAGAGGAAATTGGAAATTTTTAGAAAACTTTAATTTTAATTCTATATGTGATTCTTAAATGAGAATTTGGACACCTACAGTTTTATTATGTTAATTCTTTACACACTCCTCCGAGCAGCAGAGGCTTCCTCTAGCGACCAAGCGAAACAAGGAGGGGTGCGTCAGTAGAAGCCGAGGACATGAACGATTGAGTGTACTTGTCCTGTCACTCCGTCCTTTTTTTCCCCTTTAAATTTGTATGCATAATTGTTCTCCGTGTGTATCCTATCTTAATCAACAAAATACTGTTACACCAATGGACTCTTGTTTAACCCAAAAATGCCCCTTGCTATAACTGGAATTAAAAATTATATTTGTGATGGTCTCTACAATAATAAAATTAAATTATAGATTTGATTGTCTGATTCTTTTGACTAATTACTTCATTATTGAGCTTAAAGTTAACTAATATGAACAAGCATTAAGTAGTGAAACTGGGGCCACACACTGCTCTTAAAAAATATGAGTCTGAGCATTCATTGCCTAATGATTCCTATACACATTATAATACATTAATGAAAAGCATTAATCAAAGATCAGTAGCATTTTTTTCATTCGTGATAATATTTCTCTCTGGCTTAATTTTTTCTGAAAAAAAATGTTCTAAATACGTTCCATAAAATCAAATGTCAAAATAAATATACTTTATTTATATCAGCCATTCTGAGTATCAACCATCGTATTATGCGTAAAAATTGATCATTAAAACTTGTATTTTTCATGGTAGAATTTTCTGTAAGCTATGTTGGTGATAGAAATTTAGGAGTTTGGTAGATGAAATCCGGTGATTAATATATACACATTATCGATACGTTCTTTAAATTTCAGTAAATTCTATCTAATAATAATTTTGTTCACAACATTGCATCTGCCTTTTTAAAAACTTTATTTTTATTACAAAAATTCTACGAGTTTTTTTCATTCCCCTGACAATATTGTACAAGACAGGATTTTGTAGTGAGGATATAAATTCCATTTATACATTACCATCAAATCAATATAAAGACTTAGGAATTTCCTAGTAAAGTAAAGAGATTCCATCTTATTTCTTTACTAGGAATACTAACTAAATTAATATTTTTCCCATGTTGCATTTTGTTAACTCTATAAAAACAGTAAAAACCTTTTCACATCTGAACAAGGCAAGTCTTTAGATAGTTCTGCCAATAGATAAATTTCTCTTTTATAAAAAAAAAGCTATGGGACTTTTTTTTTCTTTTCTTTTACAATGCAGAGTGTAGTCGTGGCCTTCTAGGAAATTTGTTCCAACCATAATTATCGTCTATTTCTAAGAAACATAGAATTACATTACAAATGGGATCAATTTTTACAACAAATGGTGTGGAAAAATCTGCTCTGTTCTCAGAAAAGTCTCCGTTTCCTTTCATATTCTTAAAGAATAATTTTCCTATCTATCCTCAATATCATTTTGCCATTCAATTCAGTTCAAAGGGAATCAGTACCCTATGAACATTTCTTTTTATTTATGCATTTAAAAAAATGTTTTTTGTATGCCATGTAGTGTCTATATTCAAGAAAATTATTTGGGTGGTATTTTGCCAAATATGGTTCCTGGTCCGCTCAGTGGACTTAACTTTGAGCCAAAAAAAAATCGCTAAGTTTGACAATTTTTGATATCGTGCCATGTGGTTGGGCTAAACTACATTATTAAAAAAAATATTGAAATATCAGTTAAAACTTGTCGCAAATGTCTAAATATTGGACTGTTAGGCGAGTAAGAATGATTCCCAAAGTTTCAGAGCTCTACTTGATGGGAAGTTGGTTTAATTAACGATCGAAAATTTGATGGCACACATACACACCAAGTGAAATACATAAAAACGTTTTTAAAAAGATATTGAGTATATTGCCATTCAATTCAATTCAAAGGGAATCAGTACCCTTTGAAAAAAAGTTTTATTTACGCATTTTAAAAAAAAGGTTTTAGTATGTCATGTAGTATCTATATTCAAGAAAATGATTTCATTTGAATGCATTGTTGACAAAATTTTAAAATTTAAATTTTTTTAAAATTTTTTGAAAGCATTCAAAACTCTCTTCCTTTATTGTAAAACTTAGTGTATTTATTAATATTTTACTGTGAATTTTGTAATATTCTTAATAATATTTTAAACAATTTTAGGAATCGATTTTGTAATAACGTCTTCAGTTTTGGAGGGTAAGGAAAGAAAATGTTGATATGCTTGCCAAATTTAAAAAAAATACAGATACCTCTTCCTTTTAATATTTTTTTTTTAAAAAAGTAAGCTTTTTTTTAAAAAAATGGACCCCTAATTTTGTTACATGCATTATATATATAACGCAAAAAAATGGAAATGATTGGTAAATATTTGTGGAAGGAGAATAGCATTTTAAAAGCATTGATGTGCTGAAAAACCTCAAACTCAGAAAAATATTTTAAAAAGACTATAACTCTAAAAAACTAAACATGCGCTTCAATTAACTCAAAATGCCATTCTATATCATTGGCTACATGATTTTCTTAAAAGTAATAGCATTATCATATAATTTCAATACGCTTATCACATTTTTCAGGGTATTATTTCCTCTTGAATGACAAGAAAAATGAAGGCAACTGCAAAAAAACAGGGATAATATCAAAATATTACATTGGTAAGAAAATATATGATCAGAGTAAGAACACAAATTATGCGAAATAATTAATATTAACTGTGTGACATAATTACTTCATTATTTAACTCTACAGTCATCTTAAAGTCTAAATAGCCATAAGTTCATGACACCAATTGAAGATGCGTAAAAGACTGACAACACAGTTTATTATGCATATAGCTCTTAACAAGTAATATCCAAGATCACTCTCTTAAATCCACCTTAACTCAGTTAATCCTAGTTTACATTTTAATAATAAAGTCTTAGCTTATCAAATCACTTAGCTTATCAATTGACGCATTTCTTGTTTATCACAAATTCATGTCTTATTATTTTAAATAGAAGTCCCTTCATTCCAAATGATTAAGTGCGGTGAATCAATACAATCTACACTTATAAATCAGCCGCCACCTCTTTTCTCTTTCTTTACAACTATATTTCTCTTATATTTCTCTAATTCAATCCACTACACACCTTATCTTCATTTAATCTCGTTTTATTTTTCAGCAAGGAGCTGTAATGGTATGCAATTTAAATTACCAAAAAGTCTCCACGTTAATGAAAAGAAATTCTCGAATAGCCCAACTTTACAACTGTCGAAATTTAAATAATATGCAAGCATATATTTTACAAAGAAAAAAATTACGTTACATATTTACATTACTATTTATACCTTGAAAATATTTTTCTCTATGTATAACACCTTACTTTTTTTCATTAATATTTCTCTTTTAAAATTTTTTTTTACCAGTTTACATGCATGCTGGTATTTGATGTGTTTTCGTGTCATTCTAAACAATTTTTTCAAGATCCTAGCACTACATCAGGATCATGTGTGCATTTTCCAAAAAGTATGCACATAGAATTTTGAGTCTCTTTGGTACTTCGTACAGTTACTTTGTTGAATGCACATATGGTTTCCGTTACTCCGCGTTTCACTCGATCTTTCTGCACAAATATCTATTTTGGACACTTCGACAAAATCATAATATGCAAACTTTCATTTACATTCTGCCTTTCACAATTGACACACATTTCTAAAAATTCATTAAGAGCAAGCCGTTGATAAATAGGAAAGCAGAGTATAAAGGGCTCTCTCTTTTATTGGTGTCCCCACATGCAGTTAGTGATTGCCTGGCCCCCCCCCCTTTACTTTAGCGAATTTGTAAAAACATCATCACTTACTGGGCATTTTGAATATGAGACTTTTTGTCAGTTTAAATGCTATGATGCAATGTGGCATATATTGCTTTTTTTTATGGTGAGACAATCATTTTTGTTTTTTAATATGGCCTGCTGATAAAATGTAGTTTATTTTTTTTTCGTTGTTTCTTTCAAGAGCCATAACCTTTCCCACCTAAATAGATGCCTCAAGCACTTGATTCCTTGCCAGTATTCAGTAGAGCAGCGCTTAATCTTTTGCTAACGTGATTTATATACTCCTTTTTTTATTTTCATACTATCCCCAGAGACATTTATTTCAGACAGATAGTTGAAAGTTATATCATCATCATCAGACAATGATGCAGAATAACGAAATCCTAATGATTGCAATCTTTTCCTTAGGATGAATGCTGCCTCCATTTCCGATGAACCGGTGTGATTGATATCACATTCATTCTTGTGGCCTTCAAACCATATATCACTTTCTGCACTTGATTCTCCAAGCTCTCGTTTTGCAATGGGACAATGGCAGCATACCTTGCACATAACTTGAAAGTCAGTGACATAACTTGTAAGTATATCTATAAGACAACCAATGCCAATCAATGGTGTATTACCTCGTGTCAACGAACTACCATCAAAGAAACACTTAGGTCAACTAGGTGCTTTGCGTACTTTTCGTACTTCACAATGTACTTCTCTTAGCATAGTCTTTGCAGCAACTAGACTTTGTGAAGAAAGTTTGTACATTTGTTGTATGTCCTCGATGAAAAAGGCAAGATATTTATAGCCATACAATTTTCTTTCAGTTGCCGAATAGCCTTTCAGATGCTCAGAGGGAAATCCAGTAAACTGATGTTTAGGAATGGTGATTGTTTGTACTTCATTTGATGTTTCTACAACACAAACTTTTGAAATATAAGAACTGCAGATTAACTTTAAAGTATTGGGAAATTCCCCAAGTTCAAGAGTTTTCTCAAGTTCAGGCTTAAAGTGTTTTTGTCACATTCTGGGTATTTCATTTTGACAAACATTTTGCTGGTTTATTCCAAGTTCACAATAAGAAATTTCCAAAATCGAAATATACAATATTTTCAATATTTATTAATTGTTCAATTCTGATATAATGAACCTCATTTTTTTCCTGTGGTATCAGCTATATATTCTTAACATTACTAATGAGCTTTAGCTATTTCATCGAACTCCTGCAATAATACATGTTTTATTTTTTGATAACATGAACAGACTTTGTGCAGGGACCACATACGCATAATTTAAAGTCAACACATACAAAAAGTGCCACATTAATAAAATAATCAATCAGTCAATCCATTGTAAAACCCAAAAGTAGTCTAACTGTAACTTAGAAGCTGGAGAGAATATATTCTTATAATAAGTGGAGGCTCTCTTCAAAAAAACCTTCAAATTATTTAGTTAGGAAACATTTAAGTAAATTATTAATATGATTGTAAAATATATGAGTGGTTTTATATCGTATGTTAAAAATAAAAAAATTTGCATAATAAGAATTTCAAGTAAAATTTGAGTCATAACGAGCGTTTTTAATACAAAAAATATTATTTTCCAATAAGTGTATACATACAAAATTGTGAGTTATGGAAATCTCTCACACACTTAACAATAAAAATATTATTTTCTAATCATTTAATATAACCTTTGTAACCAATCTCTTTTTACAAAAATTACATTAAATGATTATAAAATAATAGTTTTATTATTACGTGTAGATAACAGCTTAAAATAAACTTTTCATTTAAAATATTTTTCCCTGAAAATGACTATTTTAGTATATCTTTAATGAACAATTCCATGAACTCTTTTCTAGAAAATTCCGATACATGTCAATCCACTTTTCTTTTTATCTAAATGTTGAGTTAACAATTGTAATAGAAATAGCAAATATAAATTCAAACTATCCATTTTCATAGAAATAGGGGTTTTCATGTATTCAACTCGTTAAAATATTATTTTCGATAAAAAGAAATGAGATATAACTAATGATGTATTTCAAAAAGTTGTCAAATTTTAATATTAATCTAATCACAAATAAAACTTTTTATCTTTAAATTAGCTTCTTACTTATTGTGTAATGTAAATATAAGTCAGTGCTGGTTTAAAAAAGATATATAAGCATAACAATACAAATAATTTAAATAATATTTGTTTATCTGTTTACAAACAAAATTGTTATAAATCTTATGTTTCAAAGGCGTAGGTTTCTTAAACTAAAAATTCAATTCATATTTACTTTAATGACGCAAAATTCTATAAAACATTATGTGGCAAATACAAAACAATTCTATTTAAATTCACTTATTTTCTCA
The DNA here is from genome assembly GCA_019974015.1 of Nephila pilipes. Classification (NCBI taxonomy): domain Eukaryota; kingdom Metazoa; phylum Arthropoda; class Arachnida; order Araneae; family Nephilidae; genus Nephila; species Nephila pilipes. The sequence continues at coordinate 332,646 of BMAW01027529.1, read as the reverse complement.
AGCAATTATAACTAGGAATGCTTTCAAACACATTTAATCAGTTTTAAATAGTCACATTTATGTAAAACATTTATATATTTATCTTACTAAACCTATATATAACTAAATTTACAAAATTATATGCAAATATACCTGGAATGAAGCTTAACAATAAATTTAGAAAATTCGTATTCATAGCCATAAATTTTCAGACATTAGAACTGTTAAGAATTGCTAGTCCACTGAATTGTATGAATAGAATAAAATTACTAACAATATTTGTATTGTAACTTTACTACTCTATATTGGAGGATGGTGCTTGAGAGTTTGTGTATCTTATGATTTTAAGCTACTGAAATTGTAATATGTGATATGATTGAGTAATCAGTCAACAAATAGTTAGGCAGGCAAATCTTTAAACTTAGAATATTTTGTATAATAACAATCAAAAATAAATGTTGCATTGCGAATTTGGAACGATAACTCACTCGTATCCACAAACAAAAATTAACCGAAAGTTCTACTGATCTCAATAACAGCAAGAAATACAATCCGAAAATTGGAAGATTTACAAGAAGAGAAAAAAAAATCAGCGGATGTGGTACAGCTCCAGAATACAAAAAACCAGATATGATAAAACATTTTCCTACCAACACCATTTCAATATCAAACGTAGATATATATTATTTGGTGAAGCTCGTTTGATTTAATTTCATGCTATGTTATTTTCTTTTTATGCACTAAATATTGTCTTGTGTTAATTACATTTTCTATATATGTTTATTTACATTTTATGCTGCTTTATATCAGTATATTTATGATTCTTATGTGATAAAGTGTAAAAAAATTGATTACATATTTTCCTCCATGTAGAATATTGAAATGTTTTGAAATTCATTTTTTACTATTTTTGTGTTATTAGTTATTTTGAAAAGTATAAAATATAATTAATGAAATTTTGAAAATTCCAGTATAGCTGGAGGCCAGCTCTATTTGGAGGGGTCAAACTCTGTAAGATTTTCTAGCTAATTATCAAAGAATTAACTTTATTTTCCAACGTAATGTAAAACCAATTCCTCAGTTATTCGATAGATGGCACCATGAATCAGTGTCATGTGATAGCTCATGCAGCGCCGCCTATTCCAGAATAAAACTAGGCGATGTTTCGTTTTTGCTCTCTTTCCTCCACTTTCCGCTTCTCTTCTCCTTCGCATTACCCGCGTCCGGAGAATGCTTTGAACACCCGAACACGTTCCAATGCCCATCACCAATATGGGATAAGATTAATTAGATTAATATCTATCCGTCTCGGAAGAACTGTTTACTCCTAATAGAGAAAACCTATATTATAGTTCAATGTGCAAATACCTTCATCTCTCCAAATATTAAACGAAATAAAACAAGTTGAGCCTCACCATTGAATTCCTACAAAACCATCATAGAATCCAGTAATGGAATTACCAACCTAGACAACCAGCCCTTTGCGTAAGAGCAATTCAGTGTAAATTCGGAATGTACAATCTCATCACACACACCCGTTCTATTATATATATATATATATATATATATATATATATACAGCCAAATACTCTAGTTTTTGAGAATATTATGTCAAATATTTTAATTTGCTATATTACATAGAAACATTTATCCTGAAAATGTAAATTTAGATTCAAATTTATATATATATATACACAGATAAGTTCATTGTGCAAAAATCTCTCTCAATTTAAGTTCAACTAGATTTAAATTTTTTCAGAAGGAATATTTTTTATAATAGAGCAAATAAAATATTTAACATAAATAAAGTTTGCTAATTTTGGAATATTTGGCTGTTTCTCGTTTCCTTTACTTTCAGTTTTATTATAACTTTTCTAAAATTGGTCCTAATATATAACATAATGTTTACATTACATTATTTCATTCTTTTTTATTAAATTTATAATTTAAAGATATTTATCATTTGTGTATCGATAATATTTATTTCATGTGACAGAGTATTATCCCAAACCAGAGCTATCGATTTATACAAGACTGGGAAGTCACCTGGGCACTTTTTAAAGTAAAAGGTTTTCTGAATGTCTTTTCAGACTAATCAATCCAATTTTCATTCCATATTCATATTGTCGTTATATTTAATTATAATGATCAACTGAATAATATAATAATGATTCTAAAAAATAACTCCTTGGAGGGCTATATCTGTTCTTTTCAAAACTTTGCATAGATCAATTTATATTTTTTTTACTACATTTAATGACCAACAGATTTTCTGAATTATAAAATTCGATTTCTTGTTTCTACCACAAGGCTTCCGTCTATTTTTGAATTTGCGAATAGAATGTTAATCGGGAGAAATTTCTACTTTCTTCCTTCAATGTTTATGTATGAAAGCTATAAAATGCTTTCAAAAGAACAGTAAATAATTAGGGTTTCAGTAGAAATCCATTTTTCATCTAAGTTTCTTAAAAAAGTCCTAAGCATCTAAACATATACAGGGAAATCATTAAAGTACATGCAGAATTGTTTCTAAAATCTTAGGAAAAGGAAATTGAAGTGATTTTATTACATTTTTGTATTCAAATAAAAACAATAGTTTAGATTTCAGAAAGAAAATAAGAACTCGATTTTCCATTAAATTCATGAATTCAAAATAGTTGATAGTCTAGATACATTTGTTTCCATTTCGTTACTATTGAAGAATAATTCTCAACTGAAATTGCATTCAAAGGATTAATATTTCCTCAAATAAATATTACTTTTGTGTGAATTTAAAATGGCTAGTAAACGAGAGCCTTAAATTTGGGAATAGTTTCCAAATGCAAATACCTAAAATTAAAACATTAAAAATAGAAATATACCCTTCAGAATAGCTAGTAATGCAAACAGTATTAACTCGTCTATTTAGCGAAACACACGATCGTCCATAGACCAATGTGATGTACTTAGTGGATACAGTATATATGTCACGTTTGATTTCCTGCTAACACTGTTAAGGTGTGTAAATGTATGTTAAATACATAATAAAACATGGCGTGTTGCTCTCAGAATATAATGTGTCTTTATATGCACTCTATCGTGTTTCACATCCATTCATGTACTCAGTCATTGTTCAAAGGCAACATTAATGGCATAAAGGAAGCAAATAACCATTTCTATAATCCAACGAAAACAAAACCAAAATTTCTAAAGATACACTAGTGTAATTGGATTTTAAAAATTTCAAAAAAATTTATAACAAACTCTAACTTTTGTGTTTGAAACATGACCATTAATATGAATGACTATTCAGAAGTAAACTGTAAAACATTTGTTTGTAACATGAGCTATAAGTGATTTATTTGCCTTCAAATAATAACTGGGGTTTCTTTCTGATTTTATATTTAAGTTCCCAGCTTCTTTCCAGTCAAATGGAACGTGATGCATCTTAAGTAAAGCTACGGAAGGGGATTGAATAGATAGAAGCAAGTGGTACAAAAGCGACAGAGAAATGAAGTGAAATAATTAAAGTTATGGTATTGAGAAGAATGCCAGTGTGTGTGTGAGTGGAAAATTATTCGGGTGTGATTAGAACTCTACGCTGTCGAAGAATTGCTGGAGGTACTTGCATCTCATTCCGGTAAGAGCATTCCTTGATAAACAATAGAAGTTGTTAGCACTCCCGGAAGGAATGTTATCTGTGGAGAGCATCCCCTTTATTTTAAGAACAAATAAAAATATTTTGGATGTAACTGACTATTTTAATTAATTAGTCGAGCTTGAACTTCAGTAGAAATCTAGATCCTGCGAGTAACTTCAAGATGACAGATAAGACGGTAGATAGGATGCTGTTGTATGTTTATTTCGAAAAAAAGAAGTGTACTATTTAATTATATCCTTAGCAGACTGCATTATAGCGTTATAAGTACACCAAACTACACATATTCAAATTAAGTTAAATAGGTACATACCCTCATTAAAGAGATGCACTTGAAAATGAATTTTCTATTTTATAGTGACTATTTTAACTGGTAGTTTATTTTTCGATGGTTATTTTTATGCATATTTGTTCTGATTTTAATAGTTTAAATTGAAGTTGATTTTGAACAAAAATGGTGATATTCGTGAACGCTATTTAGAGAATTTTGTTTTCACAATAAATCTAAGAAAAGAAAAGCAGTTCTTCATTGATGTATTTTAGTTTTTGATTATGGAATATAAAAATAATTTACTATTAACGTTAACGCAATACATTTATTAAGAATTTTAAGAGGCTAAAAATGTGTTATTAATTGCATTTTTTTTTCTAAATCGTATTTAAATATAGACACACAATCTCAGAATGTTTATTGCATTATTATGAGATTCAAAAATTGTTTGAAGTTAACAAAAACAATCGCTATCTTTATTACAAGACACGAAAAAAAAAGTAAATACTAAAATCGATTTCTAGAAACAAAAACTGATATTCACAATGTAACTCGAGCTCACAATCAGGTTAAAGTAAATTTCAAAGTCATTTGGTATTTAATCATTCAGAGATCAAATTAAAAAACTAATCTTATTACTTGCCTCACATGCTTTTTAGTCGTTAAAGGCAAAATTTCCAAGGAGTTTCAGAAAGGTTATTGCGTGATGTGTATGAGAGTTAATATTCACAAACCTTCTCAAAAACAATTATTTTCAAATCGTCACCAAATAATCTCTTTGTTTATCAAATGTTGTTGAATTTAGCTACAAAATTCTCCGAAAAATATCGGCAATTCGGCGATATCACGCCAATTTACTCATTTTCTCAAAAAATTCCATATTAAATTATAGCAATCAATACAGTTTTGGATCCCATCTTTTTATTACCGGATTTCTTACTTCTATTATTTTAAATTTTTGATTATATTTAACCAAATTTATACCAATTTGAAGAAAAATATTTATAAAATTCTTAATGTTATTATTTTTTCAAACCTGATGGTTTTGAATATAAATACTATTTTTAAAAAATTGTATAAATTTAAGCAGCTATGTTCCGGTTCATCTTGATTGTAGTGTCTAATCTTTCCGCAATTTTAGGTCGAAGATGAAAAATTATATAATAGAATTATTGCCCTAGAACTTCTTTGTTTTTTTCCCTTTAAAGTAAATCCTTTTATCGCTTTGAAGATATTTTCTTAGAAGAAAATGACTTTCTAATAACATGTTTCAAAACCTAATGCAAATTACCTCTGCATTAAGCATGTCGAAAAAATAAGTTTGTGTTGTGTGTATGTGTGCGCTTATAATTCATTCATGCCATAAAACCGCATATAAGCCACTGCAGAAGAAATGTAAGCCATACAACGTATCACTTCGCTAAGAAGTAGTTAGTTGATAACTTTTCACACCGGCATGAACAATGATTCCTCTCTCGAAAGATCAAAGGAATTCGCAGTAAATCTGTAAAAATCTGAGCCGGGAAGATTTATTTATGAAACGAAAGCAGAAACCTCTCGTCTCGACTAGCCAGAAATAACTTATTGCTTGGATTTCCTAAATAATTACTTTCACTCGAATAGATAGACAATGAAACAATATTTATTAAATGTTGAATAAGATATCTCGGATCAAAACATTTAAAAATATACTTCTTGTACTTAACTTTATCTTTGTTGCAACTGTGCTACAAAATCACGTTAAAAGCATTCTTTATAGTATAGGGCATAGAATGGAAATTTTAGTTTTTCCTCTACAGTAATAAGTTACAAATCTTTAAATTATGAAATAATTTGTTGAAATTTCTTTTCTATTGAAAAAATATATAACACAAACAAATATATAAAAATATATTTGTGTGAAACGAAAATATATAACACAAACGTAAGCGATACTCTTCAATCTAATCTTTTTTTTGAATTTTGTGCCACAATGTTTCGTAAATAAACAGAAACGGTCAATACAAATGCTTTCATTTTATATGCACTTAAAAATAACGCAGAACTGAAAATTGATATAGAATTAACTACGTAACAAATTAAGAAGAAGAAAAAAAATATTAGATTTAAATGTAGTAGTATCGAATATTTAAAAATATTATGATTGTTCCTCTTCAAGAAGTACCTTTTCATAACTTTGAAAAAAATTGGAAAGAGAAATACAAAAAAAAAATGAGATGATCATAAACGTTATTGAAACCCAATGAAGATTTAATTTGATATATCTTTTTGGTCTTTATTTGAATATTTGATGGGAATCAAGATTAATTCATCTAAATTGTATAAAATGCAGACATAATACGTACACTCTATAACACAAAAAAACGATGCACTAAAAAGGAGTTGGCCCATTCTAATAAAATTTCGTATGCGAATAAGACTGAACATACAAATCATTAAATTTGGTGTCCAATTAATGAATAGTGGGAGCTACAGCGCATCGGAACTCAGCAGGTGTTTCTAAGAAGCGATTCTCAATCTGATAATCAAATTTTCAGTTGCATTGCGATTTAGGATACCTTTCAACGACTGAAAAAATGCCTCGTCGCAGGATTTGAGCTCATTACGAGCAACTGTCAGAGTTTGAAAGAAGTCGTATCATTAGATTGAAAGAGGCAAGTTGGGCAATTCGGAGAATCTCTCGTCCTATGAGTCGAAACGATGAGGCAATTAGAAGATGATGACAAGAATGGGTGGACAATGGCAGATTTTAGCGTCATGATGGTAGTGGTCAAGCTAGGGCCACAGCAGATCGGGAGGACAGAGTGATTATCAGATCAGCTGTGAAAGCGTTTGATTACTCGTTATCAACCTCAGACTGCTGATAGAGCGAAATCTACGCTCATACCGACAGCTACGCCATCTGCCACTCACGCCTGCACTCTGTCGAGCCAGATTAAGTGGTGCTTGGCCCGATCAGGTTGGAATGATGCTGACTGGGGACGTATAGTGTTTAGTGACGAATCCCACTTCCAACTGTGTCCTGACGATCAACGAAGACGTGTCTGGAGACGCCCAGGGCAGCATGCCGATCCTGTTTTCACTTTAGTCGTCATTAGAATCACACTTACAGCACAGCAGTATGTCGACGACATTCTGAGACCTGTTTTGCTGCCGTTCCTTTTGCAGTATCCTGGCATTATTTTTCAGCAAGATAATGCCAGTCCACATGCGGCCCGTGTTGTTATAAATTGTCTTATAGTTTGTCAAACACTTCCTTGGCCAGTCAGATCTCTCTCAAATCGAGCATGTTTGAGATATAATAGGAAGGCGACTGCATCTATCAGGATGACCTAGCCCGACAATTGGAGCAAATTTGGCAAGAGATATCGCAGGAGACCATTACGAGACTAGCACTCTGTGCCACGTTGTGGGGATGCTTTGAAAAAGGTTAGAGGTGGTTTAATATTTTAATGAGCTCGTTACTTTGTAACTATGTAACTCTGAAATAAATCATTAAATTTTCCTGAAATTTTAGTCATTTTCTATTTTGTATATAATTTTCCTATCCACCAATTGTTGTCTCCATCGGACAACTCCTTCCTGGTGCATCTTTTTTTTTTTTTTTTTTTTTTTTTTTTTTGAGTATATATCAACTTCAAAATGAACTATCATCATAATGTTAATATTTTAAAAATATATATATATATATATATATATATAAAATACCAACTAGATTCAATGCAATCTAACAATATAACGACAATTAAATCAATATGAGTACTGCATTCATATAGTTTTAAAGCTATTTTCATATCTAATAAACGCTCAAATTCTGCTTTTTCTTTAGAAAACAAAATATTGAAAATCTTTTTTTCAGCTTAGATAATTCACTTACACTTGGAATGAATATCGTTTCTTCATCCCTAAATTATTTCTGAATAATGTTGTCTGATAACCAATTTCTGATATTTGAATGCGTTTTGTAATCTGTAATCAAATGATGTTGTTGCATTTATATAACTTCTGTAGCAGAACTAAAGCTAAGTTTCTTCTTGCAGTTTATAACGAGTTTAACTCTAAAACAAAAAATAATAATAATAATAAATTTTAAAAATCATAAAAAAAATTATATGTAAAATACTCTCAAAGAACATATTTAGCTACCAGAGGTGCCAACTTCTTAAAAATTATTCTCATATTATTCAGTTAAATATTGAATTAAAGCGAACAAAAAAAATATTGAAGTGGACAATAATATTCTTTTCAGATATTAAAGCAGAGGATGAATTAACACCGATGTCGCAAAGGTGAAACGCTCATTTACAGAACGAGAGTTCTCGGGTTTAAAACCCAGTTCTGACAACAATAAAAGTTTATGCGTTAACATTTTGTTTAATTGATCTCAATTTTCAACTAAATCTTTTCTAAAACCTTTCAGAATATTCTTTATGTTTCCAGAGTAGAGTTCTCTTAATCTGATTATAAGTCACGTTATTCATATATATATTGGATGTTCAATTCACGCTACTTCAACATCTACTTGAAAAAGTTTTAAGCTAAATAACTGTATTATTGCTGCCGTAAAATGAAAACAAATCACGTGCATTTCCCATTTTGTTTTGAAAAGTGGTCAGCTGACCAATTTACATATTACCTAAAACAATTGCATTTGGTAGCTAAACAGGAGTGGTGATTTTGCAAAAGTCTTCAAATCAACTCTACTTTAAACTATTGTATCTTAAAAAAAATTCCAATGTTTCTTTGATAAGTTGGTTTTATTAACGTCGCACTAGAAGCAACACGAGGGCTATTGACGATGGATCTCGTAATTTTGTACCTCAGTCAAGTGACGAGGAAGACACGTGAGCTGAGACCACCTTCTCCTAACTTCCTCACCAAGCCAACGGGAGGACTTTTAGCCTCTGCTACATGGTGGGTCTTTAGTGGCATCAAGGCTCAAACCCACGCCTTGACAAAAATCACCAGCCGTGAATCCGCAACCATGGCCACTAGGTTACTGCGGCCACTCACTGATGGTGAGAGAAAGAATGTCCCTGCCCCTTGGTCTCATTTTGTCCATATTTTAAAAAATAAACTTCTCTTTCTGATTGGGAGGTCTAGTGGCCAACTTGTAATACCAGTATTCTGTTTCAGCCCTATATTCCGAGACAAAATCTGAGTTTTTAAACCAATTCTGGTTTTATTACTCGCTTCTTAGTTAGTCATGGTTCCTTTGTTTTTTGTTTAAATCGTTTTAACTTTAAAAATACAAATTTATGTTCCTGTGGCTCTATTGGAGATGCTGACCACTACGTTTTCTCTTGCCCTTGTACCAGAGGTTTTCATTTGAACTGTCCTATTATTGAAACAAAACCTATTTTGTTGATGTCTATATGTGAAAATCCTTACTTGCATTTCAATCGTAAATCCAGTTTCGTACTTCTCGTAAAATTACCCAGCAAATATCTTAATTGCTCCAAATTTTTATTACATTTCTTAAAATTTCAATTTTCCTTATTGTGTAGTTATAATTGTATACCTTGTACATCTGTACATATTTTTGTCTAATACTTATTTTTTTTTTTTTTGTTGTTCACGAGTTTGTGTAAGCTTTTTGTATTGAGCCATTTAACCTATTACACATCTTATTTCTGCAAGAAAATTCTTACTGTTAGTTTTGTATTCCTGTTATGTGTACATTTTCTGCTCTGTAAATAAATTGTAAGCTTCATACTTACTTTTTATTTCGAAAGTATGTAACATCTTATGTTCCTTTGTTAATAAATGCTAAGTGTGAAAGTTATTGTCTCCCAGGGGGCTAACTTGTAACTTTAAAACTCATGGGTGAGCTTCGTCTCTTTGGGCATTCTGCCAATAGCCCTCGTGTTGCTTCTAGTCAGTCAATCAGTCTACATATCTTCCTAAAACTAATCAATCAATCGGTCTACCTATAGATTGAAATTTATATCAAAATGAATTTTTTATTCATTATAAATGAATTTTACATCATTTAAAGTGCATAATTAATTTTTATTTATTTTGACTGCATAAGGTTATGTGAAAGCTTCAACAAGGAAAAAATAGTTTATTTTAAGTCAATTTTCAATAATCCTTACTTTTTTAAATAAAAACCAACGCTCAATAATTATATTTTGACTTTGAGACATTTATTACTTTTGTCTCTACCAATGCATCGGGTTTACGTAAAAGAATATTATTTATACACATGAATAATTATGTATGAGTAGTAAATAGCTGTATTTATGTTTGCAAATCGTGTACTTAACATTTAGGTACACCTTGTATGAAATCTAATGATTTTATATCTTTAAAATCACTACTTATAAATGTAATATTCTATACACTGAATATTATTGTAATTTTAAAAAGCATAAATTTAATGAAATTTTGAAAAAAAATGTAATTTTATATGACTCGCATTTCCCTTAATTTTTACACAAGTACGTTGTAATATCTAACACATAGGAACGTTTATTGGTACAAAATTACGTTCAATATTTAGAAAATAACCTCATTTTAGTGTATAAAATATAAACTCTGTGGGTAAATTAGATTATGAAAAAAGTGAAAAAATACACTAAAAAATCACATTCTGAAAAAACCGCAAATACAAATATATTTTCTCTATGTCATGGAGTATGTTTGTTTACAATTTAAAATTCAATTTTCTAACGTTTTGCTTTTCAAATTATCATAAATAATACATCTATAGAATCAATGAAACGCCGTCTGTATTCTTACCATAAAGTCAAGAAAATAAAAAAAATTCAAAGCATTTTAAGGTCACAGCTACCTTAAGATATGATTTAAACAGTACTAATAATAAAATACTAATATTAAGCAAATACGTTAAAAATATCATTTAAGTACTCGTACAAATAAAAAAGAATGAACTCATTATAAGCCCAAATGATGCTTATAATGAATAAAAAATGTATGTGTAAAAGTTTAAAAAAGGATTAAATATAGTTTGCCATTTGAATTTCTCAAGTAAACAGATTGCCAAATGTTCAAAAAGAGAATTTTCGATTTAAGTTCAGCTAGAAAAGTTTTGAATTTTTATCAAGAATCTTACGTTTATGCTTTTTACTTATTGTTAGGAAACGTAATAAAGCAACAACAAATATCAAAGGAATCAAACATTCTTTAGGAAAAACAGATAAGACTTTTAAACCGTGATCAAGAGAGAAAATTTTAATACCAATTTTTTTTTTCAAAGCAAAATCCATCGACGACGGAAGGTAACCAGAGCGTAGTACTAATGAAAAAAAAAGATCAAAGCAAAAAAAAAAAAAGATTCCGCTTTTTCTGGATTTTGGTAAAGAAGATGAAAGCGAGCAAATCCTGTCTTAATCCCCACGCGTAGCTGTTTGATTCAGAAATCTCGTGGAGTTTTTTCCCTTACTGGTCATCTCGGGACTTTCACTTCGCGAAACAGGACATCTCCCCCTTCTATCTGTTTATTAAGAACGTGGCTCAAGATGTTTCTTTTCTAAAAAGATAAGAGCCTAAATTTTTAAGGGTATTTTTTATCGTTTCGACATTTTCCTAAAGTATTTAAATGTGAAAATATACTTTTGCAATCCGATAAAAATGAAGATCTGTATTTAAAACAGCGGAATACCAACTTATATAAAAGCATCATTGACTATAACTTAGAATTGTTCAAAAAGTACCTAATTTTGAATACAGGGGAAGTTGCTAAATTGTTACTATTATGCGCTGTCTTGTGATAAATGATAACAAAACAAATATGGCGCAGATTCATAAGTTAGTTTTGATTGGTATCGTTTCACGTAGTCGTCGTCGTTTTGAATTGAGTGATCACCATTGATGAGATCTGGATTCGTCATTATGCTGCATAAACCAAGCAATAGTTAAAACAATGCGTTGCTTTCAGCAAATCTGCTCCATAGAAGGTTAAGACTTTCTTATTGGCCGGCAAAGTTATGGTAAAGAATTTCTTGGCTATCCCAAAAACCTCGTTGCCATATCTTTCAAAGGACTTCATTCACAAAACCTTCTCAGAAAAAAATGAATACACATAGAAGAGTGTGTGTGTGTGTGTGTGTGTACACAATAATAATACGCTACACACACACACACACACACACACACACACACACACACACACACACACACACACACACACACACACACACACACATTACACACACACACACAATTTCTGTATATATATATATATGTGTGTGTGTGTATTTGTGGATTGCTCTTCTCGAACTGACTTACAAATTTCAGCGTTCATGTGCATTCAATGTGTATTGGTACTTCTACCAGTGGAACCAATAAGGAACAGCAGTGGAAGAGGAAAGAGTTTTCTTGACGATCCAACTTCCGATCCTCCGCCAAATATCCAATTTGATGTTCTCTCAGACTTGTACAGGATCTTCTCTTCCGTCGATAACCTCGAAAAGTAATAATGTCTTTAACTGATGAATTTAAAATATTGTATTGACTTATTGCTTAAAACTTTTTATGTCTTATCGTTAGTCGAGTTTGTATTATGATAAATATTGGCAGTGTTGAGATATATTCTCCTGGTATTTATATTTTTATTTAAAAATTAATATGCTTAAAGTCCTTGCTAGTTGAGCGTACATCAATATACATACTAATTTAGAAACATGGAAATCATAATGTATATATATATGAAAGATATATTATATATATATCTATCTATATTATATATATTATATATTACATATATACATATTATACATATATATGCTTTCAGTAATATTATTTATAACCTGTTAGTTGAAATCTTAAAGATTAATTTCAAACTCAGTGACCATAGCTTTGTTTTGTTATTGTGTTGCTAAGCATATTATACATTAATGCAACACCCTTTTTAAGTGATTCTATACACTGCAGATAAAACCAATAGGCGCCATTTATAAAGTCTTTCAGTTCATGATGTGAGGCGCATATTATTTTTAATCAATTCATTGATCGAGGAGTGTTATCGTTCCTTGGCGGATGTTAGAAAATGGGATCCTATCGCAAGGCTGCTTCTCAAGATAAAATGTTTTACAATTAATATCTTTTTATAGCTTAATATATGAGCGACACGTACATTAGCAGCGTAAATTACCATTCTTCTAATCTCTGTTCTACTAAACCATTTTTCATTCTGCAAAGTGTGTTCCTTGTTCTCTTCAGTAAATGTTTAGCATAAATGATAAGCTGCCATTATAATTTTGAATTTTCAAAGAGAAATTTTATATTTATTATATGTTTTTACATTTTCAATAAAACAAAACTGTACACAGAAAATAACAGTTTTATATATTTTATTAGAACTTTTTAAGAATCAGAAAATCATATTCATGTGTTTGGTCTCATGTTTTTAATCATCACTCCAAGAAGCACCTTCGTTAAGACACTGTCATCAATGAAGCGTGGAATTAGATTTTATGTTAGAAATATGAACATTATAATTCCTTTAAATGATAAATAATTGATCTTTCTTATAACTTCTTCTTAGTAAAATAATGTTATTTTAAAATTCATGCATTCTTTAATCAGTTACTCTTCATCTCATAAGAAGCAATAGAATTTCTTGACAGTCTTACCTTTGTTTTGCACAACATAAATAAGTTTAAGAAATATGAGACTTATTAATTATTACTAAGAAGCTGTAGAATATTTTGTTTTAGCTGCAATTACAATTTAAAGCTGTGAACCTTTTCCAAACCATCTGAAATTGAGATTGAAACAATCTTCATACACTTGGGTAAAGTCAAACATGGAACGAAGTCCTGGTCTGCTAAGAAAGTCGTGTGGATTTAGGTATGAAATAGTTGGTAGAGTGACCTCTCTTGTTTGATTATAGCTGTGGGCTACATAACTCACCTTTACTCAGAGCAACGATGGTAGTAGCAATGTAACAACACCTTTGAAATAATAGAACACATAGTTCATGTAAAATGGGTGTAAAGATTTCATATATCTTCTTAGAAGTGATTTTTACATTAATAGGGCTTTTTCTATAATAAAATATCTTACGCCAGAACTCATCAAAATTTTAGTCACAATACATCAGTTAAGAGTCATGCAGTAAAGTTTCAAGTTGTGTATCCGTTGTTGTGAAGATTCGATTTCGGTAATGGATCCACTAACTTTCAAACAATGAAAGTCTCAAGACCTGAATTCATTCCATGGCGTAACAGTTAAGGCCAGGTAAGTGATACCTGGATCAGATGTTATATTATTGTCTGACTGGAGAATCAAGGGTTACTGGAACATCAGCTAATACTTCTTGTGTAGCCCTCAGGAGGGACATTATTGAAAAACAAAATAGTTGAAAGTTTTTGTTAAGGTGCCATAGACCAAAAACAAAGTATAATAATTTGTGTCCCAGTGTTTTATTATGTAATGGCATTAAAAATGTTTCATTGTTATTTGACCATTTCAAATTATCAAGGATCTTTTAGCCAATAGTAAAATTGATAAGTCATAAAACAAATGATTCTACCAAAAAAGTAAAGAAAGGAAAACTAATACATATCTAAGCAAATTTCAAATGTATTGTAAAGAATTGAATCACATTTAAAGTACGTATTTAAGTTCCTATAAACAGTGAGGTAGATATTGATTGTAAAAACTTCCAGAAGTCCAAGTATATGAGTCTTATTCTAAAAGTAAAAAGAAAAAACATTGTATTCATCGCAGATAACGAGGAACGTTTTGTTGAAAGCCAAAGATTTGTACTCTAAGAGTATTAAGATTTTAAAATCGAGAGTTCAAAATGCTTTCTATCTATTTAAGACAAAGTTCTTGCATATATATAAAACGAAAAGAGAAGGAAAATAAAAATTTATTTAAAGCTTTGAGGTAACATATATATGGATTGTAATTCCTTCTATTGGAATGATTAATAATTCAAATTTATACAAAATTAAACATTAAAGAAGGTTCAATAACCAGAGAGACAAAGTAGAGCATCATAATTTAACTTATGGTATAGTATAAAGATATTTAATAATTTGAAGCTTCCACAAATCTACACATGAATACAAGGAAAAAGGAATTAAGAAGAGAGAAGAGAAATGTAGAAAAGAGATTTCAAAATATTGTCTTAGCCTTGGCTGATAATAGCCGTGTGTATACTTCAATTATGGATCCAAACCTTCACACTTCAGCAAATTACTTTATACAATGATAGTAAACAAAATACAAGAGCAATACGAACCGAATCTAAAGTATGCCAC
>BMAW01027529.1:259724-305682 GCA_019974015.1 Nephila pilipes | reverse complement strand
GTGTGTGTGTGTGTGTGTGTGTGTGTGTGTGTGTGTGTGTAAAATGAAAATTTTAAATTGCATTAATTTTTTTTCTATCACTTCTAGAAGTCTTTAGTATTTACTGGTTAATAAATTTCAAATTTTATCCTCGCCATAAGCTACGATTTGTTTTACAACTTATAGAACCTTTTCAACAGTTCATCTTGATCAAGTTATTTTTTCTTTTCACAATTTAAGTCAGATACAATTTTCCATAAGTTTTTAATACGGTCAGGTTAGGACGGCGAGATGGCTAAGCCAAAATAGCCATTCAATTCGCTCTCAAATTTGGTTTTGTATATTTGACAGTTTGTATAGAGCAATTTTTATTGAAGAAAAATCCAACCTGTCTCCGAATAATTCTTTATACAAGTCAAGGCTTTATTTGACAGTAAATTATCATCCACTTCAGTTGTAATAGAACCTGCATACGTATGTACTAATACATATCCGTTATATGTCATTCCTGTCCAGACAAGAATACCTCCCATGATTTTGACATTTTTTCCGACCAGAAGCAGTAATCTTATCAAAATGAAAATATGAAAATGAATATAAATTTTACCACTTATGCATTATCATGACAGATAATTCCAAGAGCTGTCAAAATAATTTCCTTTTAAATTGATGCACTAAAAACAGTAAAATAACATATTTGTTATGATTTCACTAAGAAAATTTCTCGAAGTCATCAAGATAGTTATGACCTACTCTTCTTGAACTGGAAGTACAAATATTAAAGTAAAAAATAATTATAATGAGAATCGAATAAAAAGGCTTTTAAAACCGCAGTGAAGTGGTATATAGAATTCGAATGCTGGCTTTTCATTTCAAAAAAGAAAGCCACGACAGCAACCAGAGAGTCATCATAATAAAAAAGAAAAAGTTCGGGAAAAAAATAAATGTGTCCGATTCTCCTGGATTTTGGTGAGAAAAAAAAAGGTAAAGAAAAAGTTGAAGGTAAAAAAAAAAGAAATGTGTCCGATTCTCCGGGATTTTGGTGAGGAAGTTGAAAGCAAGAAAATCCTGTCATAATCCCTTCGCACAGCTGTTTCGTTCTTAAGCCCCAGCAGTTTTTTCGCGACTTGGTCATCTCGAGACTTTCACTTCTCGAGAAACAGAATGTCTTCCATTTACATCGAATTTCTTGGAAGGAAAATATTTGAAGTCAATCTACTTTTCCAAAAAACAGGATATGAAATTTGGTAGCTTACCATTTTGAAATTTTGGATCAGTTCTTAAGTGTAAAAATAAAATATTTCTCTAATTCAAAATCATAAAAAGGAAGTGCAGTTTTAGTACAAAGGTGAAGTGATTTTATTTATGCATCAAACTGATTCAAATATAAGTTTTCCTCGGGGAATACTGACGTATTCGATCATGCCGCAAAGACGGCATAAGAATGTAAAACCTATAATGTAAAGTAATTATCTGTGTATAACTTTGTAAATTAGTAACTCAGTGTACTCGTTAGAAAACCAATTATTGGATTATCATTTAATGTGTAGTGTAATTGTAAAAATACGAGCCACAGACAACACTGGTAGTGTGGTCCCTTTCAATTAATTAGTCACAAACAAAGAAACAAAATGTCAAGAAGATGTACTCGGTATGTAATTAGTTCTTTTTAAAATTCGGGATTTAAATTTATAAATAACCTTGATAACCAGTAGCACGCTTTACTCAAGGTTAATACAAACTTCCTAATGGAACGCAATCAAAATAACTATTATGGTAACAATGAATAATCCCATTCATTTAGATTGGCAAATGTATTATACGATGGTAAAAAGGAAAATCTAAAGACACTTTGGTGGTTTCGTTGGAATAATAAGTGCATCTGATGTTTCAACGTGTATATTTGGATGACAAGGAAGTAGAAATATCCATCACTGCCCCATTCAATCACGTGAGTATTGCGAAATAAAACTGTCACAAGTATCGATGACTCACTTCACAAATGCATCACCAAGGGTCAATGTGGTAGAGCACTTTTGTTGTCGGAGGGAGTGAAACCTGCAGACATCCACCATCGGCTAAAAGCTTCATCCAAAGCAACAATGACTTCTGATTTAAGGAGTGGTGCATGTACTCCACGGTAGTGTTAGTATTTATACAGTAAGCATAGCTGTAGACACTGTGAACTGTCTTGATTTTGAGTTGCCTCCTCCTCATCCACACAGCTTTATATTGGTGCCGTAGGATTAGACATCATCAGTGCTTTGAAAGAGGTACTTAGTTGTCAGTTCAGGCTTTAAGGTTCCCGTCTACCGGCCATTTTGATTTCGTAACGGTAATCTTATGGAATTCCGAGTACCATTCCCAAGTCTTTATTATTTTATCTCTTTGAATGTAATAAAGTGCATCCAAAAGAGCAAAAAATAATGAAGGTTTTTGTGGAATTGCATTTTTATTTTGATTTTTAAAAATAGTTTACCCCTGTTTTAATTATTCGTTTCTGGATTTCCGGTCTTTAAAAGTATTTTTAAAAATCGGAGAAAAAAATTTAATTCCTCAGAAGCATTCATTATTTTTGCTCTTGCAGATGCATCTTATTGCATTCAAATAAATCAAATAGTACAGATTTAAGAAAGCGTTAGTAGAAATGGTAAAGTTAAGAATGTTAGTTAACATTACGTTCATAAAATCAAAATGGCCGGTAGACGAAAGTTTTAGTGATGAGATCCAGTAAGCGGTGCAACCAAAACTTTGTAAATACTAGAAAACCTTCATCGTTGACGATATACAGAAACTAATAGCATGATGCGCAAACGGTATTGCAATGCAGAGAAAATGTATGGAAAAAATGATGGGTATTTCTTATGTAGAATTAAAGATATTATGCAGAAATTATTTTTAAATTTTTTACCATCGTAATTCTTTTTACATCGTTTTCCAAGCATTATTTATTTTTCCAATTCAAATGAGTTCTACGATATGAGGGAAAACACACTTGAAATTTAAAAAAGAAAACTGTCGAAATAACAATTCTCAAAAATTTAATTCGTGTTTTTTTAAGAAGCTTCATTTCCTAATTTTATAATTTATAGTATAATCCCAACTTTTAATTATTTCAGGGATGTAGAGGAATTACTCATAGATTGTGTCTTATTTTTAAGAGAAAAAAAAACGGGGGAAAAATGTAAATTAAATTATTAGTTCAAAAATTACTTAATGCTTTAAATCTACGCAATGAACTCATACTTTCAGTAAATGATTAAACAGTTTATAATAAGCCAAAATTAAGATAAAGAAGTTTGTAGCTAAAAGAATTCGGGGAGTCGCAAAAGTTATTCTCTATTTTCTGTAAGTGGATAACCTTTGAGCCGAATATATAGTATAACTTATGAGGTTTTTCCATTTAAATCATACTAAAATATTAATACAATCAATTTGAACTTGTAATATAAACAAATTAATCAACTATTAGGTAAATGTTTTGCTTATCTGTAGCAGAAAGGGATGGATAAAAAAAACCATGAATTCAGTAACTACTTAGAGTCTGTGTGTAAAAAAGATTTTGTATCCAATATAAATAATCAGATACGGGAATTATCTAACTAAGCAACATACATTTATCTATTTTTCTGTCCACGTCACTATTGATAAAAACATAAAAACAGTCAATGTATCCACTTATCCAGCTTATACATTTATCCAATATCCACAATCAGACGGCGACATTATATATTAGTTGATTTTGTTGACTCAAAAGACGAATTTGGTTAAACTATGCCAACTATTAGCTAATTTACTAGCATTCAATTGCTTCGCATAAATACACTGATGGAAATCAAAATTACAACACTGTAAAACCAGCACACAGCAAACATCGATTTACATGAAAGATAGAAAGTTGGGACATACAACTCATTACTTCATCCTATTTGATCAATGCACGGGTAGTAGGTATATCACCATCTATAGCCATTATAATAGAGAAAATGGAGCATTGTATTTCTCATTCGTAAGTCGTATATGAACGTTAATTGTTTATATAAAAATCGTGGTATACCTCATTCTGGTACCAGATGTGTCAGAAATTGACATCAGCCAACCGAAACAGCGACTTATCTTTCAAAAAATTGTTACTCACTTTTATCGTGATCCTATCACTGTCATGCGAATATGGAATTGATAAAATTTGCAGCTCCTTATCATTAACAGGAGTTAAGTGAAAAAAAAATCAAAAGTGAAGCTTTTGAAGTAAAGACTAGGTGCCTTGAAAAAAAGCACAAAATACACCCAAATAACATATTATTTTTAATTTCTTTTAATTTTTCAGCCCCTTTTTAAACTTATAGAAGTTAAAATGGGAATTTATAATTAGAAATCATATTATTGATTTAGATTTGATGAGTTAGACTCTAGCATAATTCAAAAACAAATTCGGGTTCGTGGTCAGGTCAGATATGAGCGTAATCTTTACTCTTTTTTCTTTACTGGTTGTCCTGGTTTTCAATATCTTCACTTTTTTTTAAGATAGTGAATATCGGATAAGCGTATCCATTGAATTGGCTTATGAATTTAACTTAAGGCTGCATTTCCTCATGATGTTTTTTTTTTTTTTTTTTTTTCTGTTTGGCTGATGGTGTTTCAGATTTGGTAATTTCATTTTGTGATTTAGATTTGTAAAGGAATTATGTCAAAATGTCTGTAAAACTACAATTTCGTTTTAGCTTTTTTTCCTACATCTAGCAACAAAAAAATCCTGGAGGTGTTGTTAGAGGTTTAACACCTGGACTTACCTATAAGCGGGTAATGGTACGATAATACCGGGTCCCATCCGTTCTTCCCTACCATTGGGTACTTGGGTTTGACTCATAGGCTTAGTCACACTGAACATGGTGTCAGCTGAAACGAGAGCAACTTACAGACACCGCGTAAATGGCAAAGTCTAGCAGAATAACTTAAGGGGACTTAGTACCTTACGAAATCAAAAGTAGAACATTTTGACAAACTTTTTTCAATTCTTCATAAAACAACAAGTTTTGCTCATTTCAGTATGAAACTTTGCTAGTTTGTGTAATAAAGTGCGTAGTTTAAAATATTGGGTCAAGTTTTGCTATTAAATTAATATATTTTCTTATACAACATGAAATATGCGTACAAAAATTTGAAAAATAAATTAGCTTACCTTTCGTTACCCACAAGATAACTTTTGAAAGACGTACAGTAGAACCATAATTCTTATACCAAATTAAAGCAAAATAATGACCTTATTCTGGAAACCTCGTATTTTAAATTTACCTTACATTAAAAAAATTGAAAAATTAAAAAAGTTTTCAAGTTTGTATTTAGTAACTTTTTTTTCATGTATCATGTTATAAAATAAAATCTAATCATCCTATTAAGAAAATTGAGGTTCACAGAATAAAGATTTACAAGTACAACACTCATGTAAAATTTTAAATCTCTGCATGCAAAAGATTTTTTTTAATCCTGTGGGAAAGTGTGAAAATAGCAAACTGAGAAAAAGAGGTTTGTTTACATTGCATTACATAGAACAAGCCACTTTAGACATTTACATTTTTTGTTGCACAGGGCGTAATAATTGTCGGATTTTGACGCGGTTTATTTTAAACTGCTCCTAACATTCAGTACTATTTTTTAAAATCAAATTTGAAAAATCGAACTTTTGAAGGTGCAAAGGTACTAAGTCCCCTTAATCAAACATTGTGTCATGTTCCTTGAATATAAAGCAAAGCAAGAGCTACGTGGCTGATGTATAATAAGTGGTATTATAAACAAAATATATTAGTGATTTTAATTTCTCTTTCAGCTCTAAGCTTCCTGTAAAATTCCTCTTTCATAACTATTTAACACACATATACCCATTAATGCTGTTTAACTATGTTAATAATAAATATTAGTTACGTGTTTTTAGCTAGTAGTATTTTTGAAGCATTCGTTTTTATACATTCTTAAACCAGAATTTGTCTTTCACTTTTAATTACTTAACGCGTAAAGTGTTTTTCTGTAATTTCTTATTTCTCAATATTAATGAACTGTATATTCGTAAAATTTAGTAAACTGCGCTATTTGATGAACTTCTCTGTCATAAATAATTTTCCGTTTGATTGGTATTTATTAATTTTATTGTTTTCATAATTGTTAAAATGTTTTATTCCTGCTTGGTAATAACTAAGCCTAAATCTCTATTTCAGTTATAATTGATTGCTTGATAAATTTTATAGTGGAATATATTGCCTGAGATAATCATACCTTCTCTTTCAGTTCGGAGCTGAATATTGAATGTCTCTTTCATAATTATTTAACATAATTTCTCCAATCTTTTTCAATTTTAGTTATTTACTTTGCTTTTTCTAATTTATTGTATTACTTGTAAACCTATTTAATCATTCAATAGCATAATTTTAAGCGTAGGTCAATTTTCTGCTTTGAAAGTCACAAAAAAAGTTCTAATTGTTGAATATTTCTTTTGTAGAGATTAAATGTCACATGCTATGTAACTCTATAAATTAATTAGAGTGTCCTTTGATCTTTTTAAATATTTTATTATAAAAATAACAACTTATAACAAAAGACTTCAAATTTAAGAGAATAATAATTCTTTATTAAGCACATTACAGAATAGTAATTAATCTAGAATTTCTGAAAATCTGAAGGGAGTACATCTAGAATATTCTTTAAAAACCTGAAAAAAAACTCATTAGGTATAAAAACACCAACACAAGATAGCCGAGTTTCGTATTACAATTCAAGACATATTGAAAACACAGAACATTAAAATAAGATTCTTACGCCAATAAAGATCACGTGATGTCGCAGAGAGCAAAAAGCGAGCCAATATTGGCCTCTTACCCCCATCGATAAACACAGTCAAAAATAATCGTGAATAATTATTATTACAAACTGTTTTGAAATGCAGTTTACTTTTATGTCATAAAAACCTTAGATACGCGATAAGAGTAGTTACACTTATCTGTATGGTTTTAATTGTACATATGAAAGACATTTAAACATAACAGTTATTCCAAGTTTAATTTTTTAAAATTTAACGAGTGATTTATATACATTTTTTATTTGATTGTAGGTAAGCATTTTTTTTTTATTTTCAATCTAGTGATAAAATAAAAAGAACACATACGAGTATTCTAAAAATACCAAAACATTTAAAAATAAATTTTACATACATATTCAAAATAATTGAAGAGTACGGTGCTAGAACCACATAAAGATAGAATCAAAAATTATTATGGAAAGGGAAATGAAAGTAACGTGCAATTTTTAACTGATGCAGATGAGAGTCCAGTTTAGATTATCGTGTTTTGCAACATATAAGGTCTACAACATATTTCTCCAAGAATTCAGTCTCTTACACTCTTCGTAAAGGACGAACCAGTACGTACGACGAGCCTTGATTGGAGCAAGCGCAAGCAGTCAGCACCCAAGAAACAGTAACTGCAGTAGGTAATCTGGTGAGGCAAAATCAGTGAATCCCTACGAGTGAGACATGTAATCAGCTGCTGCGCCACCATACATAAATTAAAAACAGTAACTTAGGATTCTCAACGTTGCCCAAAGTGATTATTCTGTTACTTGACAACGTCCATCTTCATGTTTCAACTGCATGTAAAGATATATTGCAGCGATTTCGATAGGAAGTCTTCTAATAACTCCTGTATAATTTTGACTTCTAATTCTTATCCTACGACTATTATGTATTTGGTCCTCTTAAGAAAGACCTAAAAGGTCAGTAATCATAGAACGAAGAAATGATTCGGATTGCCGTTGACGAATAGTTCTTCAGACGATTTTTAAAACTCTTCTTTCCCGGTGTTCATCACTTCGTGGATCGCTGTATTAATCTGAAAAACATCCATGTATAGCCATAATGTTCCTTATGAATCATTCTTTATATTTAACACATTGCTACTTTTAAATTATTCGTCAAAAAAGCAGCAATCCCGCTTTCATTTGGGTGAACCTTATATATTTGTCAGGGGAAGAAATACAAGAAAAATATTTTGAAACATTTTAACTTATTTATGTACTAGGTCCCTCAATTAGTTTTTGATGCACAATCATTCATCCAACATTGCCAAAATTTTAGATTAAAATTTTCCATGGTAAATTGTGGACAAATTTCTCCAGGAATAATTTTAAGCTGCAGAAATGAATGTTTCCAAAACAATTCTGAGATATTTCTCAACTATCAATATATAGGCTGAAGAGCGTGTTAGTTCTACTAGAGTACAGTTTCATTCTACAGCATCGGCCTTCTTAAAGACTTAAACATTACGTGGTTATGAATCAATCTCATATGAATCAGTTAATATTATTAACACAATACAACTTTTTAAATTTCTTTTTAACTTAAATCTGAATTCTGTTACTTGATTTAAAATAGTCAGCGAGGGAAGGGGGGAGGACAAAAGCTTACATTGAATTAAATGAAACTGATTTAAAACAGACTGTTATTCTTCTTCCAAAAAATTATGCATTCGGAAATTTTGCGTATTTACACTGTAACTGTAATAGATGTTAAACTGAAATAGATGTTATAATATTTGTTCATAAACAAAAAAAAGTATGAAACTTTTCAAGACTTTTTAAAGGAAAAATCTCTTATTAGTAACTAAAAATCCCACTCTGAATAATTTTTGTCGAATTAAAAGAAATCATCTCTCGTTCCTTAAAACTAGCGAAAAAAAAATTAAACTGAAAAGCATTATTCAATAAAACTTTAAAGGGAACAGAATATTCTGTGGCTATGATCGCGAACTCATGGCCAGTGTTGTTTCTGTTGAGCCGTGGACTCAAGTCCTGATGATAGCCAAAAACCATCGTGTAGGGAGGCTGATGTACGTTAAATATCTAAAGGCTTCAAGTCTTCCGGTTGGCATGGTGGGGAAGTTTAAAGACAAGAGTTCCATCTTAGGTGTCATTCTCGTCACTTTTCCGATGTTCAAAATAAGGAGGCCGTTGCCAATAGCCCCATGTTGCTTCGAAATGCTACGTCAGTAAGAAATCAATCAATCCAATTCATTTTAAGTCAATGTAAAACTGATACCTAACACAAAGAGCTACAAGAGTTCAAAAAGCTAATTTCAAACTAAATACACAAAATTGTAAAATGTATTTTTATTTTGATGACTTATCCACTTGCTTCAAATGTATGCGATTGCATGCATTCAAAATAACATTACTGCTGCACATTCATTTTTAGTGAGAACAGTAATCATTTTAATACAAGAGAAAGGTATCTCAAAAGGCAGTTTAAGAATAGTTTGTTAATTGGTTTCCTCATTAATCAATTTACCAGAACATCGAAAATAAAACTCATGATTTAAATTTATAATAAAGAATATAATTTTAGTCAAGAGAGAGAGAGAGACTTATATGACTTTCAAAAATAACATAAAAGTGTAACAAATATAAGAATAAAATATTCTTTTTTTAATGTATCAAAAATTTGAAACATCGATCAAAAAATACGACTCTTTACCAGTATTTTATTTTTTTAAAAAAAGTCCATCGACGAAAGGAGGGCGGCTGGAGCTAGAGAAAGGTAATAACAAAAAAGATCAAAGCGAAAGGAAAATTCTGTTGATCTCAAGACATTTGATAAAAGAGATGAAAGCGAGAAATCTTGTCTTAATCCCTACGCATAGCTATTTCATTCTTAAGTTCTGGCAGTTTTTTTCCCGTCTTGGTCATCTCGAGATTCCAACTTCTCAAAAAATCGCATCACATATTTCTGTCGATTTTTTTTTATTAAAAAGTGCATTTCAAGATGGTATTCTTCTTAAAACACGGGAAAATAAATTTTGTTTATTCTTCTTTATTTTTTGTTCACTTATAAGAATAAAAAAATGCATATTGATTGATTAATTTTTAAGAAATATGGAGCGATAAAAATTGCCTAATTTGGAAAAGGAATTATTATATTTACGCCAGTCAAAGATAGATTGACTGAGTGATTGATTATTAACGTTGCAGAGGCAACACGAAGGCTATTGGTGAAGGACTTAGTTATTTTGAAGCTCGACCGAGAAATGAGCAGGTATTTCACTCCTCAAACTTCCACACCCCGCCACAGGAAGGATTGGAGCCTCACAGATTAACGTGCATCAGCTCCCCTACATAGCGGATCTTTAGTGGCACCAGGACTTGAGCACGAGACACGAAGGAAGCACTTCCGGACGCCGGCTCACAAATATGACCACTAGGCTGCCCCTGTTCATTCGAAGATAAAAGCAGATTTCATGCGAAACCGAAATTTATATGTGTTTATGATGACAGTTTCATTGGAGGACTTGCATTTACAAATCACCCCTTTTCATTGTTTATTAATGTCGCATTTCGAGGCAACACAAGGGCTATTGGCCTCAATCTTCGGATTCTTGATCCTCGGTCAGAAGACAAGGGCGACACCTGAAATGGCACCTAACTCTCCCAACTTTCATTGTGAGGATTTTAGACCTAGACAGATTTAATGTACATCCGCTCCCTGTACGGGACGTTCCATCGGATTGTTGGAACTTATGTTGGCAGCGATAATAAAATGGCACATCAGGGACTTACCTTCATCATGACTCTAAAGTAACTTATCCTAAGATGATTCTTTTTATCCCGTGGGGCTTGCTCTTTTTAGTAAACACGTGCAACGCTTCCCAAGTACACCCTAGTGATCCTTCTCAATTTTCAATCCTTTTTCTTATCAACAAATTTCTATCTCCCCCCCCCCTCCATTTTTTCAAAAATCTAAATCAGAGTTTCGCCTTGTTTGGACGACATCAGCACCGTTATCACTGTGGCATAAACTCTGCATTGCTCAGAATGACACTTTTGGCACGCATGATCTTCAACGTTGTTACCATCATTCTAATAGAAACTAAAATCAAAAAAATTAATTTTCTCACTAGAATGGTCATTTTTTCTAATAATGCTGATTAAATTTTAAGAAATTAGAAACTAGTATATAAACTAGAAAAACTTGTTTTAAAATATACGTATTGAATGATTTTAAGTACTTTTGCTAAAGGAACTTTGAGAGATAGATGCTTTATATAATATAAGATAAATTATTGTAATTTATTATATCATAAATTGCTGAATACTATAATTTAGCATCACGCATTGTCATGGACCTAACACACTCTCTTTGTTCACATTTCCCTTCTTTTGTTCTGAATCAATCTCCATAATTTTTAAGCAACTCCATATGGCTCGACATTAATTTTTTTCCCTGGGACAAAAATTTAATTCAGATGATCTCCTTGCGATACCTTAACACAAAGCGATGACTTTTCAGCAAACAAAGTTTCTGAACTTTTTCTGCAAATTTTACACTCACACCATTTGTACACTTTAATACGGCTCTTAATCCCGTAAATAATTCTTATTTCGTTAAAAATCAGGAAAGGTGCGTTTTCCTTCGCGAGCAGAAACCGGATTGCGACTCACATTGAATTCGGAATCGATACACTCATTTCAATACCACACCACAATAGTAATCAACCGATCAATAACATCGGCTTTCTACTACCAAGATTTTGATTTTGTACTCAATGCAGCCAATTTTGTCGCAAAAATTTTCTTTGAACGTCAGAGGTTTAGTGTACTTACTTTCTGTTCACGCTTATAGTACATAACATTAAATTATAATCATAAATATATGTTAGATACTACCTATACACACACACAAATATTTCACAATCCATAATTTGAAAACCGGTGATTTTTTTTTTTTTCTAAACTTAAAACTCGATGTGCTATTTCATAATGAAAGTAAGCAATATATTTTTTAATCTTACTTTTGTCAAATGCCTTTAATAATAAAATAATTTACTATCAAAAAGTATAAATTTGAGTTAAGATGTATCATTTTAATTTTAGTCTATGACTATAATCATCTTAAAAATAAATGTTTAAATCAGTTACAATTTATGTCGCGTTGAAATTAATGTTCTAATTTATTTTTTAATTTAAACTTAATCTCGTGTCTTTTTTGTATTAAGGAATTTCGATTTTAATTTATTTATAAAAAAGTTATTATCGAAGTTAAAAGAGCCAACTTCAAAATTTTTGACAATTTTTTTAACGTAAAGTTTGGTAGTTTAGCCTTTTTGTTCCCTTAAAAGGAAAACAGGCATAAAAAAAAGTTCTCTCTGAAAAAAAATTCTGAGAACTTGGAGATTTTTTGATGAAAAAACTTTGAAAATTAATAAAAGTTCTCCATTAATTAAATTTTATGGAATAAGAAAAATTATTTCTTTTTAATGCACATAGAATATCAAACAGAAAACTAAATAAACATCATTTAATGTTATTTAAAAATAATTTTTTTTATCTTCATAAAAAGTTAAACTTTTTTTTCTCAAGAAAGTGTTTTAATGTCTTATTTAAATATTTTAAATTTTAATCCAGTTTTAAATCTAGATCTCTTAGACCTTAGAAATTGTTTCATTGTACCCTTTTTCTCTCAGCCGGGATAGCCTAGTGGTCATGGTTTCGGACTCGCGGATGGCAGTTTTCGTTCAACCACAGGTTCGATCCTTGGCCGCTAAAGACTCGCCGTGTAGCCAGGGCTGATGCACGTTAAATCTGTCAGGGCCAAAAGTTCTTCTGTTGACGTGGTGTGGTAGTTAGGAGAGAGGTTGTCAGCTCAGGTGTCACTCTCGTCACTTGACCGAGGTTCAAAATTACGAGGTCCGTCGCCAATAGCCCTCGTGTTGCTTCTAGTGTGACATTAATAAAAACTAAACTAAAGACGGAGGTTCAAAATTACGAGGTCCGTCGCCAATAGCCCTCGATTTGCTTCTAGTGCAACGTTAATAAAAAAAACTAAACTGTGAGCCCGTTTCCTCTTTACCTTCAGATCAATAAGAAAAGAAAACCTTCAAAACATAAATACTGTTTTTCATTTACTAGTTAAAATACTTTTTAAGATCTGTCATGCAACTCCAAAATACATTGTATATATTTTACAAACTTTAAAAGGGATAACACATTAAAAATTCATAGCGAATAATTTTACTTGGAAAAATGATTAATATTTCATTTCTTTTTACTTTTACCTTTTGGTGTGTATGTGTCGGACCTTACATATGCATTATATTTATGAATTCTAAGATTTAACGCACAAAAACTTCATATGTATAACTATACTTTTAAAATACTCTTTGTATAATCATTTGACTTAATACAGAATAATCGAAACATATTGCTAAAAAGTAATTAATTACGATATGGATGAAAAATTATAATTATTTAGAGCAGGTGTTATGAGTAAGAATTATACCTAAATAATAGTTGAACAATAATATATTTTTTAAAAACTTAAATTCCACACACATTTATGTAGTTTTCAGCTTTAATTAGCAATTAGTCGTTTTTACGTAATCCATTAGTCTACTATTGAAAAATTACGAACAGAAAATCAAATACATGGATTAAATCATATTAGATTCGTCCTTTTTAATCACGCCTTTTTTAATCAAATGTTTAATAAAATGAATTGACTGAGTTATGGAATAAACTCTCAGATAAATTGTTTTTCATTTAGAGAAGTTTATTAAGTAATTTTATTTTGAAAAGGCAGGTGTCAATGTATTAATTAATAAACAAATAATAATTCCGGATTTTTCTTGAAAAAATTTAATTCCAGTGTTTCCATTTTGATCTTTCAATT
The DNA here is from genome assembly GCA_019974015.1 of Nephila pilipes. Classification (NCBI taxonomy): domain Eukaryota; kingdom Metazoa; phylum Arthropoda; class Arachnida; order Araneae; family Nephilidae; genus Nephila; species Nephila pilipes. The sequence continues at coordinate 292,001 of BMAW01027529.1, read as the reverse complement.
GGTAGGCTTATGAGTCGTTTTGAAGAAAATATAAGAGAAATTGCTCAAGAGCATTAAAATGAGGAATTTAACGCAGAGATGAAAAATTGCGTCACTTTATCCGCTGAATATTCTTTCCCATCTTAAGCGAAGGAAGCACTTCCATAAGAATAATTTAATTTGACAGCATTTTGTCACTCTGGGACTCACATCATCTTCCAAATGTCTATATCTGTAAAATATTATTTCTTTATATTAATGAATCTGTCAGTGAAAACATCTGGTCTAATCTCTGCACCTTACAGTTAAAACAAATAAGTTTGATTTCGTTCCAGTGCTATTTGATTTCCTAGTTTTTAAAAACTATTATGACATTAAATTTAAACGCTTCTTTTAAGAATTTATTTTAAAATTTCATCAGTTCTAAAAGGTAAATATATTTCAATTAGAAATATGCTCTGAGACTGTTTTTATTGATATCCAATGTAATGTAAATGTCGACCCAATATGAATCAGACAGAATAATTGATAAAAAAAATTGAAAAATTAATGATTGTCCGCAAACTTTAATAAAGTGTGTCTAAAAAGTTTGGAGAAGAGAATTACAAAACAAATAAAATGAAACATGGAACCAAAATACCTTTAGTCACGCTTAAATTAACCTCCGTTGACTTCAATACAATTTTGACACCGTTAATAAAGCTGTTACAGTAAGTAAGAGAAAGCTTCTTTTGGGATCGATCGAAATAGATATGTCATATGTCGTCGGGTATTTAGTAAGTCTGCAAAGCATGTGCCCTTCAGGAAACCCTTGACGCGTGAAAACAAAAATAAGTCTGCAGGCTCCAGATCAGACGAGTATGATGGATGTGCAATAACAATTATAAGGCCCTGGGACAAGAACGGATTACAGTATCGACAGCCATGTAAGTCAGATTCCACTTCATTTACGTAAGTATACGGAGACAATTATCATGAAACAGACTCCATTTTCCATTCCTAAATATTTGTTGGTGAACACGTTGGATGAGCAACAGTAAGTGCTTCAAATAACTTCGCAGCATTCGGCTTTGGTGGTTTGTACTCCCAGGACAAATTCTAGGAGGATCATGCCACTTTTTGTCGATAAGCACAAACAGGAGTTCCTTGATTCTGGACTTCTGTAGGCAGTACTTTCTGGGGTGCGGAGAATTCGGTGAGCACCAATCCATTGTTAGCTTCTTCAACTCCGGATTGTAATAGTAGCAGCAGCTCTCATCTCCTGTGACGACGATTTGTAGAAAGGTTGGATATTGGTCACACGTGTCAAAGAAATCTCAAGAAGTGGGGATGTATGTTTCCTTTTGCTCGTCGGTCAAAAAGTGCAGCACAAAACTTTAATAGGTCTTGCTTTTACCTAATTCTTAGTAAATGATGAGGACTAATAAATTCCTTGTTAATTCCCGATTCCTCTAATATTAGTCGCAGAGACAGTTGGCGATTTTGAAACAGTATCTGTCGCACCCTCTCGAAGTTGTTGGTCGTCACACTTGTTGAAGGTCGCTCCAAAAGCTGTTCGTCATCTGCGTTTTCCTTTCCCACCCGAAAACATTTAAACCAATCAAACGCGCATTTTCTATTCACTGCATCTGTTCCGTACACCAAAACCAATATTTCATGAGTTTCTGTAACACTTTTTCCCAATTTGTAACAAAATTTAATGTTTATAATTTGCTCTATTACGATTTGATGTGAGTTTTCACACACGCGATGTTTGACTGTCTTTAGAAGTTTAATCTGCATTGGTTTCTTGCGCTCTTAGCCACGTGTCATCTTTTGTTCAATCTCTCCCTGTGCATGCGCGTGCCTGTATTTTTAACTCGCAATGCTTTTGAGATCCATCCATTCGCCGAATTTTTTAGACGCATCTTGTATATTTGTCATTGATAAAACAAATGTCAAAAAGATAGAAAGGAAAATATTTGCATTAGGTTCTACAAATATTTAATCACAATTGGCTAACTCAATTTCATTTGCTGACAAACAATGATATAACAACATTTTTAAAAACGAATACATTACACGAAAATCAAGGTGTGGTATTTTTATTCTAGATTTAGATTCATATATTAATATTGTATTCAAAATTCGTCATAGTACATAGTGTGGTATGTATAAATGTATCAGAAGTAAAAGCCGAAAAATGAAAAACAAATTATCGAAAATGAAAGAAATCGGTATTAAATCATAACAATCCATGTAATGATAAAATAATGGTATAGATCGGCCTATAAGAAAAAGACATGAATGAAAAAGCATTAGAATATCATTCATTTTTTTTTATTACTTAGAAAGCAAATAGCATTTCGTTGCTCGTTAAAATGCGTTTCTTCTTGGTACTTCAAAAATTACATTCATATAAGTTCCAATCGTTATTTTGCAAACTTTATTGTTTCAAAATATAGCTTCTAATGAGATAGTTCTTTTAAAGATAAATATACTGCTTTTTGATCTTTTTTCTTGGCACAAAATCATTTTATGACAAATTCCTAATCCAGTAATGTACTTTTAATGTACTCTCATATTTATAAAAATAGTCGATGCTTTTGGAAAATTGAGTTAAAAATACTTGTGAGCGAGATTATGCAAAATACACATATGTATCTATTCTAAAAACCTAAATTGTGTTATTTGTTTAAATTAAAAACAAAATTAATGAAAACAGATATGGAAGTAATTTTTGAGATATTTTTAAATATTCGTAGTTTTAAGGGTAATCAGGTTTGTGTAGTTTAATTAATTGAAGCGCGAATAAGATTAAGGATCAATACGCATTTTTAGCTGCGGACTTAATCTGATTTATAAGTAAGCTTCAAATGTCTCTCGAACGTATATTAATTAAAATGCCTCCAGAAAAATAACTGATGGCAATTGAAGTGCGAGAAGCGTACTTTTTACGGATTAGTGGATTGTTAATTCGTAGAATAGCTAAAGGAATTCAAATATTTAAAACTGCTGTAGAAAATGTGATCAACGTGAAATCGTTGGTTTTGTACATAAGAAATCTGGTGCAAAATCAACCTGACAAAGGTCGAAGATGCCTTATCCGTTTCGATTCTCTACAAAAATTGATTACTTCTAAAATTGCCCATTATTTTGTAAGAAGAGTTTCGAGATAAAAAAAATTACACTTGTTTCGTATTTTTCGATTTCACAAAATATGTTAAATTACTTTTAAGGGGATTGGGAAATACTATCTCTCCCATGTTAAATTCACCAATTTTACGTACCTTTTTCTCAGAAACGGAGCAAAACAGGATTTTGAAATGTTTATGGAAGGTAGAATACCACATTTTACATACTTTGACTCGCCATTTACCTTGCAAGTAAATAAGAAAAGTTATTGTTAATTATTTATTGAAAATCTCTTTTAAATTAGTATTTTGGTTCAACTTCACTGCCTAAAATAAATAATTCTCAAAAAATCCTCAAACTCTCTTGTTAAAGTATGTAATATAACGTAATATAGATGTAATTTAAAAGTTAATTCAGTTTCTTAAATATTCATAAAAAGAAACATAAGCATGAAAAATCTATGTTTTGAGAAAATTTCATTTTAAGATTTCATTGATACTTTTATTGCTAATTAGAAGTTAAACTTAATAAATTCCTATTGTGCATGAATAGTTATCACCTTATGCCTCTTAGGAATTTTTTTTTCCTTATTTTTCTTGCATTTTTTTATACATGGATTGTTTCCATTTCTAATCGATAATGCGTTCTTTGCCCTCCATACTTTTCATACAGTGATGACTTGGAATTCCAGTACTATATAAAGTGCGGCAATTTGTTATATTTCCTAAATTAAAGAAAGAAACAACATCAATAATATTAAATTCTAAACTTTCGATGGTCACAAATACAGTTTTTGGTACACAAGTTCAGATGACCCTGTTCACAGATACATTAGGGTATTGTCTTTTCCCAGAGGCATTTTCTTATCATCTCTGGATTTTCTTATAAATCTGTAAATATAGGCTTGGTGACTTCCATTGTTGGTAGAGGAACATGCGTATGCTTGGTAGGGTCATCCGTTTCCCCAGTGCATGAGGGAACCCATGGGTGGTTCTTAATTTGTTCACTTGAGCATGAGGAACCCACGCCAGCTTTCAGATTCAACTGGACAAAGTCCATGATTTGTATTGCATCACTCGACAACTAATGAAAATATTCATTCGTCGTTGAGTAATCCAACCAGCTTGAATTTTTTAAAGAGATCCAAAATTTCCGAAAGATCTGTAATTCAGATGCAAAATCTATTCGCTTTTTAACTCGCACAGATATGATCCCATTACAATTTTTGCAAGCAGTCAATTTATCCAAAACATACTTCAAAACAAATAATGATATAATTCCTAATCCAGAATCTGTATTTTCATTTCCAGGTTCATTGTACTAAAGGAAAGAATCACTTAATATGGCACTTTCAGTTCAAACATTATCATTTGATTCAATAACAGTCTCATTATCACTGATGATTAACTTTCCACCATCAAGTTTTTTAATTACTTCGTGACATTCTAAATAAGTTAGCTAATTCTTTTATACCAGTAAAATGCTAAAGAAATTATATAGTAATCTAAGTGTACCAGACAAGATATATAAAAATTATTTAAAAATTTTGGTTATTATTCTGAGATATGGAACAATAAAGTCTCATATATATTCTCAATGTTTAAGAAATTACGCAAAGGATAATATAAACAATTAAAAACTGAAAAAAAACACAGTTGCGATTAAATTTACAGTAGCCAATTCTTCAGTTTTAAGAAAATTAGAAAGTTGAAAAGAAATAATAATATATGTAAAGCATTAAGTGACGCCACGAGAAAATATGCTTACATTTGCCAACTCTTTAAATGCTCAGCAAGTTGTGAAGAGCTCTAAGAGAGAGAATGAAAAAAGAATACTTCTGATTTTTCTATAAACAAGTACAATACATAATTGCAAAGATGAAATAAACTATTTAATGATATAAAAAAGTAAGAATCACATTTTTGGTTGAAATATACTTACCCGATCTCCTTATAAAAAGTGGCGTTGACCGATAAATATGAAATGACGTGATGAGAAACTGTTCTAAAGTGTATTACACTAAAGCAACAACGACTGAAAGCTATATTTTCGAATAAGAAACGTTTTAATCTGGATAGACCAAGTGGTTTTAATTATTATTGGAATGGTCTCATGAAAGATCAAATGAACTAGTGATTTTAAAGACGGTTCTTTAATGTTCTGATGAGCAGTTACGATAAATACAAAACGAATTTAGTTGTCGTACCTATAAATATGAACCAGGGGAAGTATGTACAAATCTTAGATATGAAACTCTCTTAGCAATGAGGGAGTAATAATTCTATTTTTCAACAAGATGAAGCTATTTATCAAACTTATGGAGGCCCTCATCGAAATACTTGCTACTTCTCATCATGCCTTGAGATGGCACTTCCACAGCATAAGGAATATTTACCTTGATGATCCGTTTAATGTCCCTAATTAAAATATCAAACTTGGTTTTCATCCTGGACCTGTCCAGATTCCTTTCTCTCCATAGTTGACCCCGACATGTTGGATTTATACTTGATGAGTAGAAGACCTCTCTCGTCAATAAATTTGCCTTTTTCGCAACACAACTAACCAGGGTCCACTGCTGCAGTTTTCTGGATATTCGAATCTAGCTGGTATAGATATTTACGATGTTACTCTTCATTTTTTTTTGTCACTATGGTCTATATTAACTTAATAAATCTCTAATACGAGTTGTATTCTCTAGTTATAAATTAGCTAATTTATTTTGTAAATATTTGAACTAAATTCCTTTTTGATGTTTGTTTTATTTCAACGAGTAATATTTTCATACACAAAACTATATTAAAATAAATATTTATATATTAAATATTAAATTATCCTGGATCAATTATAACTACTGATATCAGTCTTTTGAAGTGTGTAATATACTTGAGCATCTTATTACCGCTTCAAATTCCTAAAGCAGCAAAAAAAAAATACTTTGAAAAAGAAACATGATATTTTGACCTGGTTTGCTAATTCACCAGACCTAAGCGTTATATGAAATGTTTGAGCTTATCTTGTCAAAAAATTGTAAGCAAATGGAAATCATTTGAAGAGGTTAGGATAACATCTATACAGCATGGAATATTATTGATCCTGAATAATTTTTTTTAAAAAAAATTGGTGGAAAGTATGCTGGACAGATAAGGGCTCATTATATCATTTTGAAAGGAGGCCCACTATGTGATTAAAAGAAACTTATTACGTCTCTACAAAATATTAACTCATAGAATGACTGTATGAAATGATGAAAACTAAACTATCTATATTATTGTGGTCTTGTTAAGAAATATTTTTTACTATATTTTTATCTTATCCAAAGGGAAAACGATATAAACCTATGAAAATTGTTTGTTCATGTAATTTCAATTAATGAAATTTATATTTATTTCAGTAAATAGTTTTTATTGATTTATTAAAATAAAATATCTGCTGATTAAATATCTATTTCATAACCAAACCAGATAGATATGTTATTTATATATATATATATATATATATATATATATATATATATATATATGTATCAAAAATTCCAAACCTCTTTCAATTCATATAAAGGACGAACGATTCAGCTCTATATTTTTATGTAAAATATTCTCTTTAACATGATAGTAATATAAGGCATAATATATTCTGTGTTTAGCCAATAGATTGTTTGATTTTCATATTATTCTGAATGCAAACTAGATTTCATGTTAATTAAACGTGATTCGTCTTTTCCCATACAATATTAATAAAAGTAAAGTTTAATTTGCAATCGTGTTTAGCACGCAAAATCATCATTATCTAAAATAATCCTTGTAAGTATAGAACAAATTATTGTAACGCGCAAAATATTTAATATTCTTAAGTTTCTCTCACTAAAAATTAGGGATTATTTTCGTTTAGTATCATAAGTTAGAAATTTACAAATTGTACTAATGATTGCAAATTTACAGGCTTTCTACAAGCCTGTATTTAACTTACTGTGTTCATTTCTATATACATAAAAAAATAGGCCATACTAGTTCCTTATTTGTTCTCAAATTTCAATCTATTTCCTATTATCCAATAGAGCTGAAAGTTTGCTTACAAGTATGACTCCGATGACAATGCAATATCACGGTATGCTCACACAGAGAGAGACTTAGGAGGCCTGGGGCCAAGGCCTTGCCCGTAACAATGTTCGCTTGAGGTGAAATTTTACTTTAAATATTTCACGTAATTGTTATCTTTAGTCTTAAATTTCCAGATTTTAATAAAATTAAGTAAATACAAGTAAAAAACATTTGCAACTCAAGATTTTATTTAAAGATGAACTAAAAAGTACAAAAATAATTTCTTAAACATAAAATAATACTTTAATTTATAAAAACTTGAGGTGCTAACCCTTCTTTTGATATCATATATAAATAAGAAGCTATGGTAATTAATTTATCGCTGATTACCTAGGTATCTTAGCTAAGCAACTCAAGCTTTCATAAATTTTATTTTACTTTTATATTATATGTTGGATTAGGCATCAGCGTGAGAATCAACAGACTTCGAACGCGTAATGCTAGTTGGAGCTAAACACATGGGCATTCTATTTCAGAAATTGTTAAGTAAATTCAACATTCATAGATCAATAGTGTTGAAAATGATCCAATAATATAGAATTTCAGGCATTAAATTCCACCATGAAAAACACTGTGACCGACCGCGCCCGCTTAGTGATCGAGACCACCGACGTCTGTGTAGAGTAATTAGTGTTAACTGACAAGCAACACTGTATCAAATCGAAGCAACAATTAATGTGAGACGTACAAAAAGACGTGTATGTAAGAATAGTACAAAAAATTTTGATGCTAGTGAGATATGGAAGCATAAGACCAACTCAAGTGACTTTTCTAACAACGCGCTTTCAATTGCAATTCCTCTTTTGGGATCGTGAATATATTGGCTGGATAATACATAACAATAAAAAAGGTTCTTAAGTCACATGAGTCATGATTCCAGCTTGTAAGAGCTGATGGCAAGATTCGAGTGTAGTGCTGACCCCAGGAGGCCGTGGACTCAAGTTGTGAACAAGGTACTGTGTAAGTAGTCTGCTGTCCCGTAATGATGTGGACTATTTTTACATTACATGAACTGTGAACTCTGATTTAATTGAACCAATCATTGACTGGAAAAGATTATGTTCAACTACTGGTTGCTACCATTTGCAACTAGCCATGGATTTCGTTTATCCAAACAATAATGAAATATTAAGGATGACAATATGTCATGTCACCGGGCCAAAATCATTTGAGGTTGACTTGGGGAACATTCTGGCCAATTCCTGCGAATATTAATTTGGTCACCTAAGTTGATAGACATAAATGGAATCGAAGATATATGGGACAGATCGAAGTTCGTGCACAAAATCCTACACCGGCAGCACTTTTGCAATTATATACGGGAAGCATGATTAAATATTTCTTCAGGAGACTTCCGACCGCTTGTTGAATCAATGCCACATCGAATTGTTGCACTTCACTGGGCAAAAAAAAAAAGTTCCTATACATTGTTAAGCGATATACCATGATTTTTGGACCTTTAGAGTGTGTGTATCGTTTTTTTACTGCACATATGCATGACTTCAATCAGTTTCTCGTTTTTATTAATGATTTCAGTTTTCAAAACACATCCCAGAGAATAAGTACATAAAAAGTATTTAGTAATTGTGTACATAATTTATACCAAATCACAGGTAACAATTTGAGGCCAAAATTCACAATTTACCTTTAAACCAATGAACCAGCTTACTGACATTGCAATCTCTAACGTATTCATTTTGAAATACATGAATGGCTTTTAGAAATTATATATAAAGGAGGAGTTCTTGAAGGAAATCTCTAAGACATTTTTATCACAAAAATAATCTGTTCTATAATACAATTACCTAAAGCGACATTGCATTTTAGGGATACTTAACTTTCTTGGAGAAAGAAAGAGGTTTTGTTCATTCTTTATTTCTCTAAAGAAGACAGTAATTTTTAATATATTTTCGTTTTGATTGCATTCATTTTTCTGAAAAAAAAGAGGGTTTTTTTACTTTCTTTCTTTTTTAAGATAATCTTTTTTATTTTTCTTAGAAGCTACAAAATTTTAAAAATCACACTCAAAGTTTTTCCCGATAATTTATTTAAAAGGCTTTGCAATTGTAAGTGCATTTTGTATGTGTATATGTATTTCTCATAAAAAAATTGCATCGCGATGTTTCAATTTTTTTTCCTTTACTATTTAGGAATGCATTTAAAAACTCATGTTTCCAAGTCTAAATTTTACCTTTTGCTTACAAGTAGGAATTTCATAAAAATATTATGTTAAATTTGAATTCCATACAATTGTAAAAATTTTTAATTCAAAAAGCTATGAATATTTCAAGAAAAATTTTCTGATTGTAGCATTTTGAGAAGCGGTTCTCAACTCTCTGAGTACGTCACTAGGGAGGCGTAATAACACTAAGGAAGAGGCCCGAGTGTATCGAAAAGAAAAGTACTATTAAAAAATAATTTAATTATCTCAAAGGAAAGCAAAACAAAAAACATTCTATATTGATAAAAAATATAAAATACACATTTCTACCGATATGAAACTCTTATAAATAAGACTATATCAGTACTTCATAATTTATTTAATTTATTTAATAATGAACTCATCAATACTAATTTAAAAATCAAATTTAATAATTATTTGCGACTCCCGTGAGCTTGTCTTGCACAGCAGTTTTTTGAATAAAGGTTTAACCTCATAAATAGACGCTCTGAGGGGTTTTTCTATATTTTGTTGAGATCTATATTTTATCTTCAAAGCAACCACCGTAGAAAATCAGGTTTCACAAAGTAGGATGTTGAAATTGGTAATACTGTGAAATCCCTCTATAACGATATTTTGGAGACCAAAATAGAATATCGTTCTAAAGAGGATTATCGTTATAGAGGGAGTCGACAAGAATTTTTGTTTTTCATATCAAGTGGTGTCACCAGAGGTGCTTTGCTGAATGACAGCAACCCCTCGCTTTCACGCAAATAATATATATTAAATGGAGAATAACATGTTTGAATAGAATAACATGCTTACAGTGTTGGGTAATTTTTACAACCCCCAAGTCTTAGTGAAGTACCTTTGCCTAGATTTCTGGTCCTGCCATAGCCTAGAAATATTTATCGCATGTTAAAATAATAAATTTTTAATATACTAACTAATAAAACCACAAAAAGTTTTCTGTAAAATGTATTATATATATATATAAGTAGTGTAAGTAAATAAAAATACATACCTATTAATTAATCCTCATTTATTTGGAATTCTGCGAAAAGAAATCAGACATTTTTCTTTATTTCTTTGCATTATTCAGAGACAATCTCATGCAAAAAGGACAAAGTGCATCTGAAGAATTGAGATGCTCCTCTGGTACAATAGGTAAGCTAGAAATAAAGTTATGAAGAACATCAATTGAGTACACTGCTTCTCCAGGAGATAAGTTTGGTTTTACCTTAGTGAAATCATTCTTTTCATTCACATCATCATCTTCTGATTCTTCTATTTCAGCGTTATCACTTGTTATTTCAGAATGAATGTCTTCATCTGTTACTACCAAAAATATCTGTATTTCATCATCGACATTTAAGTAATGATGAAAGATATTTCGATCTTTTTTCCAGTTTTATCTTCATAATCGGTCAAGGAATTTTAATAGTATTTTCTTTCTCAGAATATCCGCAAGAAGTATCACTTTGATTATCTTTGTCAGTTTGAATGAAGCCAGCTTTTTTCCAACAATTAGATATGAATTATTTCTTTATATCCCACCAACTTCCAGTAATCCATTCACACGCATCTTTTGCAGAAATTGGCACTGTGTGCTTTCGATCATTATTAAAAATCATTTTATCCACTAATTGTGCTCTGCAATACCCTTTGAAGCATTTTATTATGCCCATATCGAGGGGCTGTAGAGCTGCAGTAGTGTTTAATGGAAAGAAGTAAACTTCAACACTTTACAATTTCCGAATGGGTTTATGTGCAGAGCTGTTGTCAATTAAAAAGAATATGTTTTTCTTCCTCGATCTCATATCTTTATATAGTTTTAATAGCCATTCACTAAATATTTTTAAAGTATTCCAAGCTCGCTTGTTCACAGTGTAGTCTATTGGCATGCTTTTAATGTTCTGAGAATATCTTGGCTTTAAGGATCTTTCAATTACAAGAGGTTTTAATTTATCCTTTCCCGACATATTTGAACACTGCAATACTGTTAACTTCTCTTTCTATTTATTGCCCATTTTACAGGTTTCTCCTTTGAAAGCTAATGTTCGTTCAGGTTACACCTGGAAAAATAATTCCGTCTTATCTGCGTTACAGACATTATCAACGGAATATTTTTCAAACATTTTGCATATTTCTCTCAGACGCCAGGTGAGTACGTCATTAAATGGCACTGATTTTTCTTCACCAAATAACCCACGGATAGATATCCCATGTCGGTCTCGAAACCTTGTTAGCCATCCATTGCTAGCTTCAAAATCTGGGTTCGCCATCATACATACAAATTTTCTGGCTTGCTATCAAATAATTGGCCCACTTAAAGGTACATTCAAAGCCCGTTTTTCTTTAAATCATTTCAACGTGGCAGTATCTATTTCGTCATATAAAGCTGTCTTCATCAACTTTCTTAGTGGACTGATATCGTTAGAGTTGAAAATGTTTTCAATTTCCTTTCATTTTTTAAAAAAAATTTGTAACAGTTGATTGTGAAAATCAGTATTTTTTGCAAACCTCAGCTTGCTTCATGCCTTTATCAATATCTTTTATGACGATTAATTTCACTTCGATGGATATTTGTTTTGTTTTTTTGGAATCATTTTTATCAATATTCACTCAACAAACTTTAAAATGAACACAAAACTCATGAATAAATTAAAGAACATCTTCTAGCATAGTACGAGAATAATTCCCAGTTTGAATTACCGTAATTGACACAATTTATCGAAGATTAAAATTCTTATGGTACTCAAGTGCAGACAAAATAACGTATCATAAAGTTTACTCTCAGACACTTCAAGGTTTTATCTATCATTTCTGGCGAAAGGAATCCTCGACGAATTTTCAAAGAAGGGGATGGGAGTAAGATTCAACGTTGTGTTTGCCACGAAATGTAAACTTCAATGAAGTTTTTCGTCATAGAGAGTAACTTGAAAACCTAAATCAATGATCCAACCACATTTTATCTAGACTTTCTTTGTATATCGCTTAATTCGCAGACATCAGTTGAACTTTGAAAAAAAAAATATTGTAATAGAAGGAATTATTGTGATGGAAGAGAAAATATTGCCATCCTGTTAGAGAGAATTATCATTGTAAAGAATATGGTAATACAGAGAACTGCTTTACATTAATCTGAAGGAAATAATATCGTTATAGAGAGAATTATATCGCCATAGAGGATATCGTTCTAGTGAGATTCTACTGTAGTATACGAAATGTTCTTGTTTTCTATGTAGAAAACTCATCATCCTCCCCATCTGAAATTCAAAGAGGGATTTATTATTAAATTGTCTCTTCGTTTCGCCACTTACCGTGAAGAAAATTTCTTTTTCGGCTGCTGAGAAATCTTCGAGAATATTTTGAAATGGATTCCGAAACATTTCGTGACTTGCTTCAAAACTGTCGTCAGCTAGAAAATATTTTTTAATTCTATGCCTGTATGGCTTAATTATTTTCAGTTATAACAAAAACAGTTTTCACATGTAAAATTAACACATTCATCCACATTTACAAACATTTTTTTGCTTTAAATTTCCGCTCTGTAATTTCGATATTCTGCAAAAACTGTTAACTTTATCATTGGTATCGACATACGTGTATTGGCTCCTAGGAGTTGAAAATTTAAAATACCTTGAAAATTAAAGGTATTTTATTTCTTGAATATGTCTCCCAAGCTGCTCAATTTCATCACAAGTAAACCATCTTGAAATTTCTTGGCTTGTGGTCCGTTTACTTCTGCAATAAAAATGGTAATTTCATCTCTTAATTCATAAGACCGTTGCAAAAATTTCTCACGTATTAATCATATTTTCTCGCAACAAAATAGTAAAGCTGAATATAACGATTTTAAGGTATCCATACACCTTTAAAACGTCATTTTTGTCAAAAATTTCGATTTTCTAATTTTAATGTCAGTTTAAAATTTAAACTTTTGTCTTTCTAATAGTGTTTGAATTATGTTTATACCTTATTTAGAACTTAAGTTACAGGGATTTGAATTTTACTCGGTAGCTAATTTTTAATTGCATTTGAAAGTTTGTTTTTGATTTTTCTCAAAAGGAGTTTTCTCGACATATTTACATTGTTATAACTTTTTTTTAGATTTTTCATTGTTATTTGACTCGAAACACAGTAAAAATTGTACTAATACTATTTTCATCATGAAAGTAGTACCAGCACCGAAAACTGCTATGATGAATAAGATAAAATATTGACAAAATAATGACATTTTTCTTTACTTTTGAGTTTTGAGCGTTATTCTGATAATCAATTTGTGTACTATTTGACCATGTTTTCCACTTCAATTTTTTTTTAATTAAAAGTAGATTATTGAATGGGTTTTTCATAGTTTTAGGCTATATTTTAGCACTAAGAAATATTTTGAAAGCAAATAATTATGCATTTCAAACAATTTTCTCCGTAGGCTTACGGATACCTTAAGGGAGTCTCATTTTTATGTAATTTTCAAACATCGTTAGCACAATATTCCCTCCAGGACCCATTTCTTCGGAAGTCAAAGCTTTTCTGTGGACCACGTAATATGTCAAGACATATTGTGGGGACTTTTGTCGCACAAGGGCTGGTATACTTTTGAATCTTCTAGATATTGAACAAGCCTTATCGATGTACATTCCGAAGCATTTCTATGTTTCCTTCGTTTATAAATCTTTTAAGATAGTAAACGATGTAATGGCTGTTATTTTGTGTTCTATTGCTTTACAAAGAAGTAGTTCTACTGAATATCACAAAATCGAACACTGACAATGAAATGAGCATCTATATTCACATATGTTGCATCATCAAACTGAATTGAAAATAATTTACCAATCAACTTCCCGAATGGTTGATGCTTTGTTTCTTCAATTGTATCACCAATTTTATTAGCAACAGAATAATTTGATAGAGATATAGATTGCAAATATTTGGCAAACTCATTTTCGGACATAGTTTCTACACTCTCAATTGCAGCTGTGCAAAATGCGTCTTTTACCAATGGTGTGAAGAATTTTTGATAGGGCTGTTTTATATAAAAATTTGTAAGATGTGAGTAAAGCTTTTTCATTCACACACCAAGTTCTGTTTTAAACTATTCTTATGCTTTTGAAATTATCATAATTTTTAATTCGAAGAATTCACGGGTTTATTAACGTTGTTACAAAGAAGCGTTCAAGTTTATAGGTTTCTTATTGTATGCTGCCCAAATTTTTGAACAAATGATACTCAGGGGAACTTCTTTATTTGCTCCGGTACAGGTAAACCCAAAATGTAAATATTCTTGAAAATAGTTTGTTGATTTTATTTTTGAAGTCACACTCATATATGCACTTGATGCTTCACTATCGCCTAATGCTCACTTACGCCCTCTTAAAAATTTCTTATGATTCTGTATAAATCTACTGCAGTGAATATTTAATACGTGAATCGCAGTTTATACTCTATTGCCAGCATGCACATTCTCGATAGATCCATTCGACCCTAATAAGACCGGGATGAAACGAGATGCAGTAAACATACACGTTTTGTGTCAAGGTCGCGCCGATGTTCCATGATGTTGAGAAACGTATGGGAACTTCTCGCTGCTTCGCGATAATGGCCGATGTGATGGACGTAATTCAGAGAACAATAAAGAGGCATCAATTCTGTTTTTTTTTTTTTTTTTTTTTTTTTCTATGCACCGTATCAGTGTTGTCAAATATGAATATACTTTTTTTTTATTTTTGTTAATTTACAAGTTTTGTAATTAGGGTCACAGTATAGCTTTAGCATCAAGATATTAGAAGTACATTATTATTGTAAATATATAGTTATTGTATGTAAGGGGTCGTGATGAAAATCATGATTGAAAATTAGGTCGCATTCGCCGATAGGTTGAGAAACGGATTGAATGCCTTAACGGGTTTAAATGAGGGAGAAAAATAAAAGCTTGAAAAAAAACCAGAAAAGTATTAGATGAATTTGTTGATAAATATAAATCAACCTTCATATTCTGAATATGTCTAATCGACCTATTTCTCTAATTTATTTCGGGATAGCTATCAGCGGTTTTAATTATATCTTATTTTTTATGCATTCCTCAAATGGATAAATGTCTTTAGTTTAAAACTTTTCAGACTTGCAGAACTGTTTTTTAAATGAATGATATTTTACCTATCTAGTTATAAATCGACCCATAACACTAAAATTTATTGAAATGCGTATTTAGCATTTGTCTAGGGTCTGCATTATATATAAATTTTCAACTGAATATAACTCTTGTTTCAAAAGGGCAGAAAAATAACAAAATGATAATTCTTCTTTCAACTACGCATCGTGAGACCAGAGTTTCAGATGAAAAAGAAAAGTATCATAACATAACGAACGAAAGTGAAGTACTCGTAGATACTATAGATAAATTATCTACCGATTATACATGTATGAAGGGGAAATTTTATTAGATTTCCTATGTGTTTATTCTGTATTAAAACTCGTATGCTTGTAATAAATCATTTTACGCATGGAAATGTTTCTTAGAACAAAATAAATTGTTAGAAGCACGCCTTTCTCTAAAGGAACTTGGGAAAGAGCTGACTAAGCCTCACAAAAATATTGAGATAAACAAATATCCCAGTAACAATGAAGAAGAATTTGGCTGTTGTCGAAAATATCAGAGCAGCCGAAAGAGGAGGGTTCAAGGAATGCGGTCCAAAAAGAAATAGAAAAACGCAAACGAGGTACGCCTCGTGATAAGCATTTCTTTACTATGATATGTAAATATGTATGTTGAACAAATTTATCTTTCAGAAATGTAACAAAAATAATGGAATTAGAGCATAATAAATTTGTAATTTAAAATTTTATGTCCCTTCCCTATCTTTTAAATATTTAACACTTCATACACAAGCGAGAGTTAACTGGAAGGGAGTAAGGAAGCAAGAAAAAAGAAGTGGTGTAAAAGGTATAAAACGTGTAGACTTTTTTGCGAAACGCAAAGGTTAAGAAAATAAAATTACAGAAAAATATTTCTCCTGACCTGAAATAAATATATTCAGACAAGGTTTAATAAACCCATGTGAGCAAAACGCACTCTTTTTTGAATAAAGTAGAAAAGTCATACCCATCCAGAGCACAAAAAGTCATCGAACATATTGCTACACTAAAAAAGTTTGGACTTTCTTGTCTTCTCTGTAGTGCTACTTATGCTGTTGGAAAGACATTTTAACAGGTTTTGTGAAAATATACCAGGAAGTAAAATTGATCCGTAGAAGTGACCTTGGTGGCAAATCTGGTCGACAATTTTCACAAAATTATCAAATTTAGCGACAAAACTAAGTTACTCTAGACCAAACATGTCAAAAAAAGGGTTGATAATTTTTGCGATTAAACTCGATTACATGTGTTTCAAAAGTTACACTTAGCATGTTCTTAACTTAAATCATTAATTTTCAGGAAAATTCAGTCAGTATATAGTTATATTAATAAATAAAATCACTGAGACTAATTATATCAATTTAATTTCCAGATAAACATCGGAACAAATTTATTTGGAAAGGATTTCATATCATTAAACAACTAGAAATATATATATATATATATATATATATATATATATATATATATATATATATATATATATACTTTTTTGAAGTTGTATTATTTTTAATTTATTATTCTATTGCAATAAAATACTCGGAACTTATGTATAAAACTAGCATACATCAATACTTAAATGGAAAATTTAAATATTGAAAACAATAAAATTCTTAAATTTATCTTAAACAGATGGAAGAAGCGTTTACATTTATGCATGCTTCAATTTGCACAACATTACAATAATTTGTTTTCAAAATTGAACTCAGCTACAACGACCTTCAACTGAATACGCAGTAAAATATTGAGAAAATAATTTAGCCAATAAACTACTTTATGTTAATACAATTTTCTGAAAATAAACCTGAAAATTTAAATATTTTATGAGTCAGACTGCATTATAAATCATTTTCTACCTGAAATATATGAGTACTATTTAAAGATATTTATCATTCATTTATCAGAAATGCATATTTCATAATAGAGGGATTTTTTTTCTCGGGTTAAATACATAAGAAAACCCTTAAAAAAAGAAAACATAGTTTTTCTGTACCTAGATTAATTTTGGGATTAAATAGTTTTAAATTGCTTATCTCTAAAACTTAAAAAGACAAAACTCTTACTTATATCTGCTAGTAATTCTTACAGTATTAACATGTCAGTTATGAAGCAATGATATGCAATGAAGACCATCATATAACGAGATTCTTTAAACTGATACAGTAGGCCATTTTGATTTCCTGATGACATTAATTAGGTGTAAAAACAGGGTAATATAATACGATATGTTACACTTAAAGCAGACAATCATAGAACTCTGTTTCAAACACCCCAAATAAATAAGTAACAGTACTTAAAAAAAATTCCACTTTTTCTACTAAAACTGTTCAATCAAAACAATTTCAAAAACTAATTATAGACGATGTTTTCATGTTCGAGACTGATTGTTGGAAGTTATTATATTTAGAATTGAAAAGAAAAAATGCACTATTTATTTATAAAAAAGAATACATATACCTTTGACTAAATGTATCTTTGGAAAACTTCATACTACTAATAAGAGGCAACAATAATTTAATCGGATCATTTCGAAAATGGATCAAATCCACTTTTTTATTTTACAGGAAAAAACAAAAACCCTGTTTCTTGCCATAATATTTTTAGAAAACTTTAATCGATATTTTTTATCATTAAATAGGATTATTTAGAATGAATAAATGCCGATATACTAAGATGATAATAATTTAAGTTGCACTTTCGATAGAACATTAAAAAAAAAGAAAAAGAAAGAAAAACACGTTTCAGAATTATCTGATATTTCATCCGAGTGTCCATAAAGCAATGGGAATTTGTTTTTGCGAAAAAAAGAATATTTTAAAAGTTGACGAATAGATGAAGCTGTACTAATAAAAGAGAGACAAATTAAAAGACGGAACATGTTGCTGTGGCACTCTTTGTTCAAAGCATATTAACTACGACAAGTTGGTGTCATAGCAAATGCGAAAAAAATGAGTTTTTAATAGTCCCTCGGCCAAAAACCGTAGAAAGAGCAAAAAGTGGTGAAATCATCCAGAAAAGGCTGCTATGACTTGCTTAAGAAATGTTCAATATGCTGTCCACGTTTTCTGGCACAAGTTGAAAGCGCAAAATAACATGTTTCAGAACAAATCGTAGTATATTAATTATGATGTGAATTTCTTGCGTGATGCGCGATTTTAATTCGACTAAGTTCGCACTCGGAGCCCCGTACACAACACGCTTTTTGGTAACCGCCCTGCCAGAAGTAACAAGGGCTCAAACTAGGTGGTCGTGGCGTCCCGGATTGTTGGGAAATGATAACTCGGAAATTTCTCAAATGCATGTTGAACAACTGCTCCACTGAATTTAAAATGTGCGAAGGAGCGCCATCTTGCATAAAAACAGTGCTTTCCACACAGTGACCTTATGAGAATGAAGAGGCATCACTTTCTCTATCAAAAAGTTACTTCTCTCTTGCCTATATTCTGAAATTTTGAGTATTGACAGAATCTTGGAGATGGAAATTGGCTTTTTCTTTCAAAACAAATTTTTATTGCTACACGTATACACAGGTGAAATATCAGGTCATTGTGACCAGTGATTCTTTTTTACAGCCTTTTGAAAATGCAGTTTTAATTATAATCACCCAGTACTTGTTTATAGTGTAACAAGAAGTCTAGGAAAAATATTTTTCTTTAATCAATATGACCTATTTTCAAATTGAGCCAGAGTTTGTGAAACATTAGTTTACAAGCATACGAAAACGTGTATTTCTTTTGTACTTTAACTTACAGAGACATGTATTTTCATGAAATTCTTCATAAAAAATTAATATCACTGTAAAACCTTACTGAATTTACAAATAAAAGGCAAGATTAAGCTATACAGTTTCTTTGAGGCAGTCATTTATTATTTCATTGTTGAAGACTTTGTAAGTAGCTGGTATAGAGTTTTCTGGTGTCCTGTATTTAGGTACCGTGAGGGATGATATATGTACGAGTTTCACACGGAACATACAAGTCGATGCTAAAACCTGGGGAGGTACAAAAAAATGAGTCTGTGAAAAAAACTGTAAATGACCTCTTTTCAATATTACCGATTTAATTATACTTGCGTTTTAAGAAAAATCAAATAGAATCTAACCGATCGTTTTTGGCAATGATTTAGTTCATTTGAATTATTGTCACTTCAAAATGTTCTCAATGTATTATTGGCAGAAAATTCATATTATATACCAATAATACATTGGTAGGAACTATAAACTTATTTAATAATTATTTTTTGTATTTCTATTATTTTCCTTGTCCATATTTTGCCCATGTTAAATGTTTTCAATCAATATTAAAAATGACATTCAAGGAATTAAAAGCTTTTGCCCTACAATTATTTTTGATATAGTATGTGTCATAACACAAAGCATTTTTATATGATAAATGGAGATTAATGTCGAGTCGATACAAAGTGTAAAAAAAATTGTATTTTAACTCACTGTATTAATAGTTTAATTCAAAAACGCAAATCATTTCACAATTTCCCCATCAAAAAATTATTTTTGCTTAAATTTTCAATGTTTGTTAAATTTTACTATTCAAATAGATAAATTATGTAACAAATTTTTAAATAAGGAAAAAAAAGGAATAGGAAAAGGATAGGAATAAATAAGGAATTTTTAAATGTGAATAAGGAAATCTATATTATAATTTTTTCCGTCTTAATATTCAAATTATGGTACAAAATTATTTATAAGCTCTTTATCACACTCGAAAAATAAATCTGGCTTATCAAAATGAGCCATTTGTATGGAACAAAGCATAGTTTATAAAAAAAAAATGGTACTCAATAACATTCGCAATACCCTCATTTGAGCCACTTCAGTGGATCAAAGAGAACTGCGTTTTGATGCTGATACCATTGCGTTAGAACTGCGTTTTGATGCTGCGTACCATTAAATCAGTTTAACCCCGCTTAATCGGTCATCAGCCCGATATTGCTTTTGACTTGCTGGGTTCCATATTTTCATTTATTTTTCTTTCATTGTTACATTTTTTTCTGGATTTTTGTCTTTTTAAATATTTTAAATTATTCTTTCATAAATTTTCAGTATATATATATATGTATGTATGTATAAGTTAAATAACACATCCAAAAAAGAATATTCTTATAATAGGTGGCCCGGGTTTTTTCCGCGAACCTTTTCATTAATATTTTCTCTAAAATAAGAGAATGGATCACTAATTATTTCGAATAATGTAAGATGTAATGTGCAATCTATATTAATGTCAATTTTTGTAACAATACTATTAAAATTGAAATATTCAGCATTGTCATTGTTAATTTTTTATTATTTCATTTACATACACAAAATTTCGGGGGAAAAGGAAGCAGAATAAAAATAAGTAATATCACTAATTATTTTCAACATCACTTGATAATCCAAACTTTTTCAACCATGAAGATATATAATAATTAAAAAAATGTATGTTGTCAATTTCAGAATTTTCTTTTGGTGTATTAATCAATGACCATCAATTCACAGAAAGCTTTTTAATCATATTACTAATAGTATCATGTTCTCATCGCATACAAATACACCAATTCAGATTGAATAAAATTTCGTGCTGCCATCTATTGTTAACAGTATTAGCAAATTAGACAGGAAAAACTTTTTATTCTTTTCTCATCCTGGCATTTCAACTCGTTTTCCCAAATAATTCGAAATTTAGTTTCATCAAACTTATTTGAAAAGACTCTCCTACTATCCATAAAAGAGAATTGATAAGAGAATTACTCTTTTTAAGAGAATTGATCACATTTATTTCCTCAATTTAATTTCTTCAGTCATATAACCGAAGTTTATAACAAAAAAATTAGAAAAGTAAACACGAGCAAAATATTGATCTTATGCAGAGATATTCCAAATTAATCATCCGATTTCAAGATCCCGTATTTTCAAAAGTTAACAACTCAGAATCACAAGTAATACATGAATACAAACAAACGATATGAAATGGCTACTGCGAACAATATATAGATGGGGCTCGTGTGTTCTTCGTGGAGTTATTTCATAAAAGCAGTTTTAGAAGCTTTTCAGCGGCAGAAGTGATAATGTTGTCCGAGGAACAAATTGCCTTTTTTGTGCTGTTGTTTGAGTGATGTGGATCTGTACTTTCTGTTCAGCGCGTAGTTTGTAAAAAAAACCGGAAATAATCCTCCTAATTCGGCTCAGAACATTCGAAGGTGGCATCATCTGAGACCAGTGAACCAGGCATAAGAGTAGAAAACGTTGAAAAAATAAAACACGTTTGTAGGAAGCCCCACAAAATCTACTAGCTCTTCCCCTAGATAAAGTGGAGTCTCTCCCTCATTTCCCCTGGATGATGAGGCACCATCCACTGAGCTACAAAAGTTCGTCGTTTCCTTACCACATAGCTACCTCGCAGCTGGATTGGTTACAGTGGAAAAGAAGACCTAAGTTACAGGCCACCAAGTCACCTGATATGGGCCCATGCAGTTTCTCCCTATGATTGTTTGTAAAAGATAAAGTATGTGTACCACCATTACCCACAAATTTATGTAAACTTAAGCAACAGATTTCTGTTGATGAACGATCACGTGCCACTGACACTTTACAACATATTTGGAAGAAATTTACATACCATCTTGAGACTATACGACTAACTAAAAGAAGTTATATCGAATACTTACTTTTATTTTTTTATTATATTCAAAATTTTATTTATATTCAAAAAATTCCATATTTTTCCTTTGTATTCATGCATTACTCATCATTCTATGTCGTTTGTTTATGAAAATATAGCATTTTGCAATCGGATGATTCATTTTGTATCATCTTGTATTCCATAACACAAATACAAGCCTAATTATTCAAACGGTCATTTTGTGCTCATGTTTGACCATAAGCTCCCGACCATGTACGTACTTGTAAACCTTGTTTCTGTCAAGTGATTTCGAGTCTTACTTCCCCTATTGATTAAATGTTTCCTTATAAAAATAAAGTGTTCGTTGCTTTACAGATAGAGTTGAGTCGTAATTCAAAACTGATGAATACAAGATTTAGAATGAAGCTTATATTGTGACGAAGATTCCTATACATACAATTGATATCTTTCTTTACGCTTTTTTTTTTCAATTAAAATTTTCCTTTTGGTTGTACTTTCTTATTCTAGAGTGGCCGTGGTAGTCTTGTGATCAAAGTCGCGAATTGGCGGCCGACGTTGTTTCGTCGAGCCGTGGGTTCGAGCCCTGATATCATTAAAGATCCATCTAGCCCTGATGTAGCAGATCGATGTCCCAGTCATCCCAATGGCGGGGTGTAGAAGTTTGAAAGGGAGATACCATTTCAGACCTTGTACGTTTGAGTAAGTAAAAAGTGAAAGTCCCATAGCTAAGAGCTCTTGTGTTGGTTATGAATGTGACGTAAGCAAACAATATATCTACCCATTAGACAAACAGATTAAATCATCTCGAGCTTAATGCCATTGTAAAATTGATTTCTAGTTAAATTACTTAAAACGTGCCATCCAATATAATGAAAATAATAGCCAAATAATTTTTAAATAACCAAAAAAGAGAA
This sequence comes from Nephila pilipes, assembly GCA_019974015.1. Lineage (NCBI taxonomy): Eukaryota > Metazoa > Arthropoda > Arachnida > Araneae > Nephilidae > Nephila > Nephila pilipes. Next base: position 268,960 of record BMAW01027529.1, on the reverse strand, counting down.
TTAATTAAAAAAATATGTAAACGCCTCAATTAAATTTTTTTAACTTTTTAAATCCTATATAATTTTCTATCTTTTAGCCAGGTTAGAGGAAAAAGTCTTGAACTCTGCCTCATCTAATTTAAGTTACCTACTCAACCAATAATTATTCAAGTTCTCTTTTAGTCTCTCTAGAAAATGAAAGGGCTAGATGTAGTCATGGTCGCGAGCACATGACCAATAACGTTTTAATTGAGTAGAGTGAATCTCAGTTCCATTAAGAATTCATCTTGTGGAGTTAAATTTGTCGAGATCTTAAGTCATTAGAATGGCGTGATGGGAAAGTTAGAAGAGTGTTGCATTATCGTCATTTGAACCTGGCTTAAAATTTAAGAGATCCTCCACCAACAACTTTCGTATTACTTCTGAATGCAACGTTAATTAAACAATAAAATCAGAGGTAAGCATTACGACGCGTTTCGCTCATCGTTTATTTTTAGCAGGAAGAATTATTTGCTCCTTCATGATTTCAATCAATTTTAGGTTAACATTTGAATTCTGGAAAAATAGTAAATTAAGTTCAATATTTAAGCTGAAGACACACAATTAACATTCAATTTGTGCATAGTATATGTTTACGCTGCAAATGAATTCAGCATATTCTTAGAACAAATTTAAATTACAATTATTTATTGAGTTGAACTCTATCTATTCATTGGAGCAATTTCATAATCATCAGTTCTCCTCTCACACAACTGGAGCGTGAGGCCACAACAGTAGCATGCCATCTAACCTAATTCAACGCTGCCTTCACCTCAACTTAGTCATCCAAAAATGGCTGTACAGTGCCATATGTGTGGCCCTTGGTCTTCCTCTCTTTCTCTGTCTATCTGATGCCTATGTCAGTAAATTTCTTGTGTAGTATTTGATGGCATTCTAAGTACATCAATGTCATTTTTTTAATTTGAGTAGAAACAGATATGTAAGATATTTTGTTGTGCAATTCAAAATTTGAAATTTTATCTCGCTGTTATAGGAATATTTTAAGAATCTTTCTGAGGCACGTAGTTTGTAGGATATTTACTTTTTGTTCTTTTGAGTTTCTCTTGTCAGTTTTTGTAGTTTTTTTTTTTTTTTTTTTTTTCTTAACGTTTTTGTAAGCTTTTTGGTATTCTAATTGGAATTTTAATAACATTTTATCTGGATTTGCATTCATGTCTTTTCCCCTTAATTTTTTTTCTTCAGCTAGTTTAAGTGTGTTTTCAGATATCCACTTTCTATTGCCTTTTCTATTAGTCTTTCCTTGCACTTCATCAGTAGTCTGGTTCATTTCGCCTTTATAGGGCGTCCATTTAATTTCAATATTTTGATTTTCAGCATTTATATTATTTTCAAGAACTGCAAAGCAATTTTAAGTGTAATTATAAATTTTCATTTTGTCCACTTCTTTAAACTCTTCATTGTTTTACAGTATAATTTCTTCCCTCTTATGCTTACAACTTTTTTGTTAATTTTAATTTTAGCATGTTTATTAGGAGAAGATGTTCAGAGGCGACGTCTGCTCTGCTTTTTACCCTGACATCACAAAGCGATAGCCTGAACAGGTTTCTGATATAAATGTCGTCGATATGTTTTTTTCCCTACCGTCACGTGATATCTGAGTAATTTTTATGTATTTGTTTGTGTTTGATGATATGACCATTGAGTTTTCAAAGGCACATAAAAATTCTCCATTCTCATTTTTCTCATCTTTCAAGGCCCAAATTTTTTTTCATTGATTATTTCCCATCCTACTTTTACATTTAAAACTCCCATCATTAAAAGTATATCTTGTTTCGGAACTGTGTTAAATGTTTTCTGAAGTTCATCATAAAACTTGATCTTTTCCTGCTCACTTGCTTCATTTGTGTGTATATAAACTTGAATAAGGGTTGCTTCGTCAAACTTAGAAAAGAAACATATAGTTATTACCTGTCATTTACTGGATTCCAAGTCATTAGGTTTATTCTCGTATTTTTATTTAAAATAAAAACAACTCCTCTCTCATATTTTCCATTATCTTCAGAATAGAGATTATTAAATTCGTCAATTATCTTTACTTCGTCAAAGCTAGTCCATCTGACTATCGAGATTCCTAAAATGTCAATACCATAATTGTTCTTATGCTGTGTAATTTGTCTAGTTTGTGTAATTTGTCTAGTCCGATTTGGTTCATTATTCGAACATTTTAAGTACCAATTTTTAATTTGTTTTTAGGTCGAGCGAATGAGTTCTTCCGTGTCTGAAGGTCTATGAGACTTTGCCCTAATTGCATCATTTCGTAGATAACCTCTCATTCCCTTTTAGAAAATAATCTTCATCCGGGAACACATTTATATAACTCGGCTCTCTACCTAGAAAAATTTTATGCATGTCCTGTAGTTTCCGTAATCAGAAGTTTGAACAGGATTGGTTGGTTAGCATCTTGTTCAGCCATTCAAAAGAGTATCCCGGGTATAATCCCAGGTACTGGATTTTCATTAATTGCCTTTTACGACACAAAGGGGAGTGGTAAAGATATTCAGCAAACCTCTCCCCTTACACTGGGGAATTTTTGTGTACCCATTTATAGTACAATGATATTTTTTAAAAAATAAAGGTAGTAAACCGTGATTTAAACCTTAACGTGAAACCAACTTATTGCACTCTTACGCGTTCTAACTACGTTACGATGCCGACATTGATCCGTTCAACATTAGGATACTCTCATTCATTGGACATCACGAAATCTTGTTACAGAAGGTTGTGAAGAGGAGTTTAATTTCCGCATGAATACTTCAAAAGTACCCATCTCGACAGAGCAATTCATCGGGATTGGATGTGAGGTTGAAGTGATATACGATTCGATTATTTGAATTTAATTACCTCTAAAAATTGGGGTTAAATAAAAATTGATGATATAAATTGAACTTTTTATCGATGTTTAATGAGAACAGTATGTCTTCGGGGAAATTTCTTTTCATTGTTATTTTCATCAATGAACAGAAATAGGAATTTGTGACGCGAATTAATACTTTGAATTAATGCATTAATGTAAAAGTTTATTATATTCAGTTATATTTAATTCTTAACGAAATTTATTACAAAAAAAATCTTCTTTTGTTGATAAAGCATGTTATTTAACGGAAAGATTAGAAAGTGGGATAGATGTAACAAGATAAATTTAACAAACGTACAAAAGTGTGAGAAATTATAAATGTGTGATTTTAATTTTACAAAAATGCTTGAATTAGATTGATGTGGAAAAAGTTGTTACAAAACACTTTTCAAAAGAAAACTGACAACATTTTTTTAAAAAATATTCTTTATTAACGCGTCACACTTAAAGGCACATAAATTGATTGGTTACCACACTCTCCTAACTTTCCCATCGCACCAACGCAAAGATTTTAAGCTCCGACAAATTTGACGTGCATCAGCCTCGATACCCGACAGAGTTTTTATTAAAACGTTTTTCTGAATTTCACTTGGTGTGTGTGTGAGTGTGTGTGTGTCATCAAATTTTCGATCGTTAATTTAACCAACTTCCCATCAAGCTAGAGCTTTAAAATTTTGGGAATCGTTCGTACTCGCCTAACAATGTAATAATTAGACATTTGCGACAAGTTTTAACTAATATTTCAATAATTTTAATAAGTCAAAATATTCTTTCCCCTCGGCACTTTTAGGATTGAGGAAAAAATTTCTTTCCCCCTATGGGAACACCGGGCACTCCCCACACGCCACATGAGTTATCGTAAAACTCACAAAAGGGAGATAGTAAGGGTTGCTGACTTTCAGTCAGTAATCATTCGCAAGAAAGAAAGATTCCAATATTTGGCACCGTGTCTTATCACAATAATTTTTTCTCAATTCTGGTTCCCATTTTTTTTAATAGAATGACTTACAAACTTTCAAATGCATGTTTTGATTTTATGAGTATTATGAATTTTTAATACGCTCACAATTGTCTCTTTTTAAGTAAATTTTAAAGTTAAAAATAACTAACAGTTTTAACTAATATTTCAATAATTTTCTTTAATAAACTTTGCCTCCATATAAAAACGTTGTTTTTAAAAACGTTGGTTTTTATATCGAATTTTTAGAATGGAATCATGACTGGAACCCATGATTCGACTAAAAAACGCCAGCCACTAGCTCGTGACTGGACCACTCGGCTACCACGACCTAATTTGTTAATCATTTGTTATTTTACATAAGAAATATATTTACATTTTATTCATCAAGCATCCTCTAATGAACTTTTACTCTTATAACACTACTTAACAAATCTTAATTTTGACTTTACATCCGGTCAGTAAATGTGTATAATTAATTAAAATGTTTATATACTAGAGCTTGATATCCACAAATATAAAAAATGCAAGTATTTAAATGAAATATGATAGGAAATAACAGGAATTGATTATATGCAGGTATTATAAAATTATATTTGTGTGACACATACAAATGTATTGCATTTTAAAAGGCAGAACATATTTATTTTAGTAGTTGTCCTTTAATTCACATGATCGGTGTAAGATTTCACTGTTCGATCTTTTCGTCCAATCCATAATACACTCCTGTAATTCTACCAAATACCAAGTACTTAAGAGCAAAAAGCTTTCCTTAATTAAAATCATTTGACTTATTATTGAATAATTTTTCTCAATCATCCATTTTGACCTAGTTTGTAATGCATTTAAAAAAAATTTCGTCCGTCTTTTTCGAATAAGCTGTACAACTTTTGTGTTTTTCCGCATCGAGACTTAAATAATTATTATTTTTATAAGTTAAGGCTCGGTTAAAAATGTTATTGGCCTTCCTATTAAGAAATTATCTGGAATCAAAATATCGAAACAGCCAAAATCATTATTGTCATACAAACGAGATGACTGTTCAGAATCGCTTGTTTCTGTTAGAATAATTATAGTTTCCATCTCCTCGTAAGTGAAATGAAAATTACTAATAACTTCTTTAAAGTGATGTATAATCGATTCCACGGCCGCCTTTAAAAGTCCACCAAAATGGGACGAAATTGCAATCCGTACCTTCTGAGATAAGAGATAATTACTCAAATACACATTATGAAAATTAATTAATTTGTAGACCTTTGTCGAGTGAGAATTCGTCCCAACAAAATTAGTGACAATATCTATTTTTAAAGTATTTACCAAGCCAACTTATAAAATGTTTCGATGTAGCAATCATAGAATCAAAAGCCAGATCTGACATTTATATAAAATGGATGTCTTTCATTGAAAAACAAATGCAAACATAAATTTTGTTCAAAACGCCATTTAATTGGTTTTTATGATTCCCTAAAAAAAGTGTGCATAAATCAAGATGTATTTGGGGGTGGGGGGTGATATATTAACACTCTCACTAGGAAAGTTACTCATAATTTGTGAGGAAATAATTAGTTTACATTTGAAACATGTAAAATATTGCTAAACAGTCTGACGTTCAAGATTACGGCCACCAAAAGGCTTGGACTTTAACCGTACTACACTTAAAAAACTTTGAGATCCAACATCAAATAATATCCGGGGCTAGATATCAAAATAAATTTTAATTAATTAGGAATTTTTTCGTAAAATAGGAGGATACTTTTAATCATATAGCACAGAAGCATTTTCTAATCTACTACTCCCACATGCTGTAACTTCATCATCTATAAACGGAATCAAATTAGGAAGACTATTTGAAATTTTGCTTTTTTCTAGCAAACATCTTTGAACGAGCTAAGTCAATACCATTTTAGCTTCCTATACTCCTTCAAGGGATAAAGAACCAATTTTGTTTACTTTTTCTACAATTAAAACTGAATCTGAGAATATAAAACAAAGCATGATTAATTTTATAATAATGATTAGAATATTCTAAGAGTTCTTACGTTATGGCCTGAGAAGCAACAAGCAACAAAACCGTCTCTTTACTGTCCTCAATCAGTGGAACATTTTTTTTCTTATAATTTTGTTTCTGTTTAACTTTCGGTAAGGAAATCAACCTCAGGAACTGATGACTACAAAGTCTCTGGAAAATCTGATTCTATCACACAATCGGCATTTGACCAACATCTGAAGCTAGTTACCAGACAGTCGACATTTATCCTTCAAGCTTGAAGGTCTGCAGGATTATCCTTACCTCACAACAGAACCATGAGTGCGGATCTAATAAAGTGGTAATTTCATTGCCTAAATTTTCAACAAATTGTTTCCATCAGATTTGTTTACCTTTCATACAGAAAAGGGATATCTTAGAACCTGTACAGTGATATTCAGCAGAAGATATTTCAACTTAACTATCTTCCTTACTTTAGACGTTAGATGAGCAATAACTAGGGTTCCAAATAATTATAATCTTGATTGAGTTACATTATTCTACATGGCTTAAGAAGATCAAAGATTTTTACTTAAGTTCCACTCTGTATTTTAGCTTTCAAATGAATGGCTGCGCCATGTGCCTTCTTAATAGCGTCACAGAAACTGTGTATTTCTACGATATCTTCCTTGGAAGTTCAGTCAAGAAATATAATCCGAGTATTTATGGACCTAAGAGAGGTATCTCTTCACACCATTTCTTCCTCTCCTTTTCAATATTTATTGGCAAAGAATCATCTGAGAAACTGTCTTCAATTCATAGATAAAGTATTTTACTCTGATATTGAAACTTGAAATTAACCCTGAAGCGTTATATATTTTCTCTACAACCTGAAGTATAAAGCATTTTCCATTTTGTTACAGAAAATGTATTCTAGAAAACTTTTGATATCTACGGTTAAGTAATCTTCATGAGTGTTCCATGACAGTCCCTATACTTTTGTCTGATTGGAGCCCGAATTTATTCTTGTATCTACTGGATAAGTATCGAATTCTTCTTTCTTCCTCTATTACATTAAATTGGTGTCATTACTTATCCATTTTCTGAGAGATATTCCAGCAGCCTTCATAATTTCATTTGCACATCGTGATATTTTGAGTGCTTCTTCAAAGTTGTTGCCCTCAGAAATAATATCATCCACACAGAAATTATCAACCAAAAGTTTAAGCAATATCGGATAAATCCTTTTTATATTTTTTGATCTAATCGTACCCTCGAAGAGAATGGGCTCGAACTTACTCCAAAAATAATTGAAACGATATATTCGTTTATTGAGCCTTTTGTTAATACACGATTCATCATTGCATTATCAAGGCCCAACAAAGAAATCGCAAGGTGTCTTTGTGAACCTCAACGAGGACAATTTGTACGGAAGTTTGTTTCACATTAGGATAAAATACTGTCATTTTGAACCTAAAATTAATAAGTACATCCAAAATATTTGGGTTCAAAATGAACTTTAGCCACAAGCAGTCGTTTAAAAAACGTTCATTGTTATGCTTACTTCCCGAGTTGAACACAGTTCTCATCGAAGTGGTTAAATCTACCTTTTTTCACAGCCATGTGAGGTAAATAATAGATAAGTATATGAAACTCTTCTTCACTCATGTCACGTTTAACTATTTCTATTATGTCTTAATTCAAGTAATCACAGATAATTTCACAGTAATTTTGATGTATTTCAAGGTCGTGGTTGGATCTTCTACAGAAATTTAGAAAATGTTGCTTGGTCAAGGTGTGATTGTCAGAAAGTTCTTTATAAGATTTCCTAAGGAGAAGTTGTATCACACATGCAATGCCCATTTTTTAATTCATAAGTTTCGTTAAAAGTTTCCATTACCTGATCTTTTTCATATAAAACTGGGTCATCCCTATTCCCAAATCCTTCTGAATCATAAAAAATCATAGCAAATCCTAAAAGGAATCAATTTTACCTGAAAAATATTTTTATTTGATAGTTCGTACTTCTATAAACTTACTATATGCTATCCAAAGGAATTCGGAGTTCAGATTCTTTAAATTATATTTCTTCATTTATTTTGTATACATTGGGCTTCAAAAACCATATAACCCACTACACAGATTAAATGCAATCTATAAATTCAGACTTCCATCACATGAAACCCTAAAATAAAAGACCTTTCTCATTTGGTTGCTTTTTGTTCTTATTTTAAAAATTTCATTTGAGTTAGTGATAACGATATTTTCGGCAGGAATAGAGTTAGATATTTAAAACAATTTATTAGAATTTATTAAATTCTTACCTCTAAATTTTTAAGACGCACAATCACAATGCTTCAGATCATAATCAATAGTCATAAAATCTGTATCTTGAATTCACGTTAATCTATAGTACTCATTGCGGAGTTTATCTTTTTGGTTTGAAGGAATTTCGACTCTTTTAACTATACTTTTAGTTCGAACAAATCAAAGTCTGCTGGTTAGCAACTTGTAAGAGGTTTCCATTCGCATAATTTTACCTTTAGTAGTACCTTTCCCTTTATTAATAATATCTATAGACACAGCTGGTCCGTATTTCCATACTCGCTGGAACCAGATGTTTTACTTATTTCTGAATTAAATTTAATTAACGACAGGCCAACTACATTACTTTTTTTCTTTCATTTTTTTTATTTCCAACCCACACTTAAATTTTATATACATATGATGAAATATGCTATAATAGTCTAAAATTCATTGTGGGTTTCATTTTTAGAATTTAGTTATCACTTGCATCCTAATTGTGTTACAGCGTAAAGTCTAAAGCCTGTTGCTTAGGCTAGCTGGAAGCGTGGCGCTGGCGTTCATGTACCAGCAAATTGTTTAACTCATAAAGCAGTCAGTAATTATGTAATTTATGTTGAAAACTTATTATTTTTATTTATTTATTTACTTACTTTTAAAATGGCAATATTAGTTATTAAATGCTTTAATTGCATTTTATATTTGTTGATGGAAACTTGTAATTGAATTCTAAAAAAGAATAAATTAGGCTAAATGTTTTCGTTGAGGAAATGTATTTGTTTTTAATTTAGAAAACACAAAAAGAAAGGTGATTTTTTTTGGCAGTTTTAACATTTTTTGGCATACGCGACAGGATATTCTTGAAAAATCAAGATATTTCAAGCGGTGAAAGGTTTTTAAAAAGAATACTTGAAATATGTTGATTCTGAAATCGGAAAGATGTGTCAACAAGTATTACAATACCAGGATTAAAGAATTTTATTTTGAATACAAGAAAGATACAGAATTTGTTCAAGATCTCTTAGGGTTAAAGTCGGGAATAGGGTGTCCCCTATGCGCTTGGCGACGAAACTTGGCCACTTCCTAGATAGGTCGCCAAACGTGCGTTACTTAAG
>BMAW01027529.1:166737-254797 GCA_019974015.1 Nephila pilipes | reverse complement strand
CGACTTTATCGCCTGCTCTGGCGAAATGGAAAAGTACCAATTTATCTTTAGATTAAGGAGAACTTTTTAGAAACAATGCCAATTAATAAGCAGGGCCGATATGAGATTTGTTTATCATGGTCTGACGATAAACCATTTTTGCCCGATAACTTGAATTTGGCAAAGAAAAAGCTCGACAACTCTACTTCAAAACTTGTAGCTATATATAAAAATGCTTCTAAACTAGTTAGATGAAGCTGTAGTAGAAGTTCCTCAACTATGCCTAAAGTAGAGTAAATTCTTTTGGTAATTATTTACTTAACCATGCAGTGATATATTCATTATTATAAATTATAACTGAAAAATAAATATGAAAAATCAATTTGTATTAACTTACAATGAAATACTTCTCAAATTAAAAAAATTAACCGAAATTAATTTTTTAAAATCAGATTATTTAAAAATTCAACAAAAAATACTAACAAAAAAATAAAGTATAATAAAAATTTTTAGCAAAAAGTCACCCGTATTACGTTATCCTTTTTGCAAAGGGATAACTCTATTACGCTAGCAGCATATCTGGAACTGCATTTGAATAAGACAGAATAGCTCTTAAAAAATCATAGCATTAAAAATAATTCTGTATTCTGAAAATGGTAAAATATCCAGCCCTTTTAAGAAATCAAAAACGTTTATTTCCTAGAAACCAAAACCTAAAAATAGTCAAAATACAGAAACAAAACTTTTGCATAATATTAACATTAGGTTACAGTTAATGCGTACATCAAAATAAGTATTTTGACAGCTACTTATTTTTTCTTATCAATGACATGAATAACATACCGTTCTTATTCATTTGTTAAAAGCCAACTTCAATATCTTCGTAAGATTGCGTTTCGATTTACAAATGTAATTTATCAATCGTTATTAATAATAAAATAATATTCTCATAAATTTAAAACTTACGTCTAGGTTCCACAACAATAAAAAATTATCGTTTGTTCAGCAAAGCGAACGTAAATCAGCTGGGGTTACCATAGTATAGCTTTTTAAAATTCACAATGCAAGGTCATTGAAATGCTTCGACTTGGCAGTGGAAGATATTTGGTGATGAATCGGCATTTCGAGATTCAACATTTACATTATATATGATAAACCTACAATGCATCCTACTCAGCGGATTGTCTTGCGTGTTTCGCATAAAGAGCTTCTTCGCCAAAATCTTGCCAATCCTCCATCAGCACCTCAATATTAAATTATTTAGTATCTTTCCATATACATATAAAAAAATATATTCCGTTTGGCGTCGGTCATATCATTTTTGGCGATAAACTCGCCAAAAATGACATAACCGATAGATAAGAAAATATTAAAGGATTAAAATTACATTTAGAATAAGAATTCCGTAAAATCCGTCATTAGTGAACGTCTACATCGCAAAATGAGTAACTGTACCAAATTTCAAGTCAATCGGTTGTATAGTCTTAGAGATATCGTGATGAGTCAGTCAGTGGTATTTCGCTTATTATATGATAAATTCATTCGAATATCTTAGGGAGTTTGGCTCGAGAAACCTTGAGAACTAGGGAATCAAAGAAAGTGATCAGAAGAGCTCGTCCAAAAGAACAGAAAAACCTATTTGCACAGTGGCGGATTCAGAAATCAATTTTGGGGGGTGCATATACACTGTTAAGCAAAAATTAAGGACGAATGGGGTCTTAATAAAATGTTGTGCAAAAGCTTTCCAATCAACACAAATAATACCATTAGATTCCCAAGACGTAAGAACATGAGTAATGTAAGCAAAGCTTACCGAAAAAGAAATCAAAAGGAAGAAAAAGGAACTTTATTGAATAATTAGCATGAAGTACAATGCGACTGAAGGCCGAAACATCCATATGATAGGTGTCCAGCCTTTAGTGGGGTATATGATCTTCCCTGACTGCTATGTAGGTTTCACTTTGTATAGCGATGCTAAGTATGTGGTTGTCGATGAGTCATTGAGGTATTGCAACCCTTTCGTCTTGTACCGAAAATCGGAGGTCCGGAATCGTAACTGACGGTAAATTATGTGCTATCTAGCATCTCTCTAGAAAGTCCCATACCTGCTCCATGGGATTTAGATCCGCAGACCTTCCCGGCCATTGCATGCCTTCAATATATTCACTATCCAACAGCGTTTCGACAGTTACTGTGTGATGAGCTGGTACATAGTCGTACCTGAAAAGGAACTGTGGACCCATAGCTCCTCGATAAAGACGTATATACGGAAGGAGAATCTCGTTGCAATAGCGGGCCCCGGTGACTGACCCTTCTTTGAAGATGTGAAGGTCGGTATGGCAACCAAGCATGATGCCTCCCCAAACGAGAACATTGTAACCTCCAAACCAGTTTCTTTCGGTGATGTTGAAGCGGTTATTGCGGGTTCCTCGCTCTCTCCAGGTGTGTACGCTTCCAGAATCTCTAATCAGGTTAAACCTACTCTTTTCTGTGAAGAAAACTCGATCCCATTAATTATCTGTCCAATTCGTTATTCCTGGTACCACAGAAAGCCCCGTTGAGCAGGTGGTATAGGTTCACACCGTACAGGACGTCGGGCAAACAGGCAACCACTGTGCTGCCTCCTAGCACAGTAGAAAGTGGTATCGGTCATCGCTGTGGCGGGTGACTAGCGATTTCTCCCGCTGTCTGCCGTCTGTCCCTTTTAGCATATAGGGAAATATACCGGTCGTTCGCTGGCATGGTTGCTCGTGGAAGGCCATTGCTGAATTGTCAAACAGAAGTTTGTGAAGTTTGAAATTCTCTCCAATGACGTGAAACAATGCTGTGAGCAATATCGAACTCTGCAGCCACACTTCGACCTTTTTCTATCTTTCCAATGTTTTTACCTAGTGTAAAATCATCCGGATGTCATCTAACAGATTGATTGTTTGACATTTCACACTGAGGCAGCAACAACTGATATCGTTTAAACTGATATACGCCTTGCAATCGCTTTCCCAGAAATACTGAGCTTACACCGCTAGCGTGCTTTATCCCACTCCGACACTTGCCGCATTATGTCTTGGTGCATATCTGTGCATATGGTACCGCACCTTACCTAGTTAATCTCTTGAGTGGTCTTTCAGCCCTCTCTGCCGCTTCGTTCCACTGATAAGTAATTTTTCGACTTCGTCCTTGATTTTTGCACACCGATGTATATTGTCATCGCTATGAAAGAATCTATTTCTTTAGTATAGAATTACAACTTGGTAAAAACTAAAGAATACTTATCAGTCTTATTTCTCCTGATTGAAATTTTTAAGGATCGATACAATTTTTGCAAAGTTGCAAAAATAAAGATCATTTAAGAAAAGTAATTAAGGTGCTATGAGAACAAAAATTCCAAATGACCAAAATTGATGGAATTCATCAAGGTTGAAAACCTGATAAAAATCATTTAATGATTGAAAAAATGGTCACAATTTTAGAAAAGTTGTTAAAAAGGTACGACGAAAAATTCCACACACATAATTTTTTACAAAGTTATATTTATTCACTTTTTTTTTTTTGTCTTTCAATATATTTAAGGCTTTTGAATAACAAATATTTAGACTGAAAAATTGTTATTCTAAATGTGAATTATATCGAAATTTCCTCTTCTCTTTTTCATTACCAAATGAAGATCTTAGAAACGCTTACGTGGCTGCTCACATTCAAAAATTTCAAGAAAGAGTATTTTTTGATGCTATTTTTAAAATCGATACTCATGAACTATCTTGAATATTTTAGGGGAAAATATTAATAATTATTTTCCATCTTGTCAAGAGAAATAATGTTTTGACTCAGCTCAACTCAGCTGTAGCTGTTTATATTTGAAAAATATTTTGTTTCATTTGTTAGGGAAATCGGCCTTTAATTCTCCGTTCCTTCAGAACTCATTTAATTAGTTATTTTAATATATTTGAGCAAATTGAATATATTTTCGTGTCATTTTTGTTAAAATATTTCTATTTAGATGGCCTTTGTGATAAAAACTTGTAAATTAATCCCCAGGTGTGTTACATGGAATTGTTTGGAAATGCGTTTATTTATTTATTTATTTTTAGCCACCAAAGAGGTGTTTTTTTTTTTTTTTTCCCTGTCACAAAATTCTCACCCTGACCATTTTTAAAAATAATTTGGGAAATGCATAGGACTTGATTGATCTTATTTGATTTCTTCAACGATTTGAATTGTAGTCGCCTCATTGAAGTAATAGTTTTAAGAATAGAGATTAATACGTAAAAATGTGTTTTTTGATTTTAGACCACAATAATCACGTTTGCATAAAATATACTCAGTTTAATAATTTATTGTTTGCTTCGATAATCTGAAAGGTATATTAATGTCCACTTAACTATTTTATTGTTTGTTTTATTCGGCTATTCTTCAATATAAGGTCTTATGAATTTGGAAGATTTGAAAAATAATTATTTTTTAAAAAAAAGTTAGCACCTTTGATGGCTAAATCTGTTCTTTGCAAGATATTGTATGATACAATTTTTTTTTTAATTGTGTAAATTGAAAAAAATGTATTCAATATATACTAATATGTAGCAATTAAAATTTTTTTTTTCAAAATATACCTATCCAACACAGATATGTAACTCTTTTTATAGCATAAATACTATTTTACATTACAGTTTATCATTTTAAATTATGTTTAAGAAATTCCTGGAATAAAAGCTTATTTTTTAAATTGCTGATGCTCTATTTGGCATTCATATAATGTGAAATTCATTCCTATGCATTGCTGTGAAAAATCAATGATTTTAGCATTGGTTTCTAAATTATCTGGGTTAATATTTGAAACTAGTGAAGAGTTAATTGACCGTGGATTCTTGTTTGATTTACCTCTAAAAATGAATGTACTTAAAATTTGTAAAATTTATCTTTTAAGACTCTTAGGTTATAAATCTTTTGAGGTAAATTATAATGTGCTTTCTTGCCTCTTTAGTCATAAAGGAGGACTTGTTCTTCAGACTTACTCAGGTTTTGAACCCAGACTTCCATCAACCATCAAATTAGTTGTTTAAGTTAATGAGTAATAAAGAACTTGTGTTTATTTTAATGCTGTTTTGCATGATGATCAGCTCTTTCCTTTGCATTTTAAATTTTGCTGTTTACCTTTTAAAGTAGATAGACATTCCATCTCATAATAAATAATGGCCAATCAATATTTTTGGTTTGGTTAAAGCCAAAAATTGACTGAGAGTTGTTGATGTTTATGATTAATTTGGGAATTATGTCACCCAAATATCGTTAAGTACAGTATAATTTCAAAAATCAGCAAAATTCTAAAACCAATTCAGCAAAATTCAAATTGTAACAATTGCAAAAGTAAATGTTATTAAATGAGAGAATATTTCTAGATTATAATAATTAAGAGAACAAATTTTAATATAAAGAAATAAGTTGTATGTAGAAAAAGGATTGAATTATTTTGAATATAAGTACATCAATTTTTTTACAGCATTAAGAAAGATGCTAAACAGTTCAGATTATTGGATTTATGTATCTTTTATCACATGAAATCAGTATGGTAAGAATCAAATTGATTCTCACACCTGCATGTCCCATGTAGCGATTTTTTATGGAGTTTCACTAACCCTTGATGGAGTTTGTGTGGACAATTTCTTTTTGAATCTTTGATCTAAACAATGTGATTTTCTGAAAGATGTTGAAATCCTTCATCCTCCAGATCTGAGAGTATATTCTTCATTCTGTCATTTACTGCATGAAAAAAGCAACTATTAGGCCCCTTTCATTTCTTTCAAATACTCAGGCTCTTTTCACTCTTTTTTCGCAATTATATTTTCGCTTTTCAAATAATCTCTCATCGATTTCCATAATCTCTCCAAGACCCCTATGCATACTGTTTTCTAATGCACACTACACTACAGAAACTCATCCAATTCATCATACTTCTAAACAAGACATTGATCTCAAAAGAAATGAAATTGCTCTTGGTCTTTCACACCCATGTATAGTAATTATTAAAATCTGTTGCACAATTACTTTCTCTCTTCAAACCAGCTATTCTTAACATGTTTTTTAATGTTCGTTCATTCCACACTTGCAGAATTTAAAATAAAACCTTATTATTCTTTCTTCTCAACTTAATGCATATCATTCTAGTAAACCAAACATTTGATTTCTTTTTTTTTTTCAATGCTAAGCCTTTATCCTCTACTATTACACATGCCTTTTTCCTTTTCACTTCAAATCATTAAAGAAATGCAAATTGTACTTTTCAAAATAATTAAGGGATGCAACACTTGGCTATTGCAGAGAATGATGCAGTGATTTTTATTTTTAAAGTACAAAGAATATTGAAACGTTTTAAAAAAGTGTAGTGTTTTTTTAAAAATCAACTGTCTTCTTAAACTAATAAAGAGTACTCAAGAACAGAGAATGTGAGATTAATGTATTAGTAATCTACAAGAAAATTTATCCTGTTGGCCAAAAAATAAGTTCACTTGAATGAAATTCGTTATCAATCTCAAAAATTGCCACATTTGTTGCATATTTAATTCTTAACTCTAGTCTTTACTTGTTATGTTTGCTCCAATAAATTATTTATTGTACTGTACTTTTCAAATTTATCCCTTGTATTTTGCCATCAACTACAGAGAAATTTAATTGATAATCATTAGTTTTTATTCATTTACATTTTGTATCTAATGATCAATTTTAAAATTTTCCAAAATAATTTTTTTGGTAAAATAATACATAAAGTAGATTTTGTATAATATAATAATAAAGAGAATATATTTAATGACTGCATATAATTTTTTTAAAGTAAAACTCTCCTTAATTTTCTAAGACCTCATCAGTTATCAGAAACCATCATTATTATCATCTATTTACCATTGCTTTTTGTTTTCAATGTTAGAATAAAAATAGACTTTTTTCCTTGTGCATTTGATGGTCAATATATGTGTGTATATATTTGTCTTACTTTAAAAATGTGAAATATATTGGTATGTGTAGTAATTTTTACTGTTGTGATTAAATTATTTCAAAATTTATTTTTGTAGCCTCTCTTCATTTTGGAAGCAGAACAATTTCCTTCAACTGGAAACTGTTCTTGGAAGTCGCAGTGTGGATCAAATTCGAACCAATGTCAGAAAAAAGTTTGCTCGACCAAGTGAGAGAAAGCGCATCAGTAAATGGAGTTATGAAAAAAGACTGTCAACTCCTGGAGGAAGGGCAGTTTTAATGCGAAGAATATTAAAAGGGCGATTTGTCTTAAGTCATTAAACTTAATCATGTGCTATTGTTAAATTGTTATTTGTAACATTACTTTATATATAGAGCATGATCTAATTTGTAAATTTATTAATAATAAAATTTTAATTTAGTAAAATGATGTTAACTATGATGTCATTCTCAAGCTATGTCTCTAAATATATAATAAATACAACTATATTAAAATAGCTCAAATTAATAATCTTTTACAGAAAAATAAATTGTATGGAAGCATTTATCTACATTTTTTTTTGGGGGGGGAGGGGGTATTTTTTGCAATAGTTATGCAAGTTCTGAGTCTTATTATCTAATGGTTTTCAAAACCAGAGAGCGTCTTTTAATTGCAATGGATTTCGGATGGAAGAGTAAATATATTTTCTACTTTTAAGATTTTGATAAAAAGAAGAGCTTTACTCCCCCCTCCCCATCTTAGATTACTTGATCACATTTTGAATCCTTAGAATTTTAGTTACATTTCAATTAAATTACTTTGTTGCAGTTAAATGATATTCATGTTTGCCAAATGACACATATATATTTAAAAAAGAGATTTATGCATGTAATGCTTGTCTTGGAAGAAAAAGCAAATATTTGAATTATATAATACCAAGATTTGATGTAAAAACCTTTATAAATTTCAAATCATTATTTAATCATGTTATGTGTTTTAGATATATATTTTATATGAATCTCTACATTAACAAAGAATACAAGGTTTTGCTGTTAGAATCTATTAGAAAAATAACAATTAAATTTGATTTATGCAAAAAAAATAATGAATTTATAATCTTAATAGAAATTTATTAGTTTAGAATTGATATATTTTGAAGTTTTTTTAAGCACAATTATTGATTCGCCAACAAAAAATATTCAATTTCTACATATATCTATCAGAAATCTAACATTTGAAAGTTAATTGTCTATTGCATGTACACTTCTTTAGGAAATATATTTAAGTTTTTCTCTAACAGTGAATGAAATTTTTTTGTAATACCTGACTTTACATAAAACTGTGAATTAATGTTACATTTAAATTCTTAGAGGCATCAAGAGGATCAGAAGCTCCCTGGGGTTAACTTTGATTTGTAGTAATGCATATAATTTGTTTTCAAGGACAAAATTTGATAGATTTGAATTAAAGAAAGGTCACTGGAGCATTCTGAGGGTTAATTGCCTCTATATACATAAATGATCATCATTGTAAAAAGAAAAGATTTGTTTCATTTCAGAATTACAAATCTTATTCAGAAAGTAAGGCTCTGATAGGTATATATTTTTATTGAAAAATTTGAATTTCTTTATAGTTTACCAAAAGAGATTTTCTTGAAATTAAAAAAAATGTTCCTTGTGTACAACTGATTTTATTTTGAATTTTAAATAATAGTAATAATTTTTTAAATATTCTTGAGAATTTTTTTTAAATTAGCTTAGTAAAAAATTGTATAGTTTTACTTTTGAGGGGCTGAAAACTATTTATGATGAGTGCAAAAAAGTAATTAATGAAACAGGAATGATTGATTTATGTAGTTTAGTTTTATTAATGTGCCACTAGAAGCAACACGAGGGCTTTTGGCGGCAGAACTTGTAAATTTCGAACCTCGGTCAAGCGACGAGTATGACACCTGAACTGGCATCCCCCTCTCTTAACTTCCACACCCCGTTAATGGGAGGACTTTGGGCCCTGATGGATTTAACGTGCATCAGCCCCAGCTACACAGCGAGTCTTTAGCGGCCAAGGTTAGAAATCGCAACTCAACGAAAACAGCCGACCATCAGTCTGAATCCATGACCACTAGGCTAACACAGCCGATTGATTTATGTAGAGTAAATTACAAAAAAAAAAAAGTGTGTTTTTAAGATATTTTATATGATCTTCAAAGAATGTAAGTTCATTTCTCTCTGTTTTGGAGTGATATATATTTTTTATAATCTAACAATTTTTTAAATTTGTTTTTTTCCGATTTGTAAAAAAGGTGGTTTATTTAAATTAATGTAGAAAAATATTATCCTCTAGTCTTCCTTAATGTAGAATTCAAATGTAATTTATCTGACAGAATTCTGGAATTAATTGTTTAGAAAGTAAGCATATATATTTTTAAAAAGTTTCAGAAAAATTCAATATGGATTTTTTAAATTTAATTGCATATTAGTTATGTAGGGCCAATTCTTTTAAATTATCGCATATGAATGCCTGTAATAAAATTTTACAACTAAAACAGTCCATTTATACATGAATAATTTTCGAAAGTGAGTTAGAGAGTGGACAACTTTAAAAAAAATAACATACGAGTTACAATAATTTTTAAAATGAAATTTTATCAATAACTAATTTAACCAAACTTTTAAATTTATATAATTATGGAGAGAGAGTAATAAATAAGTTGAATATCTCTTCCAGAAAGAATATATTTGGTCCTGATTCAATTTATCAATATTTAAAATTGTCAAGAAGGATATTAGCCTCACATAATATGAATTAAAGATATTTCAAACAAATTGTTTGAAAATATTAATTTACAAATGTTTGATTTTTTAATTAATAATTTTTTTACAACTATTAAGAGAAAATAATGTCTAAAGTACCTGATGTTTCAGATTATGTGGACATTTTTGAAAAGTATCAGACTAAAATACCAATGACAGAACTGTATGTTGGTGATTGAAAAGATATTGCCAAATAATAGATGATCAACAAGAGTAAACTGAGAAGTACCATTATCAAAAAATTCATTTTATGTGGTAAAATATGTTTAGGAAGACAGTTAGCTGTAGGTCATTAATATTAAGAATGCAAATAAAACTTTATTGAAAGAGTTGTGTCTCTCCTTATAATTTCAAATCGCTATCAAACAAACAGGACTACTCTAGAGTGTGTTCGGTATATCTCACTCTCCAAATTTCCCACACAAATCTATGTGCATATGTGGGAATGTATTCTTCCACTTAATCTGGTGGAATAAAGATGAATCCATGATTCAATATGAATGATACATTCCATGAAGTTTGTGATTTCTATCATTGGACTATTGCAATAAAAATAAAAGACTATATTTGGTGCTGAAAAAGAAACTTAAATTTTGATATTGGAAAGTTGAATCGGATCTTAATTTAATTTAAAAACCTATTTCAATACCAACAAAAATAATGGAAAATATTGTAGTTAGCAAGTCTCAAAAATTTGTTTACATTTTAATAAAAATTCACTAAAGCAGTGAATCGTAAAGTATGTACCGAGACTCACCCAGATATTTTTATATCTCTTACTTACAATTAGTCGTGCTTTTACAAAAGGTAGAGTGCCATGGGGAAACCTCAGTTGAAAAAGTTTGGGAACTACAGCGCTAAAACAAAAAGGGGTATTAGAGACTGACAGCACAGTCATCAACAGCTACTAATATCAAAAGGAGTTTGTTTTTATAACCTTATTTTACAGCTTCTTAGCTAAAATTGTTTGATATTTTTGGATAATTATTTGCTGAAATTTTACTGCTATTGTTATGATTGTTGTTGAAGTTCAATTGTTCCTAGAGTCAAAATCTTTACTGAATATATCTATATTTTAAGTTCTATATCTATTCTAATTTAAATTTCATTATATGCTACAATAAAGATTCAAAACCCTAAAAAATATTCCAGTAAAAAAAAATTTATTCTAAATACATGAAAATGCAACAAGCATAATTCCTCAGTTCTCCTTCTGTTGCTAAGGCTATTATAATGAAATCATACTCTGTATATATCTCATAATCTTATTTTAAAAAGTAATTGGGATCCTCTGCAGAAATTTAAAACAGAAAAAATTTCAAAAGATTATCTTAATTAGAGAGAAAATTAAAACTTGGGTATCACACATATATAGAGTGATGAAATATGTTTAATTTACTACAAATAAATTATTCAGATTTAAATAATTGAAAACAGTTTTTTATAAAAATGAATTTTATTTCTTAGTTAAAATACAATTTAAATCAAAATAAAGCTCTATGAATGGACATTTTCACCATATAATTTTAATACATGCAAATATCAGTGTACAAACAATTTAATTAATATTAAAAAGAAATGAAATTTTTATTCATTCTATTACTGTAGACTGAAATATTCATAAAAATAGGAACTCTTATCAAGATATACTTTGTTATCATTTTATCCTCAAAAATGAGCATTCACGTTAATCATATAGTATAATGACATTTTTTGTTTAATCAACTTACCAAAAATCAAACAATGAGCTCTTATACTTCATTAAAGCAATACAAAAAAAAAAAAACATGGAACAATTCATGAAATTCAATATTTAAATTTGTTCAATTTAGAGCAATAATGTATAATTACAATTTACATCAAAATTCTTTTCAAAGAGAGATTCATGTATATGTTTGTTTTTTTTTTAAATAAAAGTTCAGATTTTTAAAAATAGTCTATATGCTTCAATTTTTTTTTAGTGTAATGAAAAAAAAAAAAAAACACTGCAGGCCATTAAAATTGCAACACAAGGAAGGAATGATCTGACGAACATCGAAATCACATGAAAGGAAAAAGAAGTTGGGATATGCAAATTACTAGTATTTCAGCAGATTTTAAGATGACACAGGAAGTAGAAAAGACATCTGAAGCACTGAATAAAAGAAAAGTTGTGGAGTGGATTGCTCATTCAAAAAGCACTTTGTATGGTCTGAGTTTGCTCAGAATATCATGTTATGCCTCAAATTAAGAAGCAAAAATGCTCACCAGCAAGTGTCGGAATTCAACTAGATAGAGGGAAAGAAAGAATCATTCCTATCGAGAGTATGGATTATTGCTCAAAGATATTGCCCATCACACTGGTCGAAATACAACCACTGTCATACGAATATGAAATCAATAAGTTGCTGAGGGTCATACTGAACGGCAAGCAGGTTCTCTGCCCCTTTCCCATGACTAAAGCCCAAGAGCACAGACACGTGAGGTTGGCCTTGCAAAACCGTATAACCACGTCATGGACCATTAGTCTGGAAATGGGCATGTTTGCAAGCATGCCCAGTATCAGCTCATCCAGTGAGAACGTTTGCAGAAGCATGGATTGTCAGCACAGCAACCATTACTTCAGCTTCCCTTGACAATGCAGCATAGAGAGACACAGCGAATCTGGTCCTGCTAGGGGTGAAAGCTATTTCTACTAATTTTGCTCCCCTGTAAACCCCCATAGCTACTTGCAAATTTAATCATTTTGTCTTCATGCCATAGAGTTTACACACAATAACTTTCCTTCATAGTATTGCAATTTTAATGACCAGCATTGTATATTTGTACAGCATTGTATTGTCTACTTAGAGTAGCTAACAAATAATTTAAATTTTTATTTAAAAAAATAATATCAATTAAAGAAGTTTAAAAAAATGTATAACATTATACATTTATAACAGTAGAAATAAGTATTTCATATGATATTTGTCATTTATAAAATAAAAAAAAAAAAAAAATCATGCACAACATTAACATTATTGTTGCCACACAGTTCAACATAGTAAAATAATATGGTCCAGGTTATTTTTGGTATTAGTTGTTTAAAAATTATACATATGTCAATATATTATACAATGAAGAAAAAAACTACCACATGTAAAATAAAATGGAATGCTAGCAACGGAACAAAATTTAAAAGTCATGCAAAATGTATCAAACATAAAATAATTGAAAATAGCAATGCAATTTTGCTATTTTTAGTCAATCATAGCTAAGTCTTAGAAAACCAAGAAATTACACTAAATGTATACATATTTTATTCAGAAGGAAAATAAAAAAAAGTACTGTTTAAATATTCCCATCCTTGATTTCTACATTTGGTAGCATTATCATATATTTAAATGTATTTGTGACAATAGCCATCCAACTTGTGCATTTACCACACAATACTAAGAATACTCCTGAATTTATATGCTTTATTATTTAACCATCATTTCCTAGATAAGTATCCTTCCTCACCTCCTCCCACAAGTATTTCTTTTTTGGGTTATTATAAATCATAATATTGTGGAACTTATTGGTTTATGTGAGAAAAAATTGTTAGGTTTTTAAGAAACATGACACTATCCTTAACAACAGAGAATGTGAAACTTTGCATCTTACAAAATTGTACTTCTTAAATGACCACATTGTATTTTTTTCTAAATAAAATATCATGTTTCTCATGAAATGTTCCCTTTTATTATTGTTTATGAGCACAACAATGTTTACATGCCATAAATATGGCCAAACAGTGTTTCTTGTTAATTTACTAAGTCAATAATTTGTTGGCAATTTTTCATCAGGGTGCAGACAATCAGGAAATTTTTACTAAATGCTATTTTCTTTTTATGACTACACAATTTAATTGGGGATGTATTTTAACAATATGAGCAATCTCAACATACATATAGCAAATACTTCACATAAATATAGTGTTACACAGATAAATATAAATATCCTTATATTTCAATTCATTATGCATATCAGGTAATGAATAATTTACATAAAATGCATTCATATTACATAATCTAGCTATATCATGAGTACACAATGCATTAATAAGAGATAAAGAATATTAATTCACCAAAGCACACACACACAAATTCTAGATAACTTTTTGTAAATATAAGAATTTAGAAATTTGATATAAAAACTGAAATAAAAACAGCTATCACTGTTACAGTATAGTATTGAATTATGAGTTACAACACTAAGCATATTTACAAAACTACAGCCGTTACAATTATTTTAAAACTGTAATCGCCACCACAATTTTAAAATTTGAATTTCAGTGTAATGTATAAAAATAATAATAAAAACTGGGTGTTTTTTTTCTTTTTGGTTCTATAGTAGAATAATACATTTTTTAAAAAAGTACCTAAGAATTTTTAATTTGTTTCAACATTGAAGATATAATAATTGATAAAGCTTGAGCCATTGCCCTAGCACTGTAAGGCTGATTTATAGGTGGAACATGGACAAATGCAGTGTTCCTATTTATTTTCAAAGATGTATAAAATATGTATTCGCACAGATATCTAAAAAGATAAAAATATTTAAATTAGTATCAGAAAAACAGTACACATGTATTTAATTCCAAAATTAACAAATTTCTAATTTTTCCACTTCCATAAAATACAATGTATTTTTCATATGAAAGAGGAAGCATTTATATAAAGTTTATTTGAATTTATTTCTCAGAGAACATGTATATACATTACTATCATTTTATACACATCAAACTGTTACATGATTTTTATAACTATAATATTATAAATTACATGACAATATAATGTTACTTTCCTGAAGGAAATTCAAACAATTAATAAAATTTGATTAAGCATTTCCAACAAAAAATATAATGTATTTATATATATAAAAAATCTTTCATTGAAAAATATAATTTAATTAATGTTACACAAGATCAGAATAATATATTTAATAATCATTGCTGTAAACATGTTTCCTTTTTTTAATTAATGCTTAAACATAGGAAGCAGCAGATAACCTTTTCTTTTCCCAATAAATTAAAGAAAAATTTTGCATTAAAATACTTTAATCCAGTTCAATATTTTTTTTTTTCGTTTTTTCAATACAACAAAAATTACAATTCTTGTATGGTATTGTGTAACAATTTCTGCTTTTAATAAAACAAAAGAAAGATAAAAAGTATTTTTATTAATACAAATCATTACACATTTTTTTAAAAAAAAAGTCCAAGCAATACAAAACTTCCTCAAAAATATTTCCAAAAAATTCCAAATAAGTTCTTACAATTATACTTACAGCAACATTTATTGCACAGAATGGAACATTTCAAAACTGTGTTATATTTTTTATAAAACATATATTTTTTACTACTTTATAAAACATATATTTTTTAAAAATGACTGTGCAAATAAGTCTAACATAATGCATAATCATTTTTAGTTAATTTATGTGAAAATGTCATTTTTAGTTTTGTTTGGTCCTTTGATTCAGTGGTTTTATTTTGAATACAATGGGATGCCTGTCGGCAGAGAAAGAAAATTGTGGCACCCCACCATTATGTAGGAGAGGGTGAAAGAGCGTCTAAGAGAGACATGGTCGAGCTGTACCCAGAAGTCGGGGTACACGAGCCTTGACATGTAAATAAAGTTCTGTGTTATTTTGTTAAAAAGCTTGCATTGTCCTTATGCCCACCAGAACACAATGTGAAAGAATCATCCAATTGTGTATAAGATGTTCAGTCATCAATGTAAAGAAATTCTAAGTAGTATTCAATACTCGCAGAAAACGCGGTAAATGCACAAGATATCACATTCAATGTCAACTATTTTGGGTTATTTCTTTCAAATGATTTTCCCACAAATTATTTACACAATTTTCTCAATAAATTATTCTAACAATTTTCTACATTCTATTTTTTGGAGATTACATTTATGTAAAGAAGAGGTGTTAGGCTTTTATAATCAGCTACATTAATATTCTAAACATTTTATAAGTAATCTACACTTTCACAGTTTAGACGAGGGCACTGGATTGCCATACAGTGAGTGAGTGAATGTAAAGTTTATTGGCACAAGAGCCAGATATGGCTATGCTGTGCCAAACAAGATTAAACTGTGGTCTAGATGTGAAGTTGAATAAAAGGTAAAAATGGTTGACAAGAAGGAGGGTCGAAAATAGAGAAGGATCGCTAGGGTATCCCGGGAGTGCGTCACCCGTGTTTACCAAAGACAGTAAACCCCATGGGAAAGAAAAAGATCACTAAGGTGCATTGAGATCATGATGCCCATACTTACATGAAGAAGGCAAGTCCCTGAGATCCCCCGATATAATGCCCGGCTATACTCCCAGACGCTGGTACCCATTTTAGTCACCTTTTACGACATGCATGAGCTACAGTGAGACTATTCTGTCATCCCCGGTCACCACAGGGGTCGATTGCCATACAGTACCAATGTCAATTAGCTCAACTCTCATTAGCCGATCCATATAAGAATTTGCCACATGCTACCCATTTACACTCTTGGAGTGCATACTCACTATTACAATTGCAAATGAACACTAGCAGCAATATAAATTCAATTGTAATAACACTCTAGTATTAAAATGTAAGTATTCAAACTTTCAATGGATAATTATTAAAGATTTAAATTTTAAAAAATGTTATGACTATATTAACATTAATCAATGAAAAATTTACAATGAATATAAACATTCATATAAATTCAAATTACAGAGTATTCCATTTTAAGAATTAAGTAATCATTTTCAAAATTTAAAAAAAAAAAAAAAAAAAAAAAAAGATTCATAACAGTTGTAATTTAATAAATCTAGAAAACTAGGACATGCATAATAATAGCATTACTAAGTAAAAAATTCAACAAGTTACCAAAATCATTAACAAATAAACACTCATACTCTAAATTACACAAGGTTAGTATTTAAGCACTGAAAATGAAAAATATTTGAAAATAAAAAAAATTATAAATTCAACATTAAATTGTATAATATAATTTTAAAAATTTCTCATTCAAAAGAATACAATAATTAAACAGGTTTTCTGAAAAGTCCTTTTACAATTTTTATCAACCAAGCATCAGCCAGATTGTCTCTGCTTTGAATAACTTCCTTAACTATTCTTTTCCCACAGATGTTCCAGATATAAGTTCCCCCTACTAATACAATATCTCCAGCCTTAAGTTTTCTTTCATGAGTCTTAAAATGTTGAGTAGAGTTCATGTTGAGTGAGTGTGAGTGACTGTTGGGTTTTATGGCGCAACAGCAAAAGTGCCAAACATTTGTTAAAATAATTTTATAAACATGGAACACACACAAGGTAATAAAAAAGGTTAAAAGTAAAAACTTCAAATTTGGTGTAAAAGGCCAATTCCTTTTATAAAAACAAATAAGTTATGGTGGAGGTTTTCTTCCAACAAGTCAGATACGTTCAAAACTGATTAATGAAAAAAAATACAAAGATGATTATCAAACACTGGACAGTCAATTAAAATATGATGAATCATGTAAGGGGCATGGAAGAAAAGACACTTGGGAGAACCCTCCCCAAACAAAAGACGTTTATGAGTGAATTGAGTATGTCCAATGTGAAGGCGAATAAGTCTGACATCCATTCTTCGCATTGGAACAACAGGCCATTCTCCAATGATAGGCTTCACCAAATGTAGTTTGTTATTAGACTGGAGATTCCATGATTCCTGCCATGTCAGAGTTCAAGTTGAATAAATACACTGTTCTTTCCACTTAGTCCACAATAATTTAATTAACTTGGTTTGGTAAATTCTTCTGGTGAGAGTCTCTTTAGTAGTAAGCTTGTTTTCCCATTTTAGAAAAATTAAAGGAAAACTAAATTCTGCTCTCCCGAATTGGAAAAAATGAGAATGTCAGAACTCTCATGTTTGTAAGAACTTTAATCTCAGTCAGGATGAATAATAATTCTTCAAATGAGAAAACTCAACCTAAAATCTATCTCAGAGAAATCTTCACACTTATCACCCCAGGCATTTATAAATTCCTCCACACTAATGGGCAGGTCCCACAATTTATTATTGTGGCAAAATACCGCAATTCTCTTTTAGTGACCTTGAAACTTTTCACATTATCAGAGTGGATCACTTTATAAGTGCCATGTCTTGAAAAAAAGAGCACTTTGTCATCACATTCCCTGCCAACTTCAAACGTATAACTTAGTTATTGCACATGTGAATAATACAATATGCGATTTAGCCCTGTTATTTCCTTGTCAATCGTAGTCAGGCAAAATCTAATCTGATGCCAAAAGAAGGCAATTTTAGCCTTAATGAGATCAATCTTATCAAAAATGAAAAGTTTACTGAACTGTTTATGTGAGAACCCCAAAAATTGATGCATGGTGGAGTTTCTTCAACACTAACAGCTCCAGATTTTTTTTTGAATTCTTCAAAGATGAGAATGAGTCTAAGAAGTCATCAGTAAACATCTAGTTTGCAACAAACATCAAACACTGCAAAATTGCAGTTGATCAATCAGCAGGCTAACTTTCAAAGACAGGTTATTACTTGTAAGTGTTTAGAACAATAAGATAATAATGATGTAAGATACTAACATTTCCTCTGTATATAGCAGTATATATTCTTATATCTTTCCAAACATATCTTACAAGTAACATACATACACCCCCAATATATATATACACTATTGACTTGACTAAGATATTTGTACTTTGTTTATCTTTTAATTACTTTAATGGATTACTATTTATTGAGTGTAATAACAAATTCAAACAGGAAATATTTCTTTTTCTAAAATTAACAAAAACATTTTATAAAACTTTGTTTTTATTTATAATTTGAATTATTTATAAGAAAATAGATCAAAAGCATTTTAAAACTACCAACTTTTTCAATTTTTTATTAATATAGTAAGTTTTAATGACAAAATAAATTTACATATTAATTAAGTGTACAATTTATTAAAAATTGCCTACCTGCCAGCATTTTCAGAACTCACAGCTTTAACACAAACTCCAGCTGTGTCCAGGTCTTCCAAAACTGCATCTATGTCTATAGCAGTACAAAGTTGTTTAGGGCCATTTTCATAACAACAATTTAGCTGTGGTACTTGTCCTTTAACATCACAACCAATGTATTCATCATTATGAGCTACTTTTTCAAGAGTAACACATTTGGCTAATTCAGACATCCCACAATGAACAACCAACTAAAACGTATTAATTATTTTATATTTTTCAAACACAAAAAAAGAAATACAAATATCAATGAAAACTAAATAATAAACATTTAAAATTAGGGGTTTTTTTTTTTCAAAAAAACAAATGAATAAATTTATAAGTATTGTTTTTTTAGCACTTGCTAATCTACATATACCCTTAAATTGCTCCAGTTTTTAAAATAAAATTTTAAAAAAATATTCCTCATTAACACTTTAATTCTCTAACATTATAATTCTTTTGCTGTCAAATATTTTTCCAATTTTACTGGTTTTAATGAGTTAAACCATTTATGGTTTTAATATGACAATAAATAAATTTAAAGTTTAAATAATAAAGTATTTCTTAATAATTCAAAAATTGCTATTCACAATGTTTCCCGTAAAAAAGAATTGTATGGGAAGCAAAGAAGACTAGGCTGCAAGAAGTTATCAGCATATAATAGGCAAATTTTCAAGGTGGCAATGAAAAATCTTTCATCAATCAGCACAGCAGACAAGTGTCTTATGTAACTGTGTGGCAAAGTTTGAAGTCAAATACTTGGTTTATCTTCAGAAACTAAAAGGAAAATCATGACAATTAAATCATGAAGAAAACATCTTTCTGAAGAAACACAAATTTTTTTTACTTAAATGGACAGGGCATTAATTACAATAACATATAATTTGCCATAACAATTTAAGGCAAGAATCTCACCAGTTCAATATCAGACACATAGTTCCATTATGGAGAGGGAAATTTGTTCATACACAGGAAAAAATTATCTACAAAGAGTTGATGGCAAAATGAACTTGGTCAATAGTCAAAATAAAAATCCCAACAAAAATAATCAATTGCTTATTATCATTGAACTTAGAAGTATGGTAACAGACCTCATAATTTTGAACCCCAATCAAGTGAAAAGGACAACATTTGAGTTGGCGCCTCCCTCTCCAATTTTCCACACCATACCAATGGGAGGACTTGGAGCATTGATGAATTTAATGCGCATCAACCCTGCTAAGCAGTGAGTCTTTAGTGGCATCAAGACTCAAATCCACTATAGAAAGAACACAGGCACTCGACTGAATGACCACTCAGCTGCCACAACATAAATTACAATACAATAATGAAGATGAGTAATTACAGTCATGAAATCCCCATCATGCATCAAAATCAACATAAGATCGGTTCAAAAAAGGAAAGATTCATGTTATATTTTGACAAAGACTAAGTCCTGATCCAAGCCACAAAGATAATTATATTTTTCTTACCAAGTATATAAAAACAAGAATCAATTTTCCAAAATCTTTCCTTAAAATTGTAATTTATTCAATGATCAATTTTGTATTTTAAGTTATTCAGAAAAATTGTGATGCAACATCTAACTATATAAATTTGCTACAACATTCTTTTTCCATAAGTGGTCCTACAATTTTATAAAAGTTATTCATGTCACTTTTTCATTATATTGCTGCTTAATGTTTTTTCTAAAAAGTAAGTTCCTACATTTTAAAGAAAATTTCATGTACTGATAAGAAGTATTTTTGATTTCGAATTAATTATTTGTTCACTAAATAGCATTAAGTTTCATGGTCTTACACTTTTGTAACAGAATGTATATTATGACATGAATACTTTAAGAGCGTATTACATTTATTTACTTTGTACAAATTTTTTTATTACTAATTTCAACAAATTGAAACTCATCTACAGCAGGGAGAAAATTTGATGTTTATGTATATATATATAATTTTTCTGGTTGCAAATTGACAATCTTTCTGTCTTTTTAACAATTTTTTGAATGAAACAATGTGCAATAATATGGCAGTTCCAGCAATGTTTAAGTAGCGACCCTAGTCACATTTGAATTCGTTAATATGAAATTACACACTCAATATGTGATTATTTGAGGAAATTTTATTGTGAGAGTATAATGGGTCTCAGTTATTGGCAAAAGGATAATTTTGAAATCCATTGAATCAAACTTTATTACATAGTTTCAAGAATGCAAAATATAATAAAATAGTTTGAGTATCCAAGATTATATGCAACTATTAAGAATTAGATTTATTACATTAAAAAAAAGAAAGAAAAGAATTCACTGAAATAAAGAAATAACTTTTTAATAAATACAAAGAAAAAGAACCTTCTGTGCTCTCAATCAAATATCAAATACAGTCTTCATACATCAAAATAATTGTAATATTTCTCTAAATACCCCTCAAATATCTACAACTGTTACACAAAATCAAAAAAAAATTGTCATTTAAAAGGTTTGGACAGAATAGAAGAGAATTGTAGACATATTGTCCAATGTAATGTTGAAACCTTCTTAGAACATTAAAAAATCAGAAAATAATCAACAAGTATAGAATTAACAATTACAGATTTAAAATTCTTGATAAAATGTATATTTCATTCATATGACTTAAAAAGTGGTTTTTTTTTTTTTTTTTTTTTGGCTGCTCATTTGATACAGAACAAAAATATATTTAGAAATAACAAGCAACTTTACATTTAAAAATAAAAATTTATAAGAATAAAATCACTTAGTGGAAATATTTCTAATGAAATTTCTTTATAAATGAAAATTATCAAATATCTAATATAAAAAAAAAAAAGAAAAAAAAAAAATTTTTATTACCCCCCCCCCCTTCAAAAGGAGTTAAACTATATTATAAGTAAACAATATTTAATGCATAATGGTTCAAAAAATATGTTTCACAATTTAATCAGATTAATGCCAAGTGTTTATAAAGTCAAGTGAATAAATAACCTTTGGCTTGAATTTTTCCCATAATTCAGGTACGCCCTTGGAAACAAATTCATATTCAACTGGAAGTTCCTTAGCTATGAGATTGTAGTCAGTGATGTTGAGATTCAGAAGTTCCTTGACAGTGAGCCAACTGGAATTCTCTGAGTGATTTCTAAATGGACCAAATCCTATCAAGAGAAATATATTTTAAAATTAATAGGCTAATTTACCTATCACATATTAATAAACCTGCATAATGAAATTAAAAATTATAAGTAATCTTATTAAAAATATGTTATCCAAAACTGTCATTTGAGTTTTTACATACTGCCATGAATATTATAAATTTTGAATTTTTGAAACATTGCATTACATAATTTAAGTTATTTATGGTTATATGGGTACTATTATTAAATATTTTTAATGTCAGTATAAGTTTTCCACAGAAAAATAAATGTACTTATTTTTCACTGGGTGACAAATTGGTGAATTTTTGGAGGTTATCATAATTTCTAATTTTAAATATTATTACTATATGGTGTACATTTAAGATATTTTGAATTAGTTAAGTCATTTTTCCATCCCATATGGTGTTTCATTGAGAAAATTTATAAGAAAATAGAAAGTAACTAAAACTAAAGTATTTAAATAAATACGAAGTAGTTTGTTTGAAAAAGTGACAAGTAAGCCTTTTAAAATTATATTCAGTGATATAATTAAATTTTAAATAATTTTATATTAAAGGTACTGTTTAACATTGAATTATTAGATAGAAGTAAAAAACAGGAAAAATTGTGTTAATAGTAAAAACCAAATTTTAAATTGTTGAAAGTTCTGATAATAATGGGGAAATTACACACAAATTACTTGGTACTAATAAAGAATAGTGGTGAAAAAAGGAAGACAGAGAAAGAGAACATGAAAAAAGAAAGTAAGAAATGTGAGAGTGAGTTGTAGCATTTGAGTTGAAAAAACTTGAATTGGAAGCAGAAGCCACAAGCATACAGTCTGTGCATTCTATGCAGTTATCTGATCAACCAGTGAAAATCAGAATTCACAATGTCATGGCATATTTTAATTCTTAAGATGAAATTAGTTTATTTTTGGAGTCAATTTGAATGTAAAGTTAAAATGATGAATATACTTGCTAAAAATCATGTGACTCAGCTTATTTCATTGTTACTTTCTCAAATAGTCAATGCATTGCTAGAGAATAAGAAGGATGAAAAGAAAAATGAGTAAATAAAACTCCATTACTTGAATGTGGAAACATTTTGACAACTCTTTAAAAAACACCAAAAAACTTCAGAAAGGACTTTGTAAGATTTTGATTACAAATTAAAGAGTTAATTAGAGGAATGGCTAGATGGATTAAACATAAACCTTCAGACTACCATTTTTATTTTTTTTAAATAAGGATTTTTTTTCTTTGCTTATATGTTGATTGGGTTTTGTAGAGCTTTGTTATGCATGATTATGCTTAGTCATGCTTATGAAAACTGGGGGTAATTTTGGATTCATGGATAGTTTTTCAAATAAACATTGTGAACTGAGTTCTGAAACAGCATGACAGTGTTATGCAAGATACAGATTCACTTTCATCTCTTTGGTATTAACATTCTCCTTCATGAAACACATAAGTCCAGAAAGGTTCTGAGATGGAAAGGAATGGAAAGATCCTGAGAAGATTGAGAAGAAATTATCTGAAACCAAATATGTTGCGAGTTTCATAGGGAAAGAATGCAATCCTCAAATAAAAATGTTAAAACAATCATTAAATAAAAATGTTAAAACCGTGTCACAAATGAGCAGCATCACTTAATATTCTGGTTGCAGAAGATATTCGAAAATTGAGGATATGGATCAATTCTTTTCCATCAACTGACTCTGAACCAACCAGAATTTCACTAAGACAAACAAATACTAAATGCAGAAATTGATAAAATGTTTAAAACACAAAACAACTCAAATAGCAGATTTAAATTACATCTTTCCTTTCATTTAAAGTTGAAGTAGCAAGACGATTAATTAGATCTTGCATTGATTACAGAAAGTTGAATATGATACAACCACAATGCTTCCCCTAATGAAATATATGAGAAGAAATTTTAGCAGTTACAAAATACAGATTAACAAAGGTTTAGATTTAGCAAAGGGTTATTGGCAAGTACCATTCACATTTAATGCCCAAAGAGTAGATTGTAACAAATTTTGGAACATTTAGAACTCTATGAATGCTTTTTGAACTAAAAAATGTGCCATTTTCCTTTAACAAAAATATGGCTGAACTTCGTCATGGATGTGAACACTTTGCAATTTTTTATAAAGATGATATTGCAATTTTTTCAAATATATGAGAAGAACATTTTAATCACCTAAATGCTGTTTTGAAAACAAAAAAGGATGCTGGCTTAATTATCGAACCTATAATGTAAAAATTTATTCGACAGAATTAAATACTTAGGACACATTGGAAGTCTTGATATTACAACACTTAATGAAGTAAAAGTGAAAGCAGTCCTAGATTTTACAGTGCCAACTACAAAAAGTCAAGCAAGAGCTCTTTTAGAGTTATCTGGATATTATAATCTCTCATTACATTCCTATGTTTCTAATCTTTAGTAGCAACTTTCACAGAAACTGTGAAAGAGAAAATAAGGAAAAAAAGACAAATTGCATAGAAGAGTACAATAAAGCCATTGAAGAATTAAAGGGAAAATTGTCTCATTCTATATCAGTGGTCAGCAAACCGATGCTCTTTGACTCCTCGACTGCAGCTCTTCCACAAAATGTTTAGTGCAGGCATGGAATATTTTTCATTAGCTTGCCTTTAAGAGACAAGTAAACATTTTTGAAATGCAAGCCTACAGAAAAGAAGCATATTTTTAGAAAGCAACAATAGCATGGATAGTCGCTTGCAAACATGTGTATTTTATCTATAATATTTAAGCCATTTAAGTAAAATTGTGTTGCCTCAAGAAACAAATATTGTACAAAGAATAAGTTGTCAAGAGAAAAAAAATTACAGAGATAGAAACATACAATAAGAGAAGTCTTAACAAACTTTAATTTAAAGAAGTTATTATTCTCTGTTTCAACTTAAGTTGGCAGTAAAAGCTAAAATGGGAAATGCACAGCCATTGTCATAGAAACTCGGGTTACACTAGGAGAAGGGGATGACTAATAACCAACGAATTCGCCGAATATGGCAAGGAAAGTAAAAAAGCACACGAAAAATTATTTTTTCAAAACAAGTACACATCTTAAATTCTATCACCCCCATTAATAGAACAAAAATGTCTGTCATGTTTCATACCTTCACCCAATTTATTGCCAATCTTATCTCCAAATAAGCTTTATGAATCATTATTAAAAATCACTTGTATTATTTATCACAATTCAAACAGTTAAATATATAAGGTGGTTTAAAATACCAAACCAATCTTAAATATAAATATTAATGACAACTCCTTCCTTTGCATTTAGATGAATCAAACCTATGTTAAATTAGAAGATGAGACTTCATAACTGCTTTTAATTTTTGTGTCTTGCCACAATTAACTTTGAGAATGTCCTTCATTCACCCAGGTTTCATTCTAAATAATATATGGACACATTTTCTTTTTTTAGCTCTCTAATTTTTCTCAAATGAAAATCCAATGTCTTACAATATCCTATACAAGGTAGTCCAGAGTATGTTTTTCGAAAAATACAAGATATCATTGTTCATTTAAGTCAGAACTTTGTCTAATGTACGAAGCTCATTTCTACAAAAAAAAAACTATGATTTTTTTTCATTGAATGCATGACAATGTAAAGTCATCATACATTATCGGCCTTCTGCGCTTACTTACGGCGCCAGGTCATTCTTTCCAGGAGAACTTAAAAAATTTAACATCTTTTTTTTTTCATATGAAAAATTGTTTTTTTTTACAAACACTAGTCAGTTGAGAAACCTTTTTAACCATCTGATTGAGATTATCTAGGGTTTTCTTTTCGAAGTCAAGATTAATCATTCAATATGTTTATTCGGGCTTCACTTAGGATTGATTTTCCTCACTTTTATGTTGCATACAGCATGATGGATGAAATTCCTGCTTCAGCCATGTTTAGCATGCCGAAGGGAAACAAAAAAATAGCACAAGAGATAAGAATTTAATTGTGAATGATGGAAAAGACACAAAATAAATGGTATAGAACTGGTGAGGAAGCATAGCAAGTTCACCAGAAATGTTCCCTTGAAAACTGGTTTCCAACCAAATTGGGAATCCCATCACATCCCTGTTTCAACTGTATTCATTTGCTTACATTTTAAAAAAAAAAATAAATGGTTTAAGCATTTTTTTTTAATTAGAAATACATCCTTAAAATCATAATTTTTACAATGTATGACATTTTTATACAAATTTCTGAGCATTTTTTAAATTCCAAAACATGATAGAACTATTCTTCAAGCAGATTGGTACATTTTCTACCTTTCCCAATGCTGCCAAGTTAAGGTAAAATGAAATATAATTTTAGTTGTTTTGGTGGGCAGAGACATTGTGTCTAAAAACATTTAAACTTAAAAATAAAAATAATTAAATGGCAACACCATGCATTTTCTTTAAAGTATGTTGGACTGCAACCAACAAGAAATTAAATGAAAGGTTTTGTGACTTAAAAACATAAGAACTGTAATTAAAAAAAATTTGTGTACATATATCTAACGGAAAATGTCTGTTCTTCATGGTGTATGAAATGCAGTACATACAAAATAAATACAAATAATGAAATGGAAAATTATACAAAACCTTAGTGAAAAATAACTTAACTAAAAAAAGAAGATATTAAAATCATGCATTACCTGTCACTAAAACAGTAGGAATCATATCTGAGCCACCTATAAAATTAAATCTATTTTTAATTATCACTTCACAAACTTAATTTTTCATGTTATTCATATTTTATATCCAAGAACACAAAATTTTATTTTTTCATTTCATGGAAATGCAATTCACATTTTTATAAAATTATATTTGAAGTTTGATTTGATACATGTGAGTAATAAATTAAGTATAAAAAAATCTAATCATAAATAAAACAATATACGAACAGAAATCTGATAGATTTATTCTTCTCTCAACAAATTTATAACTTGTAAAAAAATAAATACATTAAAAAAAATTCCAATTTTAATGAATAAATTTCAAAATAAAAAAAAACATATTGACATTATTCTACAGCTATGACTAATAGAGAATCACAATCCCAATTTTATTTAAATACAAATATTGATGCTTTTTTTTTAAAAAAATATATATAAGATGAAAAAAATTAATGATTTATGTTTACTTTTCCTTCATTTAAAAACAAGGGATAAATCACCAAATCTAGTTTAAATCATTAACAATAACTTTATATTGAATTGCTGCTAATATCCACATGCTAATATCTTAACAATCAATAACAATGATTGTTTATTTGGACATAAGATTCCAACAAGTTATGATCTACCAAGATTAAAATTAATACAAGTTACAAATAAGAATACTATTTTTCATAGAAAAGGGAATTTTTACAGCTAGAACTTATGCAAAATAATCATTGCATATGTTATGATGAAGGGCACCTCATGAATAGTTGAATCAAATATTTTCAACTTATTCTATTATTTCTCAAATGAGTTTTTTTTAACATTAGTATTTGAAATTAAAATGAATGAAAGCTATTTTTGCTTCATTTCTCAATTATTGACTAGGTGATATTCACAACTGACTAAAAGAACAGTCTCAATTATTGATCTTAGCAATATTCATGTCCAGCTACAAAAGAAAAAGTACTTTTTAATATAAATCATAAGACATTAATCATTTATAGTTCACAAAATTCATATTAAAGTGAATAATATGTTCAAAATTACATAAATGAATGCTTACAAAATATACCACAAAATGAAAAAAATTAAGAACTCTTCTAAGAACCTGAAACTTTTTTTTAATTCATTACAATAAAATATTCTTAAAAAAATATTTTAATTAAAAAAGTGAAATTCATCACATTGAGAAGTGCGCTTATAACAATACTGTAATACTTAAATAATATGCTACAATTTGAAAATTTTATTTGAAGTTATGCATCAAATACATATTCTTTTTTATATATTTTAGCTGTGACTTATGCAGAATAATTTCAAACTGCACAATTCAAGGAAACCTGTTACATTAATAAAAATCTAAATAAATATGCATTAGTGAAAAAAAAATTAAATCACATTTTGTACATATTTTAAACATTATTTCTTGAAATAAATTCGTAAATAATAAGAGTATTGAAATTAATCAAAACACAAAATTTTTAGCTTCTATACATTTCCTGACAAACAGAAATGTCAAGTTTTATGAAAAGCATTCAGACTCAAATAACCTAATTATAATATTTTCATTTATCCAAAATTTCTCACGAGTTTCACATTTCAAAATATTCTTTTGGAAAATCATAATATATTCATCTCCTAGCACGAACTTTATTGGTACGAATGTACTATAATAGCAATAAGTCCAGCATCAAATATTTTTAGAAAAAATGGGATGTATAGAAAAACAAGAAAATGATACCCTTATAATTGTCTTCTTTCGCCGCCTTCATAAAATTATTCTTCTCCATTGTTAAAATTATCTGAAATTTCTCTGATTGAAGGAGGGGAATATCAAACGGTTAAATTAAAGTCTAAATTATGATATTAAAACCAAAATGAAGCACTGAAATCTCTTAATCCTCTTTCGCATACAGATAAGAATGATTACAATACTACTACAAACTCGCACTGATGCGGTGTATCTGAAATGTGTAAATAAATCGTAGCTTAGTTGTAAACAGCTGAATGTTTATAACGTCACAAAAATTAATCTTCGTAAAATTTAGATCTGTAGAATTAAGAATTTTTGAAAAATTGAAATTTCGCTATAATTAGATTAAGTGAAAACAAGTGAGAGGAAAGAATATTGACATGAATTTCAATTTGTGCAGAATTTTTTTAATTTGATTCAGTTGTTGGCATTGTACTTCCAAAATATTTTTCGCGTCCCTTCCGGTTACGCGGTAAAACTTAAAGGGAAATTAGGGAATCAAATTCTGTCGTCGAAAAGATTATTTTGTTGAAAATACTTGCGAAAGATCGTATCATTCTCACTAAATTAAAATAAAAATGGATGAATTTAATGATGTACCCGAAGATAACGAAACCGAAGAAATGACTACTGCAGCAGAAGTTATTCAAAAATTACAAGAGGTTATTGCTTAAAATATTTTATTTTAAATTTAAATAATGAAACATATTTCATTTTACTCTGAATCTGTACTAATGAATAAAAATAGATTCTTTTTCTGCATATGTAAATCTATGTTTACCGTGTTTTATATTTAGCTTTTGTAAATAATTAAAATAAATTTATAAGTAAAAATTGCTTCTGATGTGTTTTAAATTTTAATTACAATTTTTGTAATGACGAAAATTTCTATTGAAAACTTAAATTGTTATATGTACAACAAATTTTGATGAATATTTAAAAAATAGCTCATATTTTGGGTAAAAGTGCAATTTATACCCTATCCTTGAGATGATAAAAAACAAAAATCGCCAAATTGTAAGTTTTACTGAGTAATGTATACACTCTACAGAATGTAGAAAGGTAGAATATGAAAAAAGATACTAACCTATTTTCCCAGTGGTTCTTTTAGTATTAGACATAAAAATCAACATTGCAGCTGTTAAGTATAACTTGAAGGTTGCTTTTTCCATCAAATGTTCATGTACTCTCCTCTACATATATTCTGCCAAGTAGGAATCAAACTCTCCCTGAATTTGGTTAGTACAGTCTCATAAGAAACATTTGATTACTGACCAAATATTTTCTTTGGATCAAACACAGTTTGCATTCAATGGACCTGCATCCATCTCGGGATCTTTGAATGCAAACTGTGGTTGATTTGTAGATGAACATAATTCTTGTCTGAGAGGCAGTCATGCAATTTCCAACAGTCTAGGAAAACCATACATCCTGGCAACACCCTCTCATGAAACTCGTGCGATGATTGTGTGTGAAAGAATTGTCCTACTGTAGCTCATGCATATCATAAGAGGTGACTAAAATGGGTACCCATTATCTGGGTGCATAGCCAGGCATCCTTCCCATGGGGATTATATCAGGGACTTGCCTTCTTTACATGGGTACAGGCATCATGTCCCCAAGGCATCCTGGTGATCTTTTTCTTTCCCAATTTGTTTACTATCTTTGATAAAAACGGATGACAGGTCTCCAGATACCCTAGTGATCTTTCTCCATCAACCTCCCTTGTCAACCAATTTTCACATTTATTTCAATTTTTTCAAATGTCTAGACCACAGTTACATCTTATTTGGTGCAACATAATCACATCTGACCCTTGTACCAATAAATTTCACTCATCCACTCATGATCTTCTTTTGTTCCTAAGTTGGGGACTCAACTGCACTCCAACCATAATATGCAATAATAAAACTTATTTTAGGTAAAAAAAAAAAGTACATTTGGGTATGAATAGCAAATACTTGTTTCTAGGTGTCTTTTATATTGGAGATCTATATGGTAATGTGATATGGTGTAGCCAAGTGTCTTTAGATTGACAATGCTGTTTTTGGAAAAATAATTTAAAGTTATCATAGAAACAAATTACACTTATCATTATTGTGATGTGAATGCCAATAGAACTGGAACTGAAGATAGAAACTGTTTGCATTTCACAAACTTTTTGTTGTAGTTAGCATACAAACTGGAAATAAATGTTTGGTGCCAGTCACCGTAAATCTTAAATACAATAGAGGGTTATTCAATAAAATATATCCTCACTTAGCTGAGTTTTTTTAGCTTTCAATTTTTTCATTTAAAGTGCAATAATTTTTCTTAATCATATGTTTATCCAAAAAATTAAAAATAGCTGAAAGATCAAATTCCATTTTAATTAAAAGACCTTGGTAGAATAAAATGTTGGACATCTAGAATGGTTTGCAATTTCAATAAATATTTCTTCTGTTTCTTATTGAAAGACCATCCTGATGTATAATGAATATTGATTGAATATTAGAATTTTTAATTTTCAATCTTTTATTAATGTCTTTTTGAATAATCTTAGTAAATAACATGTAAAATAAATTGTCATGTATATAATTTTTTATTTTTATGGCTTAGATGCAATACAAGCCCGAATGATAAGATCGTTTTCTTTTTCACCAACTTAATACATGCAGCAACACAAAATTTGGATTTCAAAACCATCAATGCCAACAAATACAAATTGCTGCCAATCCATGTGTATACTATATTTGCTCCATTTTTATGAATATCTATTTGTTCAAACTCATTTTTTTGGCTTAAAATATAAATTTAATTGATAGAGATTGCATGAACTTAAGAATTATCCATATGAGAATTCATTTTTAATCAGTTTAAGAGATTTTTAGCTTAAAATGATCTGTATAATGTTAAAATTACCTTATTTTTTGTTACTGAAACTTTTTAGTTATTCCCAAAGATTTCCATGAAGCTTCTCTTTAAGAAATATTTATTTATTTAATATTTTAGTTTTATTTGGAATATATGCATAGATATATTGTACTGAACATTCAGGAAATATATGTATACAAATTGTTTGTATTTAATTATCATTGATTACTTCAAAATTAAATGTTTTTTTTATAGGTATGGGTTAATGAAAAGCTTGCTCCAGAATTATTACAATATGAAGGTGAATTGGTTGATTGTATGTTAGATCAAATTCAGTACATGGAAACAAGTTTACAAAAAATTCAAAAGGAAGATTTTCGTATTGTTTTCCATAAAATGGAGGTAAAAGAATAAGTGATATTACTTGAATTTTTTTTAATTTTTATTATTTACAATAATATATATTTAATATATTCATTGATTAGGGAAAATTTTTATATTGGTTCTTTACAATTATAAAATATTACTAGCAATTAAAAAAAATTTGATAAAAAATTCTCTGACTTTTCTGTTTAACAAGAAATTAAATATGGCTATTTCATTCTTGAGATTACTTTATTTCATTGGTGATTTTGTTTAATACCAAATTTTTTTTTAAAGGGATTAACATACTGAAGTGTCCAGAAAGTTTGGACTCAAAATTTTGGTAGATGACAATAGGACAGGTCTCAATGTATTAAAATGATTGAAACAAAATGACATGTACATATTCTCAAAGATGATATTTAGGAAAAATAAAAGTTAAAATACATTGTTTTTTCGTATTTTTAAATGTATAATTTTAAATATGAACCATAACAAAGTCTATTAGAGACATTAGATTTTTTTTTCTTGGAAAATCAAAAATGCCTTAGCATTGAAAAAGAATATGTGCTTTTTTTTTGTGTGATGGTGTAACAGCTGATAGAAAGTTGTAGAAGTGGTTTCTAAAGGTTAAAGTTGGTCAGAAGCTGAAGTCATGCTTTGTGTCTGCTCAAGTGAGAAGTAAATCTTATATAGGGTTATCAACCAAGCAACCTAACAGTAAGCAAGTGGACAAATTAAAGATGGTAATGAAACAAAAATGTCTTAAGTGAATAAATGGGAAAGAGCATTATATTTCAGAAGGCCTATGTACAGCTTTATGTATCTGACTACCCAATTGGCTGACTTACTGACATCCCAAATTTGTTGAAACTTTTATTAAAATTGCCAAACCCATCCACCATTTGCAGACATTGCACATTCAGGTTTTCACTCGTTTAAATCTTTTGAAAATTTCTGTAATAATTTCAACTCTGGCATTTTTTTTTTTTTTTCTTTTTTTTTTTGTTAAAAAAATAACTTTAGAGGGATGAAATCATCAAGTTGCATGAAACATGAAAAAGAGAACATATATAATTCAGTAAATGTATAAAATGAAATTTAAATATGCTACCTTTGAATTTTCCTTCAAAACCGTCTCAGGCTCAGAAGAGAACTCAATCCTTTAAGAATATATATATATTAGCACCATGGTTCAGATGTAATTTCATTTAACAATTTATTTCATACTTTATATCACTCGATAAAATGCCTTTTCTTTAAAGGTTGAAAAAAACAAATCTCTACTTGTAGTCAAGCTCTAAATTTTTATAATAAAAAAAATTAGAATTCAAACAAATTTTATTTAATATAACATAGCTTTCAATTTTAAATTTTGTGAATCAACTTCAGAACATCCATACTGTGTTTGTAGAGTAGAGTTATTTTTACGAGGGAGCGAGATTAAGGGGTTTTATTTATTTAATTTATATGTGCATATTTGCAATTCTGAGTTAATGTACCTTACCTATTAGTACAAAAATAAACATTTCTCAGCAAGAAAATTAATTTCCAATACAAAATATTTTTACGTCCTATTTTTATAACTGAAGTTTAGCATTTTGCTAATAATAATAATAATATTAAAATTAGATGTAGTTAGTCCTAAACTCCCATTTAAAAAAATTGGTATATTTTTGTCATGTTGTCAAATTGGTGGGCGGGGGAGAGGAAAGGATGAGGGTTTTATTCTTATACTTTAAGAGCTTTTGCACTTTTTGTACTAACCTTGTATATATATATATATATATTGGCAATACATATATGGGCTGGCAAATTTTAATGTTCCAGGCCCCAGAATAGAGCATAAGTTATATTAAGAATTTAGGGATACTATGGAAATGAGATTATTTTATGATTTATACATTATCAAATTGACACTTATTATTAGTAGTAGCCTTTTTTTTTCTAATTTATAATTCTATTTTGTTGCCTTTTGATAGAACTTTTGAAACTGGTTGAATTTATTTAATTTTCCTAACTTTGTCATTTCCTTATTTACTTTTTTATATTATAAGAATGTTTTAATAAAGAATAAAATTGTGCTGACACAATTAAGTCGAGAATTTGTTTGGCATGTGTTTATCCAGTTAAAATAATTATCATAAATATATGGACCAGAGTTTTTTTTTTTTTTTTTTTTTTTTTAAAAAAAAAAAAACTTTATGAAAATTTATATTTCCTATCGTGCTATTTCTCATGAAATATTACTGATTTTATTGCATTAGCATTTATTTATTGATTTTGATTTTAAAAAAACTTTGTATATTACTATGGTATTTAAAATTTCAAAACTTATGTATTTTTTATGTACAGGGTTATTCAAAATGATTCATCATGTTTCAAAATAAGTAATACAAAAATGTAAAAGGAAAATATATTATAGTTTTTTTCTTACTAGTGTTCAATGTAACTTCCTTTAGCTACATGTAAGATGTCAATTTGATTTGTAAATTCTTGTCAAACATGTTTAAGTGTCAGTAGTAATTGGTTGTTCAGCAGCAGCAATCAGTTGTTTAAATTCATATACTTTATCTTTTACAAACTTCCAAGAGAAGAAATTGCATAGAGCCATGTCAGATAACTGAGGTGGCCAGCTGTGTAACATCAAGTCATCTGCTCCACTGTGACCAATCTAACTACGAATGATCTACATCAAAGCTTCTAAAACAGCTTTCATAAAATAGCTTCGTGAAGAACACCTATTTTTCACAATATAAAACTTCTACAGTTTTCTTTTGTATTCATGTATTGTTCATCATTCTGTGCTGTTTATCTTTGCAATCAGATGAATCAGTATATAGAATCAGAATTATAGAATATTTATTCCATTTTG
The DNA here is from genome assembly GCA_019974015.1 of Nephila pilipes. Lineage (NCBI taxonomy): Eukaryota > Metazoa > Arthropoda > Arachnida > Araneae > Nephilidae > Nephila > Nephila pilipes. The sequence goes on along the minus strand of BMAW01027529.1, from coordinate 220,409 downwards.
AGCTTATAATCATTTTCAAAATGATTTTAAAATTCCCTTTTATGTCTTATTTTTTAAAATAACATCACTAATTATTTTTATTTTATTTCAATGTATTGTAAGGATCTCCATTTAGTTTTAAAACCAATTTCAAATTCCATGAATTAATATTTCTTATTGGGATTGACAAGAAATTTTGTTTGCTTAATAATTCTATCGTTAAGGGTATGCAACAACTTTCTAAAGTAGAAAATGATGATAAAGTGAACTTTATAATTTTTTTTCTGATTAATGGTCACCCTTAATTGTTGAAAAAAAATTGCAAAAAAAACCTGTATGAAAAATGCTAAGTGTTTTTGCTCTTTCCTTTGTAAATGTTAAAATACCATAAATGTTACCATTTGTGTAATTTCTCAGTAATTATTATTATGTAATTTTTTTTTTTTTTCAGTTGGATCGAATAAAATATGTTTTGAGTAGCTATCTGCGAATACGTTTGGAAAAAGTAAAGTAAATGCATTAATTACTTTTTAATAATTAGTTTTTTTTACTTTAAATAGTTTATTTATAAGATGTTAATTGCATAAGTCTTTTTTGCTATGGAAATGAAGATCAATTTATTTATCTTGTAAGCAAAATTAGTATGTATGTTTTTCTTTTCTTCCAGTTTCTCATTAGATTGTAATTGGTTTCTTTATAAAATAAACTGTATAAAAGTTCATTGAATTTAGTAATTCACTATTTTTTATTCATGTTGTGACAAATTATAAATATAAGTATGTAAAAATTATTATATGCGCATTTAAATTGGTCTGCAAAAACTATTATCATTTTCTGTATAATATAAAGCCTTTTCTGCAAGTATTTTTTGTGCATAAAAATCACATACTGAGTAAATAAAACACTAGTAATTTTTACTTTGAATTTATTTCGAAAGTTTTGAATTTGTATTTGTTAAAGCTATTAATTTCCAATATTATCTTTAAGTGTAGTATAATGATGCTTTTTTAGAAAATAATCTATTGATCTTTTTTAGAAAATAATCTGTCATGGAAACAACAAAGGACAATATTAATATTGTCGAAAAATTTAGCCTAATTTATGTAATATATTTATACTTTTGTGTTATTTTTCATTTTAGTAAAATAAATTACATTTTTGGTATATTTATTTAAAAAGGTCATATAAACAAGTAATTCTTTATATTAGTAACCCTTTTGTAGCTGAATTTCATTTTCTAAATCTTCAATTGAAGGTTGGTGTTTTGTACACTTACAATATAAGCAAGCATTCTTAAGCATATTGACTTTTTCATATTCCACCAAGAAGTATCCCATGTTTACATAGTTTTTTATTGGTTCATTAACTGCAACTATGAGCTAATTCAGGTGTAATTTAAACAAAGAATGTTTTGATTCTGTTGCAGAAAGTAAAAAGTTGAATGCATTTTTAAAACTGGCTATTGTTGCTTATAGAACTGGTGTATTTTTTTTAAAAAAATATATCCATTCATATATGTAAACAACTCATATATTCTAACTTTATTTTCAGAATATCAAAATGATGGTTAAAACTTAATTTAATTTTAAAAAATAGTCTGCATTTTCTTGTTCGATTAGACAGGCCATACAGAACTGTTATTATTAATCAGATTCCAAATTTAATGCTGAGAGTAAGATCTTACAAAAGTATATAGATGGAAAAATTGTTACTAAAATCATCATTAGCTTTTCCAGGGTATTAAAAATTTTAGGCAATTAGTTCCAAGCATTCCAAATTTCCTATTTGAAGTGGCATTCTTCTTCTCTCTCTTTGGGATTTTTTTCCCCAGGTTCTGAAGCTTCAGCCTCAAATTGACAGACACTTGAGCCTAGGTGTTGTCTTGGAAATTCTGCTAGTCGCATCTCCAAATCATCAATTGAAAACTATTTATTTTTAAAGTACTGGAAACTGCTACATTTGGATTATTAATTATTTTAATTGTCAGTTCTAGACTTCTAAATTGAATAATTCTTTTTCCAAAGTAGTCAAGTAATGAATTCACAGTATGCTGGAACTTCTATGCAGGGTGTCTATTTCATTTTGTACAGTTGTGCTGGTGTTCTCGAAAAACTTTCATACTTGAGGAAAATATTTATAAATTTTTGTCTCATCATCCCAATCAGAAGAACTGAGAAATCTGCAAATAACATCAATGTGTTGACTTTCTTCTCATCATTGCTCTGAAGAAAGTTTGCGAGATTCTAAACTCAAAAATCACTGTAATTTCTGGAAAGCAACCCTCAAATTGCTCAAGTATGTCCTTTTGGTTCAGTTGTCTGACATTATTAAACATTAGGAATACATTGTAGGTTGATTCAACTTCCATTTGAAAGTGTAGAAAATTCTTGCCCATGTATAGGTTAAACCATGCTTGTCTAGTGTGGCCCAAACATAAATTATGAAAATATTTAAATTTATTCATTCAGTTTAAAAGTCTTTAAAAAGTAATTGTATTAATTTAAAAATTTTTTTCATTAGCCATGAATGAAAACACTGACACTTCTGATATGGCACAATTGGCAATTTTTTTAAGAGGAATCTATGAAAATTCCTGCAAACATTAAAATATCACAGAAGAAATGGTTGCTTTAGTATTGTTAAAAGACACAACCAAGTCTGTAGATTTATTCGATGAAAAAGTTTTCCTTATCTATGAAAAATTTATCAGCTATCATAACCGATGGAGCACCTGCCATGGTTGGTAAAAATGGGGGACTAGTTTAAATGGTTAATAATGAAGCCGTTGCTGCCGGCAATACGATCTTGATGGCATATCATTATAATATACATCAGGATAATTTATGTGGAAAAATTTTAAAAATGGAAAGTGTATTAAGCGTTGTTATAAAAACCATTAGCTTTATAAGAGCAAAAGGACTTAATCATAGACAATTTGAAGAGTTTCTTAAGGTAATGGGCACTGAATTTGCAGATGTTATTTATTATTCAGAAGTAAGATGGTTCAGTAAGAGGAAAATGCTCAAAAGATTTTACGATTTGAGAATTGAAATAAAAATATTTATGGAAACAAAAGGGAAACCTATGAATGAATTTGAGGACGAAGCTTGGATTTTATATTTAGCATTTTTAGTAGACTTAAAAGAACATTTGAATGATTTAAATTTGTGACTTCTAGGAAAAAATCAATTTATTAATAATATGTTCCAAACAATTGCAGCATTTGAAAGAAAATTGAAATTTTGGCTTAATCAAATAAAAGTAAAAAATTTGACACATTTCAGTGCTTTGGCTGCACATGAACGTATGAGTTGCACAAAATATGCTGCATTAAAGTTTGAAAGTAGATTTCGAAATTTTTGAAAAAATGAAGGATATTTCAACATATTTTCTCTATAAATAAATAAAAATTGCCTTCAAATGGAATGCATTGAATTGCAAAGTGACATTCAACTAAAAGAAAAATTTGGGAATATTTCTTTACTGGAGTTTTATAAAGATTACCTACCCTGTGTTTATATCCTATTTTTCACAATCATATTTTGTTAATGTCTTCAGCTTTTGGAAGTACTTATATTTGTGAACAATTATTTTCAAGAATGAAGCTTACAAAAAACAAAAATAGGACAAAGATCACTGACAAACATTTTGAAAATGCATAAGAATTGCTATCTCATCTATTGAACGTGATATCGATTTGCTTGTTCTACAAAAGCAAATTCATCCATCTCATTAATTTGAATTTTTTCCATCTTTATGAAATCCAAACTAAATTAAATGAAACCTTTACAAATTTAAAATAAATATGTTCTTATACATATCTAATTCAAATTTTAAAAAAAAATTATAAGAAGAAGATTAATTTATTTTAATAAAACTACATAGTTAATTTTTATTTTATTTGTTGAAAAAATATTGTATGTGCGGCCCAGCAATTTTTTTTTTTTTTTGTTTTCAATGTGGCCCTCAAACGGTCATAGTTTAGACACCCATAGGTTAAACAGTTCTTAAATTCATTATTTTTGTTACAAATCTAATGTTACATCATTTTAATTTCAAGAATCCTGCCGTAATGCATAACACGTCTTGATGAATAATTGAGTGGAAAGGTTCAAAAGGATGTCCAATAACTTTCATTAACAATTTCAGAAATCTCACATTTTTTTCCTCCATATTGTGTGTCCCATCTGTCACCACTGTCCCAACTTTATATATATATTTGTAAGTCACAAGACATTATTATACTTTACAACTTATCAGTGCTAATAAGCACAATTTTTTCTGGATATACTTATCGATACTGATTCTAACTTTATCAACTCTTCTCATACTGTAAATCCATAAGTATATCCAACAATTGCTAATCAAGAATTTGATGAAATTAGTTATTTCATCAAGGGAAGTTGGAAAAAATATTTACTATTTAATCTCCTTTTAATTGACCCTGTATGTGTGTGTTTAGTCTCATTATCAAGTCTTTGATGACATTTCTGCTAAGTAATAAAACTTTGAATTTTGCCTAATAATTACTTCTTAATTTTGCATATTGTGAAATAGAACTGATTCATATCTTAGAAGAGTTTCATTAATAAATTCTTCTTTACTGAGTGTTTTTCCATGCTTAGTTATGTAGTAACAATTCTAAGATTTGCGGTTAAATTTATAGAACTTCTTCCAGACTTAAGGATGGAACTTTATGATTATAGAATAGTTTTATGGAAATGTGTTCCTTTCATTCATCTTCATTTTTTGAAGAACTGCTAATGCTTAGTTTCAATTCCATTTCATTACTCAGTATGCACATTGATCTGTTGATAAAGCCATATATCTCAGTCCATGTGTCATGAACCGGTCAGCTAGCTACTGCTATTGCCATTAGCAATCAAGTTTTGCTTTTTTTGAGGGGGAGGAGATTCTATCACATGGCTTTTATAAAAAATTAATTAAAACTGCAAGCCAGTATGCTGGTTTGTGGACATATGATAGTAGAACTATTTGTTTTATGAGCATTAAAACATTCTTTGTGATATATGATGTTTGTATCTTGAAGGTCAACATTAACATGTGATCATATTGTGTTCTTGTAACACTTTCTATTTTTTTATTTTAATTGGAACAAATTGATGTTACATCATGTAACTGATGAGTATACAAGTAGTTAATTACCTTTTAATCAGACATTCATTACTGGTATTAGTAATGCTTTATCTTTTGTATTCCTAATCATTCATATATTTGATACAGATATACCTGTTGATTTTTTCTTTTTTTTTGTCAGTACAATTTTAAAAATTAATATATGTAAAATAAAATAATACAATCTGAATAAACTGTAAATGCAGCCTTTTGGTAATGTATCAGAGGGTGTCCATTGCAACAGATGCCTGAAACACTATGTCTTATCAAACAAGTGTGAAACATTGTAATTATTATGGAGGCCATCTGAATGTCACCATGTTCACTGCAGGCTTGCATTATAAACAAATAAATGTGCTGCTGACTTGACACTCTTGCACGAATAGTTGATGGACTGGCTTTACTCCTTGTCAAGTGAACGTTTACTGTGAGCTCTGAATACATAATGAAAGTAAAAAAGTTCTGCTCCAAAAATCATGATGTTTTCATGAATGATGAATAGTTTTCTTTCGTGATACAGTATTGTTAGACTGACTTCTATTACAAAATAATATAAAGAGTATACTACAAAAACAACAACAAATATAATGAGATTTTGGCAATGTGAAACAAATGACTGACTTGTCTCATCTAGCACTGTCTCTTCTCCCTTTTTTTTTTTTTTTTTTTTTGAGGGAAAAGAAGCTATTTGCCACGAATGCTCCCAATCACAATACAATTGAAAATTTATGGCTATAGACCATTTCAGTCAGGGTAAGTCTATTATGAAGAATTGTAGCTAGAGAGGGGTAGGAGTTAACATTATTGTTCTTTTTGGAAACCTCGCTCCTACAAAATCTACTGCCTTCACTTACAATCACCCTTATTATTACTGTACTTAAAATCCCATGTACTTCTGCACATTTGGAAGCCACTAGCTTTTGCATGGACTTTACACATAGCTGCCAGCAAAAAGCAGAGTAAATGCAGCATGTATTAGCTGTTCTTGGACAGTAACTATCTGTGAACAATGCACATCACCCAAAACATCATTCTGTGTCACTTTTGGCATACCTCATAGGTTTGCCATCTTTGATGTTGGAAATTGACTTAAGGTCAAGTACTCAGTTTACATAATGAATTTTCAACTTGCATCTGAACATTTGGTTGTTCTTTACAGGGTAAAAGGTTAGTGCTCACTATGATTCTATGATTAGTTGAGTGGTAAAGTGCTAGATTGATTTTGGATGAAATAGGCCCAAACACTTTAGATTTGGTCACATAATGCTGTAGGGAGATTTTATTGATCTTGTAATAATGAGAATCTGCATGCATATTGCATTAATGTAATAAGTGTGAGAGTTGGAGTCAGCTACAACATATGTGTGCATCCTTTACAGACAAATCAGAATTCATTTGTCTCTGATTTGAAATCATTTTGTTCAGCTCTAATAGCTCATTAACTATGGTTACATATTTTACCACTGGCAATATACTAATGAATTTAAAAGTGTGAATCCTAATCCTATCAAATAATTTTGTATAGAATAAGGAGGAGGAGGGGGGTGTTTTCACTAAATAAGTCTCAAGATCCCCTTTTGGCATTTTTTTGAAATTAGAAGATTAAGGTTCTCACTTGGATGTTGTCCATGTCATACGACTGTGGCTCAAATTATGAGGTCCCTGATCAATAAATAGCCTTTGTTTTTATTTGGACTTAAAATACAGGATTCTTGTATAAAAAATAATGCTGAGTACACACAAGCTAACGTGATATGCTGTAATTAATTGGCTTTCTAAAATGACATGTATTCAGGTCATTCAAATTCTTTTACATATAGAAGATACCTGTAACTTGAAATTTTCCTACATGATCAGAAATTTTTACTATTGTGACAACTCAAATTGTCATTAGCATACTGATACTGGTCAATAGCTACAATAAGGGAAAGCATAATGATCAGTAGATCAAAGGATTCTGTGACAAACCTGTATCAGGTGAAAAATAATGAGATGCCATCTTAGAACTTTATATATGGCTGTTTAGATATGTATTTAAATCAATTTTTCTTTTTACTGATGAATAATACACATTCCAATCAAATAAATTTGTTAAATGATGTAAAAGAGCTGTTCATAAATAAATTGAGGAGTTAAGAGTTTTAAATTGAAAAGATGGCTGATGTAGGACCTCGAAATTGTTTTTGTATAGTGAAATGTTTACTTTGAGATTGCAGTATTTAGAGTATTAGAATACAAACACTTTTTGAACCACCAGTTCAAAAAATACCTGTATTTGAAGATAGGTTGTATCATTAAGGTAAATTGTTATTACCATTGGGTGCTGCTATCTGATAAACAGAGCCAAATCAAATTTGACGTTGATTTATAAGTTAGTTTTGATTTGGTAGTCATTTGCTGCCAAACCAAAATTTGATTGCTGTTGTGTAGAGTAGTCACCTCTATGACAAATGGATTCATCGTTATATACCGGAAGCCAAGCAAAATGAAAATAATGGATTGCTTCTGGTGAATCTGCTCCAAAGAAAGCAAGGATGTTCTCATCAGCCAGAAAAGTTATGAGGAAGAATTTTTGAGATGTGAAAGGTGTCACAATCACAAATAGGAGTAACCAGGACTTAATACAGCTGTCTAGTGAGTCAGAAAGCTTATTAAAAACAAATCATTTTTAATACTATGAGTGACCCTCATATGAAGCGGGAGAAGAAAAACTGTTTACTTTAAACTTAAGCTTAATATATAATTGAGATCATCCTAGAATGTACAAACACAATTCAAAAGAAATTTATCTCTTAGTGACAGAAGTCTACCTTTGTTTCTGAATTTTTAAAAAAAATCTTTGTAATAAAACTGTATACCCTTTCAGAGCTTTGTGTAGCATATACTTATATTCATCTTTTTAAATTGTTCATATAAACAAACATACTTTGATTTTATCTATCATTCTAAATAATTCATTAAGTAGTTTTTCAAACTTCTTTTATATGAAAGTAAGTTTAAATACACTAATGTAATACTCATGTGAAAGTAATCAGTATAATTTCTATATTTTAAATTATGAGCATTTTTTTAAAAATTTCCTCAGAGATTTTTATTTTAACAACAGATTGAAAAATTTGGCCCTGATCTACTTCACCAGGAAAGCCAAGAACAAAGCATGTTGGATTTAATGTCAGATGAGGAAAGAATATTTGCTCATAAGTAAGTTCTTCTCTAAAGTTTCTTAAATGTGCTTTTTTTTTTTTTTTTTTCCATTCTGTTGTCTTATTCTGTAATAAATTTTGAAACAGTGTGCAATTGCAACAGTGTGTTTCTTAATAGTTTTGCTATTTATTTTAATAAACTGGTGGGATAGAGATATTTTTCTCTTTTTGGTGGTGAAACAAGACTATTATTATGAAAAGCTTCCATTTTCTTCTTTCTTATTCTTGGATTGTTGAGGGAGATAGTATATATATAAATGTCATGTTTTCTAAAAATTTCATTTATCACTATTTGTATATGATTAGTAAAAAATAGGTGTTTCTTAAATAAAAAATCAAAATTTAAAAACTTTGGTTGAAAAGTTTAAAAAAGAATATCTTCCAATTGTGTTATAATAAGCTATTGTTACACGTGAAATCTGCAAAGCTTATAGTTATAAAACTTTGATTTTACTTATATATTCATTTTACTGTATTGAAATCAGTAATTCAGCTTTTTAATTAATTGATTCTTAATAAAAGTCTTAAAACCACTCATTTGCATGAACATGGATTTTCTAATGGATGTATGTGGAGAATGTCAAATGAATTGGTAGTCTCTTTTTTATATATTTAAACTGTGTATTATTCATAGAAGTCTTCCAAATGTTCAATTGTTGAAAAATCAACAAAAAAAAAAAAAAAAACCTTTATGTAACTTGCTGCATTTTTTACCTTTCCATGTGTTTATCTTTTTTAAGTAAGTATGTGAATCATGATCCTGAGGTACCCTAGTGGTCTTTTTCTTTCTGATTTACTGTATCTGATAAACATGGATGACACACTCCTAGGATACCTCGATTATCTTCTTTATTTTAGATCCTCCTTTTTGTCAATAAATCATAAACTTTTAAATTTGAATTTTGATGAGATCTATTTTAATTGTTTTTGCACATACACAAGAAGAAAATCTGATTAGTTTTTATTTCCTATGCAGGAAGATAAATTGTTCTTTTTGGTCATATTTGAATTTAGAGCATCAAGCTACTGAACATTCTTCAAGCCTACTTCTGTCCCTTACAATATATTTCTTTAATGTAACTAACATTTTGAAAATTGAACTCGTGTTTACAGTACTTATTAAAATGAGTGTTAATGCTGCTTTTCTGTTTAGATAGTTGTCTTATTGATGTTTGAGGAAATATCTTTTAGATCCAATTTTGATTTTTGTTGCTTGATATTTCTCCAAGTGAAATTTTTGACTTTAAAGTACATTTTTAAGAATATTACTATTGGATAAAGCATTTAAAATTGGAAGGTGGGCAAATTGGAATTTCCATAAAATCTACTTTTTCCCAATCAAAATATATAAAAATTAAATTTCGGAATTTCAAGAGTTGTGCATTCTGGTAAGCAAAACTATCGTCTCAGAATCATTGGTTATGCTTTTTGGAATTTTGCTTCTCACTTGAAATAACTCAGTTTTTGATTTAACTGCCGAATTTGCATTAAACATATAAAATTGTTCACATATAAATATTATTCTCTTTTAACTATACATAGAATGCTAAATGTTATGCATTATCAAATTATATATGTATTTTAAAGAATATGATTTCAATATTTTATTGATTGATATTCAATATTTTAAGAATTGATTTCAAAGTAATGTCAGTCACCTCCTCGTGGTGCCCCTGTTCTCGCTATATGACTGACTTCTTGTCACCTTGAAAGTAGCCCTTTCTGTACTCTAGACAAGTGCAACATGATTGGAAGTCTTAATGATAAAAAAAAGTCTGTTTCCAGACAAGACTTAATGCTGATTTTTGCATGGCATTTTTGAATGCTGGAGGTTTTACAAACAACAAGTTCTCTGAACTGAGAGTTTTTATTTTTAAACATAACATAGATATTATGGGCATTGCTGAGTGTGGTGCTTCAACTAGTAAACTTGGCTTTTACAAAATCCTAGGATATCATATTTTTTTCTTTGGAAAGATCAAGAGGAATTCCTTCTGGAATTCTGATTTCTGTGAAAAGTGTCCTCTCTGCAAACGCATTGTCTCTTAGATTAATGATATCAACTGATAAATTGGAAGCCCTGAAGATCCATGTTTGTCATGGTGCTTCTAGTTATAATATAACCTTCATTTCTAATCCTCCCTTAAATAATCCAAAACTTGAAGATATTTTATGTGATTGGAACAAGAAGTCTATCATAATAAACCATTTTACTGTCCTTTCTCATAGATTGGGTTATGCACATAATAGCTTTGTGGGAGACAAATCTGTAGATAATTTGATAAGAACATTTCTTAGATGTGCTTCTGCCTGTATCCTAAGAGGCTGTGTAAAGAGATATTCTCCTTTTTGGAACTCTAACCTACAAGTATTAAAGGAGAAAAGAGATGATGCCTGAAGAAAAGCGAGGAAAAATGGCCAGATGGAGGACTGTATTATTCTCAGGAAATGTCGAGCGATCCTGAAGAAAGCCATAATTGAGTCCAAGCGGACTACTTTCCGATCATTCCTGGGAAAATCTGGATTTCAGGAGAGATGGTATTAGTACACATGGGTTTTTGTCCCCATGTGCACTAATACCATCTCTAGAGAAAGAAGAACAAGAAGAGAAACTAGAAATGAGAAAATAGAAAAACTAGAAATGAAGCTATAAAAATTGGAGCAAAATGAATTGCTACTGCTGGGGAAAAAGCTGTAGCTGAAACATTATGCAAAAGTTTTAAATTTTCGTCCTAGTCATAAAATTAATAATAGTTAACTTAACAGCTCAATTGAAAAGTCCCTGGCTTACCATAGTAAAACACATTTTTTGGGGAAAATTAATTTTTTTATTCAACATAATTCCCTTCAAGGGTGATACATTGATTATAGCGACCCTCCAACTTTTCGATACCATTCTTGTAGTACGATTTGTCCTTTGCTTCAAAATAGGCCTCAGTTTCGGCGATCACCTCTTCATTCGACGAAAATTCCTTCCCAGCGAGCATTCTTTTGAAATCTGAGAACAGGAAATAGTCGCTGGGGGCCAGAACTGGAGAATACGGTGGATGAGGAAGCAATTCAAAGCCCAATTCATGGATTTTTGCCATCGCTTTCACTGACTTGCGACACGGTGCATTGTCTTGGTGAAGCAGCACTTTCTTTTTCTTCAAATGCGGCTGTTTTTCGGCGATTTCGTCCTTCAAACGGTCCAATACCGCTATGTAATAGTCGCTGTTGATGGTCCTTCCTTTTTCAAGGTAGTCAATGAAAATTATTCCATGCGCATCCCAAAATACAGATGCCATAACTGTTGGCCTACCTTAGTAGGCCTTTGATAATTAATGCCACAAACAGAGAAAGATAAACTCTAATATTTTAAAATTATTAATTTATTTACACAATTATATATACATATTTACAACACTCTTTATTAACAACACTTTAAGCTGAGAGCTACCGAATCATATCGATGGTCACATCGATCATAGTCAAAGTCTCATCAACCATCTAAGATCACATCCAGCATCTAAGATTTCATTTGGCCATCCAAGCTATCCAACCTGGAATATATATATTCTTGATTACCAGTTCCAGTCCAGGAACTTCTTCTCCGTAAGATAGTTGTAAAGTCTGTTGGATAAATAGCATAAGGTAAAATAAGAAATACTGTAGTTTCTGATTTCCTGGAGAAAATCAGCAGAGAGGATGAGAAATAATAAGGGAGATCTCAGTCGGTAGGAAAGCGAGGAGTGGAAAGTGAGGGGAAAGTATCTGTGGTAGGGGAAGGTGGATGTGAGTGACTTCATGCGTTGTGATTCGTTCGCTTAGATCCTTAGGCAGAGGGGAGGAGAGAAGTGGTGAGTGTGATGGGAAGTTGTAAGGGGGATGTAGGTGGAGTGGAAAGAAAGAGGAGAGGCTGAAAAGTAGGGGATAAGAGTGGGTCGGTAGGAGGGGGAGTTTGTAAAGAAGGGGGGGGAATAGGGTGCACCACGCTAAGGGTGCTAGTGTGCATGCTAATCTAAAGTAAGGGGAGTGAAAGTTAGGGAGAAGAATGAAGAAGAAATTTAAGCGACTTCTTCTTGATACATAGATTGGTGGGGGTAACGTCCGATGGCTTGAAGGTAGATTTTTTGTTCTTGGATACTTGGGTTGTTATGGGTCTAGATTTTTTCATAGAATTTTTTTGCTTACTTAACAATTTCTTCTGCTATGAAAGGTATTCTTAATTCATCATGAAGTATCTTGAGGGAAATGTATTTGGGTGCTCCGACTATGCTTCTAAGAGTTTGGTTTTGAATTAGTTGCAATTTGATTATGTTTTTCTTTGAAGTACACCCCCAGATGGCACATGCATAAAGTAGTAACGGTCTGAGGATGGTTTTGTAGATAAGTAATTTGTTGTCTATTGATAGGATGCTTCTTCCATTGATTAGATGGTGTATGTTAAAATACTTCTTCCAGTAATTTTTCTTAAGATTTTCTATGCGAGGATTGTAGCTTAGTTGCCGGTTGAGTGTTATACCGAGGTACTGCACTTTTTTGGTCCATTCTATTGGTCTATTTAAGAGATTGAGAGGTAGGAGCTGTGGAGATACTCGTCTATTGAACATGATAGCATGAGATTTTTCAGTGTTGACTTGTATCTTCAATTTTGCCAACCATTTTTCGTAACTGATAAGATATTTTTGGAGTCTTTTTCGTATCATGGAGGGTTTTTTATCCTGTGTGAGGATTGCGGTATCATCCGCAAATAGACATATTGTAATGTTTTCCATGCATGGTAAGTTGCTTGTAAAGATGGAAAATAAAAGGGGCAAGAGATGCCCCCCTTGTGGCGTTCCTGAGAATATTGGTTTTTGCTCCGATGTAATTCTGTCTATTTTAACTCTAAAAGATCTATTTTCAAGGTAGTTTTTAATGATGTGAATAATGTAGTTTGGGAACTTTAAATGAATCATTTTGTAGAGGAGGCCCTCATGCCAAACACGATCAAAAGCTTTGCTTATGTCTAGAAAAATTCCTCCGGTTAATCTTTTTATATTAAAACCTTCAGTTATTAGATTGGTGGCTCTTAGAAGTTGATGATTAGTTCCGCACGGAAACCGTGCTGGTAGTAAGGGATAATTTGATGTTCTTTGCAATGATTTTCAACACGTTGTAGGATGATTTTTTCCAGGATTTTCCCCAGTGAACTTGTTAAGCTGATGGGTCTGTAATTTTCAGGATTTTGGAGGTCTTTTCCAGGTTTTGGTATTATTGTGATAGTTACATATTTCCATGGGAGAGGAAAATGTTTAAGGATGAGACATTTATTGTAGATTTTTGTTATGTATGTTATTGCATTGATTGGGAGGCTTTAAGTGCAATATTTTTAATTCCATCTTCACCTGGAGCTTTCCTATTTTTTAGTTTCAGTATAATTTCTTGAATTTCCTGTGGACTTGTAAGAGGAGGGATGTAGTGGTCAGGAGGTTGACTGAAGAAGTCCTGGACACAACTGATGACTCTATCTGTGTGAAAATCATTACAAGGAGTTCTATTGTTGATGAATTGCTTTTGAAGAGAATTTGCTATTAAGTTTGATTTATCTTTGGGGCTATATTGAAGTCCTGTGGGACCGAGGAGCGGAGGAATTACTTTGTTTTCTTTTTTGTTACTCCTTGAAGCTAATTTATAAATAGATCCATCTTCTGATGTAGCTGTTTTAAGATAGGATTCCATTTTGTCATTTTTTTATTTTCTTTAGTTCTCTTTTAATTTCTTTTTGAAGCTTGATATATTCTGATTTGAGGGGAGGACTGGTTTCCTGCCATAGTTTGCGCTTTCTATTTTTTTCTCTAATTTTTTCATGAAGTGACGTTGGGATAGTGTATACGAAGTTATGAATAATTTTGGTGGTGCTTGAGGAATTTATCGCTCTTGAGAATAGCGTAGCGAAATTTTCTACTGCTTCATCTATATCTTGAGTGGTGGTGATTTGAGGGTTTCCAGGAGTTATTAACGCCATGTTGTCTTGGAATTTACTCCAATTTGTAAATTTGATGCTATTGTAGGATGGAGAATTAAAATCTTGGATATGGACTGTGAAGATAACTGGGTAGTGATCACTAGATAAGGCTGGTATTGTTTCTGCTAAAAGTGAGTTGAATCCTTTGGAAAACACAGATGTCTAAGACTGATCCTGTTCCTGTATGGTTTGTTTTTGTTGGTTGATCTGGTGCGTGAATAGAGTAGCCGCAGTTTTGGATGAATTGATATAGATCTGTTCCTTGTTTATTATTTCTACATGGATTCCATGTGATGTGTTTGGCATTGAGGTCTCCTATGATGATACAATTATCTCTATTTCGAAAAATGGCTGATAATTCTTGGGAGCTCATGGGTTTACTTGGGCTTTTGTAAGTTGATAGGATGGTGATAGGGCTATTGTTTCTTCTTTCTATGGTTATTGTTGTGTTTTCTATGAGGGTGGTGTTGATAACTGTGGCGTGGTGTGGAATACTGGATTTGATTAGAAGGGCAGTACCTCCTCCGGCGTAGGTGATGCAGTCTGTTCTGTGCGTTATGTAGTTAGCTATGTTGAGGTTGTCTGCAGGCTTGAGTCTTGTTTCCTGCATACATATTATATCCGGGTTATGTAGGGAGATAAAGTGCTTGAATTCATCTTTCTTTTGTCTTATTCCATTTGCATTCCAAGATAGGATTTTGAGCATGTTTCTACTATTATCCATGTTAATTTAATAATTTAAACAGGGCTTGTAGCCTTTCCGCTGGTGTGGGCACGTTTTTAGCAATATTGACGAATTTTTCAAGGACGTTGTATAAATCTTGTACATCTGGATCCTTGAGCATTTCAAGAGGGTTACTTATTTTGTTGTAATTACTGGTTGATGGTTGAGCTGGTTTGGGTGGTTGAGCTTGTCTTGGTGGAGGGGGTAGTTGAGGGAAGTCTTCATCGGAGATGGTTAAGTTCTGTTAACTTCTCTACTTAGAGCCTGCCTCTAAAGGGCGTTCATTTTGTAAAGGGAGAGAGTGTGATGTCACACGATCCCCTCAGACGGGACCTGACCTAATCTCCGAGAGGAGCTGTTGTAAACGAGCGGTAGCAAGTAATGTAATAAATGTTGTTGTTATACAACCCGATGTGTTTTTTGTCTAAGGACAACCGTGAACTGAAATCTGAGGTGATGATGATTAGTTTTAGTAGTAGCTAGTAATAGATAGTAGTTAGTGAGTGAACAGTTTATAAAATTCAGAAGCGGGATGTGTGTTGAAGCCCACGGTCAGACTGACATTTCTCTGAGAGAACTGTAAGAAAAAAAAGTACGTTGTAGGACTCTAACCTACCGGAACTGTGAAAGAAAATGTGCTAAGAAATGATTTATTTTGAAGAGTATTGAAATAGAGTTAAAAATGTCGTTCCTCTCAAAAGGACGTAAAAGTGATTTAGTAGAGCTTGCGCTTGAATTAGACGAAAGTGTCCCTTCGGATGCTACCAATGTGGCAATATTAACAGCAAGTTCTATGAAGAAGCTTTCGCGAGAGGATGTCTCGAGAGAATAATTGAAGATAGGATTGAAAAAGAACAAAGGTTAGAAAGGGAGAGGATTGAAAAAGAACAAAGGTTAGAACGGGAGAGGATTGAAAAAGAACAAAGGTTAGAACGGGAGAGGATTGAAAGAGAACGAAGGTTAAACAGAGATAAGGAGATGCAATTTGAACTAGAAAAATTAATAATTGAAAACAATAGAAGAAAACAAAGAAAAATCCAAGAGTACTATGAAAAACGATTTCAGCCTCAGCAGGAAAAGTTTGAATCTGAATTGAAAGAAAGGGACGAGAAGTTTACCGAAATTCAGAAGGAGAATGAAAAATTATCCGAAGCTATAGGGTTACAGGATACCAGTATTGAAAAAAAAGCAATGAAAATTGTTGATGAAAGACAACTTCAGTCTCAACAGGAAAAGTTTGATTCTGAACCGAAGAATAAAGAACAGAAATTATCTAGTATCCAGGAACGTAATGAAAAGTTAACGCAAGCCATACGGGAACAAAATGTCGTTAACAGAGGAAAAGAAGAAGCGTTATTAGCACCAGCGATGCTACCGAATGATAAAGAAATGTGCAAGGAGAAGTGCAATGGAAAATACAGACAGGAAATAAAGAGAACAGAAAAAGAAGACAGCAACGATGTCAAGAAGCATTCACACATTTAGAAGGAAAGAAATTAACTGAACTTCAGAAGACTGACAAATTGCATTTAAAGGATCTTTCAAGAGAAGATATTTTTATTGGAGAAAAAAGAGGATCAGAATTTAAAGAGGCCAGTGAAGACGTTGGTTCATATCTACCTAATCAATTGGAGAAACTAGGAGATCAAAAAGATGTTTTAAATGATGAGAAAGAAAAAGCAGATCAAAACAAACTGAGAAAATTGAAAATTGGAAGAAGTATTACTTCAAGAAATGGTTGAAAACAGACCTCTTCTGAAAGTCCTCCATCTGAAAGAAAGAAGCAAAATTCCACAAGATAAGGGAAATAGAAAGACAAGAGTCATTGAACTCCCGAGGAGAGATGTCCACGGATATCAAGGAAACGCGATACAGTTTACGGCCGGTGAAATCTACGCCGCTGGAATCGCTTACCCCCAAACCCCATTTGACCCCGGCGGGTGTGAATATTCACAGCCCAAGAAAAAGTGCCTTCCCCTACAATGAGGAGAAAAGATGTTCTGGAGCGCAGTCGCCCCCAGACCAAGGAAAGGAAATTTGGTTTATGACCACAGCTGTGGAAAGAGTTGCAGAAAGAAGGATGCAGTGAATTTGGGGATATTTTGCCCTCCATGGATAAATTGAAGACCCTTGCGGTTTGGTTTCCCGCAGATGCAGAACCCCCACGTACAGCGAAAAATGCGACTCGGACAGTTAGCGTTAATCGGCGAAAATAAAGAAAGAGGGAACCTGTAGACCCACCCCCCTGTTCCCATGCTTGGGTGAGAGAAATCCTTTTTTTTTTTTATTGCTTTGTTATTTAAACAGGACGCTAAAAAAAAAGATAAAGGACTGAATACCAATAATAGAGACTCTAAAACTATCTTTTGTGTGTGATTTATCATGGAAGTTTCTTTTATAAGTTTTGTATCTTTGTAGCAATTTTACTAGGAATTGAATTATTGATTCAATTTTGAATATATATAAAACTGTGTATTTAAGGAATGTTCAATTTAAAGTATCTGGTGAACATTATTGAATAATTAGTAGAATAAATATTAAATGAGTATTCGGAGACTTATAAAGAGTAAATAATTAGAGTTAAATAAGGATTGAGTTGATAACTTTGGATTGGTTATTGTTATGAAACTATTTGAAGTCAGTTTTGCGTAAACATGTAAAGTGTCTCGGTTAGCATCTTATAACTGATTAATTATAGTGTTATTATAAGGATTTTCTTGTGATTTTCTGCGTAAACTATTTCTGACTTTGTGATCTTTTATGATGAGAAGAATAATTAAAATTTCAAGGTAATATGCTCGACGAATTTTTATTTTGCAATGATTTAGGAATGTTTTATTATATTTTGTAATGATTAGGATTATAATTTTGTGAATATTTAGGAATATAATTTTGTACGGATTTCTTTAGGAATGTGCTTTTGTAAGGATATAAGAATGTGATTTTGTAATGATTTAGGAATGATCTTTTTGTAAGAATTCTTAGATTTGTGTTTTGATGATTGTGTTATGTTAAAGAATTTCTTTGTTTCATGTGTGAACCTTTTTGAGTCTCTAAGAGTTAAGCATATTCTATGAAAATGAGAATATCGAAAGGAGAATTAATATTTTAAATATGTAAAAAAATTTAAAAAAAAAGGAGGAAGAAGAGAAATTAATATTTACAACTGTATGCATTAACCTTTATGAGGATACAGATATTCGATGTTTTGAAGTATGAAAATAGTAATTTGTTAGATATGAGTACTTTTTAAATTTGTTTATGTGGTAATCGATGCTTGAAATTATATTTGATAAGAAAAATATGTGTATGAGTTCAATATTTTGAAATATGAATTTTGTGTTGATATCTCGATATGAATATATGAATGTGTTTATGTAATTTTTTTTTTTTAAAAAAAAAAGAGGTGATGTGTATGTAAGCACGCTAAAAGATGTTGAGAAGTAGTATTTTAAAGTGTTTTGGTAATTTTAGTATTTTGTTATGAAAGAGAAATAATATTTGAACTGTATGATAACTAAGATTTTTGTTTTGAAGCCTTAAATTAGAATTATTACTTAAGAGAAAGAAAAAAAAAGATTTTCTTTATATGTGTGTTGTGGAATGAAAGATAATTTGTTGTAAAATGTAGATATAAGGGTGATTATGTAAAATGATTTGTGCATGATTATTGATATTTTATCTGTATACGGTAATTGCTATTTGCTATTTTAGGTAATTGAGGAATTTGAGTATTGATGTTTGTGTACAATTATCGATATTTGCTATTTTAAGCATTTGAAGAATTTAAGTATTTATGTTTGTGTATAATTATTGATATTTGCTATTTTAGGTTATTTGAGGAATTTAA
Source organism: Nephila pilipes (assembly GCA_019974015.1). Lineage (NCBI taxonomy): Eukaryota > Metazoa > Arthropoda > Arachnida > Araneae > Nephilidae > Nephila > Nephila pilipes. The sequence continues at coordinate 201,528 of BMAW01027529.1, read as the reverse complement.
GTATTGATGTTTGTGTATAATTATTGATATTTGCTATTTTAAGCATTTGAAGAATTTTAGTATTGATGTTTGTGTATAGTTATTGATATTTCCTATTTTAGGCAATTGAGGAATTTAAACATTGATATTTTGTGTATGATTATTGATATTCGATATTTTAAGTATTTGAGGAATTTAAGTAATGATGTTTGTGTGTAATTATTGATATTTGTTATTTTAAGTATTTGAGGAATTTAAACATTGATATTTTGTGTATGATAATTAATGGTTTTAAAGTGTATCAGTTATTAATGATTTTTGTGTTAATTGGAACTGCACAATTGGGACAATTGTATATCAGGTTGGCCGTACTGTTAACTTCCCTACTTAGAGCCTGCCTCTAGAGGGTGTTCATTTTGTAAAGGGAGAGAGTGTGATGTCACACGATCCCCTCAGACGGGACCTGACCTAATCTCCGAGAGGAGCTGTTGTAAACGAGCGGTAGCAAGTAATGTAATAAATATTGTTGTTGTTATACAACCCGATGTGTTTTTTGTCTAAGGACAACCGTGAACTGAAATCTGAGGTGATGATGATTAGTTTTAGTAGTAGCTAGTAATAGATAGTAGTTAGTGAGTGAACAGTTTATAAAATTTCTGACGTGGAACTGGTTGTTTAGGAGGCGCGGAATTGATCCTTTTTCTCCAACTGTTTTCAGGTTTTGGCTGTGGTTGTTTTTGCTTTGGTGGGTTGTTTGCTGGGTTACGAGGGCACTGTAGTTAGTTGGCCGAATGAGGTCCGTCGCACAGGCAGCATTTTGGAGGTGTTTTTATGTCCTTCAGACATTCTTTTGTAAGGCGGTCACCAGCACATTTTACGCACTTTGGCACTCTTGTGCAGTAACTTGATGAATGGAAGAAGCCTTGGCACCTAAAGCATTGTGGTGGTCCATATCTTTTTCGTAGGGCTTCAACAGTAATTTGCATGCTGGCCACTTCTTTAAGGTTGAAGTTTTTTTGATTGTCTTCATTTTTTTCAAGTATGACTAAGAAAAGGGGCATAGGTGCTCCTGTTGTCTTATTTGTCATGATATAGATTTGCTGAGGAGGGAAGCCAAGAAGTTGTAGTTCCTCCGCAACGTTATCAGTGGGCTTGTCGACTGGCATGCCCCTAATAACTGCTCGGAGTTTCCTCTCTTCGAGGAGCATGTATGTGTGGCCTTGCAATTTCTGCTCGTCCACGTATCTTCTTATGATATGGTAAGCATGGGTCATCTGGGGGAAGATTTTCAAACTCGTTCCAGTTAATTTAGCTATGAGTTTAATTTTAGTTAGATCTTGCAATTTCTTCAGTATAGTAGCCGGATTTTGGATTTTATCGATAGTTATTGGCGGAACAGTGTTTCTTCTTGCTCCGGATGCAGTGCCTGAGGTGGAGGGTCGAGGAGGGTGCTGTTGTGGGGTCCTGCGTTGAGGATTCTGAGGTGGTGTGGAGTTTTTCCTTGTGGTGCGGTCTGGACTGGGTGGAGAGACATCCATTTCGTTTCCGGAGGTGGCGGGTACATCTTCAATCGTAAGCCGATCAAATTTGTTGTGGAAGGGAGTAGTTTCATCAATTTTCTGCTTTTTTGCAGAATATTCCTGGTTGTTGGTTTTTGACTTCTTTTTAGTTTTTACTATGGTGAAGTCATCTTCGAGTAATTTCTTGCCCCAAACTTGAGCTGTATCATCTAGTGCGGCTGCGGCGGCTTGGAGTTCATTCCGTCGTGCAGTGATATATCGGTTTCTGGATTCATCAATTACATCTTCCAAATCCGTGATGTTGATTTTTTGTTTATCCTCATCTTCGAATGGATATTTTTTCCGGGCCGATAATGTCGCATCAGCAACATTAATCAGATGAATTAATTATTGTTCAGATGATGGCTGTGTGCGCATTGTCCATCATCTGAACAATACTTTCGACATTGTATTGGTGGGGAAAGTTTTCGTAGTTCGATCGTTCTGTATTCAAATCTTGGTCTATATTGTTATCTATCTTCGTTTTGTATCAAACGCGAGATAGATAGGAAAAGGAACAGGAAAAGATGTGATACATCGTCCCTAAGAGACTTAAACAATGAAAAAAAAAGCATCCAAAAAGCTCATTACACTAAGATCTCCTTTATATAAATCCGGAATCTGCATTCGACACCGTCAACTCGACAGTTAAGAATCGGCATCCAATGAAAAATAACTTTATATGACATAACTGAAAAATACCGTCGAATGCAAATTCCCGATTCCATTGCCAGATGCGTGGGATGACGTCGTATCGGCAACACGCAATTCCAAAGCATTACCGCGATATGACAACAATAACCTTGCCAGCCGATTGTTGCATTTTCCCACGCTTTGGAGCTGTTCATCGTGTGCAGTCCACTCGGATGACTGTGGATTGGACATCGGAGTGAAATGATGGAGCCATGTTTCATCCATTGTCACGTATTGATGCAAAAACTCAGGTTTATTACGCTTGATCATCTTCAAACACTGCTCTGAATCATCAACTCGTCGTTGTTTTTTGTCAAAAGTGAGCTCTTGCGACACCCACTTTGCACAGAGCTTTTTCATACCCAAATATTCATGAATGATATGATGTACACGTTCAGTTGATATTTTTAGAGTGTCTGCTATTTCATTCAATTTCTATTTACGGTCATTCAAAATCATTTTGTGGATTTTTTTAATGTTTTCGTCGGTAACAACCTCTTTTGGGCGTCCACTGCGTTCACCCTCTTCGGTGCTCATTTCACCACGTCTCAACTTAGCATACCAATCCTTGATGGTTGATTTTCCTGGGGCAGTGTCCGGAAACTCGGCATCAAGCCAAGTTTTTGCTTCAACTGTTTTTTTTCTCTTCAAAAAGCAATATTTTATCAACACGCGAAATTCCTTTTTATCCATTTTTTTCACAATAACAAAAGTTGCTTCATTCAAAATGCTATAATTCACAAACTAATGATCCGATAGCTGTCAAATTTATACACGCATCTTTTGAGGGTTAGGGCTAACTAAAAAAAAAAAAGGATTTTATTCTAGTAGCGCCATCTATCTGTCAGGCCGGGGACTTTTCAATTGACCTGTTACTCCACCATCGTTCCCTGAAACCTCTTGAGTTCTATTCCCTTTTTAATAATGACTTCACCGAGACAGAACTAAATGTTGGTTTGAATGGCCTTGTTAAAGGAATGAGCCCAGGTCCTGACAGCATATTGCCTGAATTTCTTTTTCACCTTGGGTCTTTTACAAAAAATACCTTACTGAGACTTATAAACTTTACCTGGAAGACAGGGTTACCGAGTTTCGGGAGATAATATTTAAATATCTATCGACCTATATCATTGACTAGTGCTATATGTAAGTTAACCAAAAGATTATTTTCAAATCGCCTAAATTTTATGCTGGAGAAGAAAATTCTGTCCAAGTATCAGGCTGGTTTTAGAAAACATAGAAATACCTCTGAACAGATTGTTCATCTATCACAGGAAATAAAAGATAGTTTTACCGTAAACAAAGTACTGTCACAATTTTTGTGGATTTTAAGACAGCTTTTTACACAGTCTTTAGGAAAAATCTTTTACCAAAATTCATTGCAAATAATTTAAGTGGTAATATTTATAGATGGATTAAATCATTCCTGGATCATCGTTTTATACTTATTAAATAGGAAAATACTATGTTTGGTTGTAGGCAAATAAGGCAGGGTTTGCCGTAGGAATCGGTCCTGAGCCCTTTGCTCATGATAAATGATTTTGTTGATGTCGTATGCAACCATGAGTCTAGGGTACGGACTTCGCTTTTTGCAGATGATCTTGTGATATAGACCACAGGTCGTGATTTTGAACTTATGGAAAAAACACTCCAATCAGCACTAGTGTTTTTAGAGGGTTGGACAGCTGATGGATTCAAAATTAAATTGGACTTGTCAGATTAAAAAGGCTGTTGACCTTGGGGAATGCAGGTCTAAAAACATTTGGCTGGTATAAACCTGGAGTTCTACCCAGGAAGTCCTTTTCACTGCTTATAAGACCTATGTAAGGCCAGCAGTTGAATATGGCTGTGAGGCACTAATAACAATCTCTGAGACAAATTCGAAAAGATTGAATGTTTTCCAAAATCAAATCCTGAGATTTATTACCAGTAGTACAATATTTACTCCAATTGCCACTTTGGAACTCCCAGCTGGTTTGGAGCCCTTGTGTGACCGAAGATGGAGAAGGGCTTTGAATCTTACTGAAACAATCTTGAGAAGAAAGGACAGTTTTCTAGATCACTATTGGGCAGCTGGAGAGAGGCTGAAAACTCAAAAACCTTGTTTTTCTTGTACAAAGGACGTGACTCTCTCGATGACATGACTCTCTCGATGGGAGATCCACTTTATAAATTTTAGTTTATTATGTTAAAAGCAAAACAATTATTTAAATTTATTATTTTGTTTACGTGAATTTATTTATCATTGTTTAATTTTTGTCACCGTGAACTGAACAATTTTGAAAAAGTATATTATTTTGTACGCTGTGGCAACAAGGAAGTGCTCGTTCTGTTTTGTTTACTTAACAGTATTCCTTGAAAAATTGTCATATAACTAGGTGAGTCTTCGACTCTAGTTGGCATGTTAATTTGTGAAATAAATGAGATTTGGCAGTATTAATAGTTTGGAGTATTAATTTTCAATACAAGAAACTTTTTTATTTTTACGACACTCGACTTTCCTTTTTTGGCTTGATTTCTTTTTTCTGATCCATGGTACCCACTGGAAAATTTTAAACTTGCAGAAGGTTATTTGGATCTTGTTTTAGATGTTAGTAAGAAATAATCTCTTGATTCTAATTTGAAATGTACTGCTTTAGCTACTATTCATAAACCTCTCCCAGTTGATTACTGGCTTCATGTCTACACTGATGGTTCAGCTGAAGGGGTTATTAAAAATGCTGGAACCAGTGCTTACTGTATGGATTTTACATTATTTTCTGCCATTGTAAAATACTTTTATAACTTCAATGATGAAATAGAGACCATCTCTTTTGCCTTGAATAATATAGAGCAGGGTAAAAAAGAAAAATATTATCAGTTTCAATGATTAAAATGCAGCAATTACTATCTTAACAACTTTCCATCACTGTAATTCAGAGTTCTCTAGGAAATGCATGGAAGAAATATATAAATTATTGAATATTAAGAACTGCATTGTTCTGCAGTGGATTCCAAGCCAATGGGGGATACATGGAAATAAGCCGGCAGATATGTTGGCCAAAAATGGATCTCAAATAATGCTACCATATCCTCCTCTGCGACATATAAAAAGAGATATATGTTCTAATCTCAAATCTAACCATCTCAGCATATACCGAGAAAAGGACTCTGGTAGAAAATCTGATTCCTTATTGAATAAGTCATCAAGGATTTCCTGTTTCTTACCTAAAGCAGTTGGAGTGGCCTACTTTAGACTTGCTATGGGCAATGACTATCTACCGCTACCTGAATAGAATTGGACTCATGAATACAGATACTTGTCCTCTTTGCAACCATGGCATAATCCTGACTGGAGAACTCCTCAGCTTATGCCCTGCTGTCCTCCATGTTTTTAACTCTTTGAACTCTTCATTTTTGTGTGTTACTGACAACGTTTTAGCTGACTGCTTGTATTGTTCTTCTCTGTATTGGACTGCTCGTCAACTCATGACTGAAAGGTCAGAGACAGGCATAGGATAAAAAAATATGTATATTTTATTTTATCATTAAAAATACCAAAAATTCATTATTCAATTATATTGAGAATAATTTTTTTCCATTGGTTATGTTATATGGCTCAATTTGTTTTCCTTTACATTTCAGGTTTACAACAAGTGTTACGAATTACCTTAATGATGTAGCTTTGAAAAATATGCCAAATAATATGCGATCAGTAAAGCTGGAAGATATTTGTGAGTTATCATGCTTTTAGAGAGATTTTTAATCATTTAATATTCTATTTCACAAATATTCTCTTAAGTTACATCAATTTATTTTCATAAAATTTTCAAATGCTCGTATAAAATGTTTTTAGACTCTAGTCTAAAAAATTGTGTTGATTTTTTTTATTATTATTATTTCTGTTGTTATGGTCAATAAGCTTTCATAATATATTTTCACTTTTCAATTTTTTTTATGTTTTGCTTGTTACTATCATCACAACCATTTTTTGAAATTTGAATAATTTTATGAGATTTTCAGGTGATAAATGTTTTCCAAAGTGTTTGTTTCTCTTTAATTTAATGTTATTCATAAGATAATTTGCTAGAATTTTGAGTTTTTATTATAATTTTAATGTATTAAGAATTATCTATGCTTCCAATCTCACCATTTGTTGACATAGTGTATTTGTAAATTTTTGAGCATGCTTATGATAGTAACTACCTTGTGCATGTTTTTTACCAATGTATATACTTGAGTATACATGACTGCGTACTTCACATTTAACTGTCATTTCATGTATCCATATTTTTTTCCTTCAAGTAGATTCTTTTAATCCTAACAAATCGGGTCTGTAGAGGTCACTGTTAGGGAGGTAAAAATCAAACTTTTTTTTTTTTTGACAATTTACAAGTGGCCAAATAGTTGATACTTGTAAATTGTCAAAAAATTAATGTAGGTTATCAGAAAGTACATATTCTATGAAAATAAAAAAAAAAAAAAAAAGGAAATCTTTTATCACTAAGCAAATAAAAATTTTCCTTGTTCTTTTCATTAAAAAATTTAATGATTTTTCTTTTAACAATATTATCATTTTCAGTGAAATGTTAGATTCTTTTACAAATAAGTTTAACTCTTTTTTACTAATAATAGAGCAATTATAGGTGTTGATTTAATCAGCATTCTCTTTAATGCCTAGTAACAAATTTTGTAAAATTCAAATTTTTTTTTACTGCACTAGAAAAAGTTATTGTTTCTTATCTTATAAATAGCATTTTTGTGAAGGATATTTGTTTCTGACAAGATTTTATTTTTAGAAATGAGAGTTCTGAAAATCATACGTTTTTCTACTTTTAATTCTTTACATCAAAATCCTTATAACAAAGAAAGAGAAATAATTGAATTTTGAAAAGTTATGTACCATTTGCATTCAAATTTTTAATTTAAAAATGTGTGTAAATTGTTAATATTTTGTAAAATGCATATGTTTCAGTAAACATAAATTTTGCAAAATACATACATAAATGCATGTAGTTATATGCAAATTTTTGTTGAATAAAAGCATCTAAATCTTTTTTTTTTTTTGTAAATACAATTTTTAATGCTTAGTAATGAAGTTTAAATTAATGTTTAATTTCTATTGATTTAAATTTATTATACTTAGAAATTTTTGAAAGTAGTAAATAGTAATATATTCATGAGGAATATAAATAACTTTGGTTTAACCTTAACAGTGTATTTAAGTTCTTTCCTCCTTTTTCATTCCGATTTTTCGAGAGTTATGTTATTAAACAATAGCAGCCTACTTTATCAAAATTAAAAAATTTCAAAAATGTTACATAAATTTTTAATTAGAAATAAAATCGACTTGAATACGCTAAATTGAGCTGTATTGAAATGTGCATTTTTATTGATTTCCATGTGAGATTTTAAAATTACAATTAATATTTTGTTCTTTTAAATATAGTGTAAAACTATCCTTTATAATTTTGAAAATAGTATATTTAAAAGTTGTTGTATTTTTGCTCAAAACATTTATAAATTTTATGAAATTGTTTTTTATAGGTGGCAAACCTCAAATGGATAAATCTGTATTTATAAAAGTTAAAACAGACTGCCCAGGTGTTACAATAGAAAGTTTTACTGAATACGGGTAAAAAATATTAAACATACTTATATATTGTTGTATAGACATACGAATATAATTTGTCTATTCAAGAATGATTTTTTTTATTCAGAAATTTTTTCCTTTTAAAAATTGCATTATTTTTATGTGTATTTCTATTATTGTAAGCATGTTTTTCTTCCTTTCAATTAAACATTAATTTACCATTGCAGTAAATTACTACATTGTGTGTGTTGAGGATATTTTTAGATAACCATATACCGTACCATAAAAACCATTCTAATTACTTTATGCTGAACATTTTGGAATTATCAATAATGCCTATTAGATGCACCTTCCGAATAGAATTAAGTCTACAGGTGACATATGTTTTCACTAATTTTCGAATATTTCATTGCAATCACATACTAACTGTGTGAGCCTATTTTTGCTGGATAATAACCAGATTCGTTGAAAATAAATTTATTTAAGATAAATTAACCTTTTATGGGCCAAATTCAGATTCAGCTTTTTTTAATTACATTTTGACTTCTAATGCTTTAGTGAAGTGATTTTTTTTTTGGTCATTGAAATGGGAGAAGAAAAACTTAATACATAAATTTTCCAGTGTAATGGAATATTGTTCACTTCTGATTATATTTTACTTAGAATTCTAAAATGAAATAATGTGAGGAGTAGAGTAAATAATAAGCAAAGAAGTAAAAGTGAATGAAAGTTTATTATTAAACTTAAGAACAAATATAAATTAAATGGGAAATTTATAAATTTGAATGAAAGCAATAATTTTATTCAAAGAAAACAGCAAAAATTTAATTTAATACCTTTATTTTATGGTATTCTTATTACAATTAAATTTTACATTTACTGTGCATATCCTCCTTGAGTTGTTTGTTCAAGAAAATGGTCATTACTCTCTTTCTGTGTTATATTCTGGTAAATTTTAGGTTGATTTCTCTCCTTGGTGCATTTCTTAGAAGAACATTTTGTAACCTCTCAGTAGAACTCTAGATGAGTCGGTTTAGTTATTTTTTTATGAGTTGTTGAATGTAAAAGTCAACTGCCAACAAGAGTCATATTTAATTCATCAACAAATAAATTCCTCCAACATTTCTTATTGCAAAGTGTTAGATGGTAGGTGCCTAACATTCTATCTAGCAGGCCAACTCCACCCTTTCAGCTTTATATTTGTGTATTAAATTTGGTTGTTGTACATCCATTTTTTTTTTTAAATTATTTTTACATCAATATATTTTAATCAATTAGATTAGGAGATGGGTGTGGTTATTTGATAGAAATGTCACTACAGTATTATCATCGGCCACAGTAGCCTAGTGGTCAAGGTCATGGACTAGCGGCTGGCGGTTATCGTTCTGTCGCGGGTTCGATCCTTGGCCGCCAAAGACCCGCCGTGTAGCCGGGGCTGATGCACGTTAAATCTGTTCGGGGCCCAAAGTCCTCCCGTTGGCGTGGTGTGGATGTTAGGAGAGGGGGTGCCAGCTCAGGTATCGTCCTCGTCACTTGACCGTGGTTCAAAATTACGAGGTCCGTCGCCAATAGCCCTCGTGTTGCTTCTAGTGCGACGTTAATAAAAACTAAACAGTATTATCATTCCAGTGGCATAAAAATTTACTTTGGGAGCATCAATCAGCATTTTTTTTAATATGATACTCTCAGATAGTTCCAATAGCTTTTGTATTTCTATTTGCATGATCATTCATGAAAATCATAAATAATTCTTTAAAAAAAAAGTCATAAAAAATACTTTTATTTGAAGAGTTTGCAATAACTGTCAGAAGATTATTTACAACCTTAGTACTAAGAGAACTATTACATTTCATTGCTTCCCTGTATAAATTTCTATTATATATGGATAACCATAGCTCAAATTATCCAAATTTTAAATCCAAATCTAGTTGGTTTTCCCTGAACAAACATTTTACCACTGTTGGCATTAATATGAAACCATTGATTCATAGTTTCTAAGCTGTTTGTGAAATGATTCAAATGATGGTGAATGTAATAGGAACAGCTATGTCTTTAAAAATGCTCCAGTAATCATATGTGATGGGTGCTCGACAATATTTTTTACTAAGAGTAACACAAAATTATTCCCAGGAAATTAATTTGAAAAAAGATATTGGTAGATTTTGCTTCCATTAGTTCTGAAAATTTATCAGCAATTTTCTCTGCTGGTTCTCATTTTTTTATTATTATTATTATTATTTATTTATTTATTGCAGTATTTTTTTTTCCCCTTGTTTGAGTGTAGATGACCTTCACTTTTTTAATTCTAAAAGAAGTTCAAAGTTTCTTTCATTTATTTTTTCATACATGCGAAGCTGATCTTGAATTTTAATCTTACAGACTATTTGGACTGATTGACATTTTATCTGTTAAAATACTAAAATGTCCACAAACATCATCAGGACTGAGGATATTGACAACAGTATCACTTTTTGCATCATTGCGATCATTTTTTTCAGGAGGAAGCCAGTGAATTTCATGCCCTTCAAAAGAAAAATCTGATACTTCAGAATCCTGGAGAGTCATAAAATAGTCAACAGCTGCTTCTAGAGTTTTTTAAAAAAATTTCTTGTAATGTTAGTTTGCTGTCAAAATCATATTCAACTTCTTTCAAAACAAAATCTGAGAATCAAACACTGTTCACACATGCATTGGAATGTTTTTTAATAAAATTGGGAGATACTCTTCATTCTCTTAAAAATGTATTGAATTTCTTTTTCTCTCTCTACTTGTCTTCTAAAAGGGATTCACCTTTCAGACAAAAATTCTCAGTACAGGAAATTATGTCAATGCAATATAGCAGGCCAATGTTCCAAATTAGGAATATGTACTCTAATGTGTTTCTGATAAGTACTATAAAATTTGATTACCTGTTTTAATAGAGATATTTTAAATATACCAACTGGTTTAAAGAAGCATTGGAAGCTTTTTCATATACATATAATTTTTTTTTTAGTTGTGCTCTGTAAAAGAATGATGAAAGTTGTCATTTTTATGATTTTCTGTAAATTTTTCCATTAATGTTAGAAATGTAGTTTTTATTTCAAAAATTCTAATCACCTGTTAACTATATGCTAATTTTTTAATAATTAATTCTATGACAATATTGATAAAATTTAATTTTTAAATGAATTTGATGTTCCAATTGGAGACGTCCTGTAAAAGGTTAATAAATTCTAGGAGCTCATTTAAACTTTGACCTCTTCATTCCATTCATGCCTCTTCCTTTATTTTGGCAGCTCCACTCAACAACTAGTGAAGTAGTCCAGTAGGGATGCCAATATGTTTCTACCTCGACTTGAATTCCATTTCTTCATCTTTATTTATTTTCTATCGCTTGTCTTCCATACATTAATTGAAATGGTAGAACTCCTATTGTACAGTTCAGAACTTCTCGATAAGCTAATAAGAAGTATTCTTGTCCTTGTTTTAACGGATCACTTCACACTACATGATAAAGCATTTGATTGATGACTTTATGAAATTTGACCATTTCTGGTTGAATACTAGAAATTAAGAAATGAGATCCTAGCGTCTTACACAGTTTGTTAGGTAATTGAGAAACAAAGTTTGACTCTTGATCACTAGTTATTATATTAGGTGTTCCATTTTGCATAAATATATTTAATAAAACAGCGAAAGTGGGTAAACTCGTTAGTTTTATTATTCTCGTAATAAATTAAAGTTATGCAGGTTTTTGCTTGTAATTGATTTCCAAAAACAGGCTGTGAAATTATCTTTCCAACTTTTTTGGTTAAACAATCTGGCAAAAAAAGTGAGTTTGCATTAATAATTTGAGCTCCTGAATTTACAATAGTCTCAATTTTTTTCCTTTGATGTAAATATTTATATTTTACTGAGATTGTACAATATTTTCATAAGCAATTAGTCTTTTCTCTATGTCTTGAAATTCGACCATTCTTCAATAAAATGTTCTTGTACATCTGAAAAAGCATTTTTTTTTTTATTTGATCAGTGATAATCAGATCACAACAATTGCTCAAATGCTTGGATTATAAAGTCACAACACTAATTTAACTTCTTTTCTGATATTTGATGAACAGTTGACAAAATCTTTTGGTGGGTTAGTTTGTATCATTTTAAAAATATTTCTTTCACTTGTTTGTAGTCTTTCATAACATTTTTCTTTTCATGATCAATTATTTGTGCTACATCATAAGATAAAAGTACAATGAGGTAGGAAGTCCAAAATTCCATCTTTTTTTTTTTTTTTTTTTTTTTTTTTCTCTTCTGCTGTTCTTTTTGTTTGAATAGTATTAAATAAAAGATAATATCATTACATTTGAAATCAAACTAATATTGAATGTTGTGTTTCTCTAATTTCAATTTTGTTGTGAACTTGATGTTTTGATTGGTTCTCTGGTTTTCTTATGAATTCTTTCTTTTTCTAGATGTATTTTTTATAATTTCAATTCCATTTCTTCTCTTCTTTTTTTCCTACACAACAAGCGAGAGCTAACACTATTTTCTCTTGACGTGTATTGAACTAACTGTTAATATATAATCTTTCTTATGGTAATGATGTATTTTTGAAAGCATATAACAATCATGATTACATATTTGGGAACATGGTCAGTAAAAAGTATCACTTTTATTTAGAGAAAATTTCCAATGACAATATGTTTGGTTCTATTCAAAATGAAATAACCGTACATATGCACATTTAGATAATTTCTTGAGAGTGGATTATGTTCTATGTATACAGTATTACAATAAATAAGCAGAAGAATACATAAATCTTTGAATTTTTCACTGTCTATATTTGATATAAATCCATAAATTTTAAAACAACTATTTTGTTTATTTGTTACAATACTATGACTGAAAAATTAAATTAGTGATCTCAAAAATGTATTTCCTCCTCAAACTGTGTTTCCTTTAGAGTTTTTAAGATTTTAATTGCACCTTTAATTACAAAAAAGTTGACTTCCTCATAATATACTATAAGTAAATATTGTCATTTCAAATGTGGAAAATTCATGCAAGATAATTAATTGCATTTTTTAAATTCACCTTGCTCCCTGCCATTTTTCCAACCCAAAACAAATGTATTTATATAAGTTTGGCATGAACATACTTTTAATAAGTTAACTAAATTAATTATTTGCAATTCTTCTAAATAAATTATCATTTAATTGAAATACAAAATATATATGCATTATGTTTTTATTTTCATCTATGTTTATGCATCTAAATTTTTAAATATATAAACAAAATTACATTCTTAAATAATTGTTTTTACAGGGAAGAGGAGATAGTTGATTTAACTGCAGGTTCTCAACATATCCTTCGGTACAAGCCAGTTGCACCCTTATTAAAGAATGGTTCTGTGCAACTAATATGAGTGAAAATATCTTTGTACGAGGCACTGAATTGTCTTTTAGTAACTGTTAATAATTAGATATGGATTTATTCATAAAAAGGAATTTGTTTCTCATTGGTGATATGATGTACATATACTGTAGATTTGTGTTATCAAAAATAGAAAATTACTTCACGCTTTGAACTAATTTTCATACGACATTTTTGTGCAGAAAATTTCATTTTCTACACAAAAATGTAATTGTAATTTTACTTTTTTTTTTTCCTGTATAAATTTTTTGATATATAAATTTGCAGTTTTTTTATTGATTTTTCTATTTTTGTATAGAAATTTTACTTAATTCTTTAATATTTACGTATATGCAGGGGTTTAAATATTAAGGGAATGCCTCTGAACACTATTTCCAAATCAAATCTTTTGGATTTAAGGTTGACTAACAAGAAACTACTTTTAACGTGCATAAGATACTTTTTTTCAGCTATTAAATTTTTTTTAGGAAAAATATTAGTATTTTATAAAAATTTTATCAGAAGAAATAAAAATTTAAATGATATTGTGAATTTTTTTTTTTTTTCTTTCTTTTTCACTTAAGAATAAACATTTATTTTAAATTAAGTGTATAATGTAATTTCAAGTTTGAAATTCAATTTCATCTAAGAATTTTGTGCGATATCAACGAGGGTTGATGCAAATTGTATTGTAATCTTAATGTGTTGCGGTGAAGAAATTTAGAGAAAAAGGTGCTGATTCACACACACACACTAATCCTGAATATAACTCAAAATTAATGAAATTTCTTATAGCCAGTAGTTTTTGTGCTATGTTTTAATGTAGTTTATTTTAAAATATCTTCCTAATCCTTTAAGGATATAAAAATAGCTGTCTTATTCTATATATATATGTATGAATAGAAATATCTATATTTTTTCTTATAGAATGTCTCTAATAGAAATTCTTTAAAAAGATTTTAAAAGTTTCTAGACTTAGGGTGAAACATGCTTAATTCAAATAATGAAGCATGGGTTTATTTAGGATCTTTGAAAATATACTTTCACCTGTCTTTCGTATAACTGATTTTCTCTTGAGCTGCAATTGTGGTTCAAATATTTTTTTGCTCTGTCCTCATAGAATATAGCTTTGTAATGATATATTTTCTGGTATGAAAAGCTAATAAAATATCTATATTGGAGGTAAAAGTTACTATCTGCATTACTGAAATTTTACAGGAGAGCTGCTTAAAATCTACCCCCCCCCCTCCTTTGTTTATAACCTGCATGTTAATAAATATGTTTCAATAAATCTCTATACATTTTATTATTTTGACTATTGACTTAGAAATTATAAAGTCCTTTTTTATCTTTATTATATTAAACTTACTGCCTTTACTGTTTAAAACACCTTAGTGATCTTTTTCTTCCCATGGGGTTTACTATCTTTGGTAATCACGAGTGACACGCCCCCGGGTTACCTTATTTATATTCCTCTATTTTCGACCCTCCTTCTTGTCAACCAATTTGTGTCTTTTCTTCTTGTCTAGATCATAGTTAAATCTTGTTTGATGCAGCATAGCCATATTTGGCTCTTGCACCAATAAACTATTTTCTCACTTGACCCTTCTTGTCGATCAATTTTTTTCATTGTTTTAACGTCTAATTAAATTAATTTATTGTTTAACAAGGTAGCAGATTTACCTTGTTTGGCATAGTATGGCCACATCTGGCACCAATAAAACACTATCATCAGCATCATTGCTGTTTAAAAAATGGACATAGTGCCCTTTTCCTCTAGCATACTTATAAAATAGATGTAAATCTTTGGTATTGAATTTTGAAAAACTTTTTTTAATTTTGTATTGTAAAATGTAATTGTGTTGCTTTTGTTTACACTTTTGCTTCTGTTGTATTCTAAATTCAGTGACAGATAGTGCTGTTCCTTTTACCTCGTAATTCTCTTTGTTCATTAAATTCAATATAGTCCATAATACTCTTTGTGCTTCCCCCCCCCCCCTTTTTTTTTTAGTTATAAGTTTGGGGTATACGTAAGCATTTTTTGATCCGACTGAGCAGAAAGGGGTAGTCAGTGACCTCTTGGGGGGGGGAAGTGAATATGTTAAGGGAACTGAAAGTAGTAATTTTTGGATAATAACAGGCTGATTAGTTGAATTGTTGGTTTTAGCTAAAAAATTTTAATGTTGAGTTATTTCATTTTGGAAGTTGCTTTCAATTTGCAGTGTAAATTATTTTGCTGGTGAATTCTTGGCTTGTAATATGTAGTGTTAATTGCTTTCATTCTCAATATACAAGTTGCTTTTGAATGTATTGCAATTTACTATATGTAAACTTCTGTCAATAGTTTGTTAGTATTTGTGGAATTTTTTTTAGAGTAATGTGTGCACGTGAAATTCTTCTGAATAGCATTTGAATTGCACAAATTCAATAATGGCTGTTAAATTTAATTATAAATGAACTATTTGGGGTAGAAATGGGCTTAATAATTCCAGACAATACTAAAGCAATCAATTTGAAGAAATTAATCGAATCTAATGATGTGTAGAAAAAGATACTGAGTTCATGCATAACCTTATTGATAATATTTTTAGAAGAGGAAGAAAAATAGAAAGGGATAAACACAATCATGAAATAGAGTAAGAAAAAAGACAGTGTGAAATAGAATTGGAGAAAATAAAGCTCTCTGAGAAAAAATCTAGAAATTATGAGTGCGGAATGGGATTCAACTAACACATCTTAACTACCACATTCAGAGAAATGAGTGACCAAATTAATAATTTGGGAAATTTAATCAGAGATATTGAAACCTTAACTATCACAGTATGTATTAAATGAGAATCATTTTTTTTTTCACCTCAGCTTCTGTTGCACTCTGAATTCAGTTTCAGTTGGTGTTATTCCTTTTACCTTGTAATTTTCTTTGTTCATTAAAATCATTACAGTCCATAATACTTTGCATGTTTTTTTTTTTTAGATGTAAATTTGTGGTATATTTATAATCGCTGTACATGAATGATGTATAATCTTAGAAATTCTTGAAATATTTTCATTTAGAAAGTACTAAGGATTTTCATTAACAAAAGAAATTTAAAATTCTTATGTTTTTGAATTTGAACTATAATATGGAAGTAGAATCCTAACTACATAAAACTGATTAATGGCTTATTTTTGTAATAGGTCTAGGGAGAGTTTAGAATCCAATGATGAAACAGATTTTTCCCAAGATGACTTTTAATTAAACAATATATGTACAAATTATTTCAAAACAAGATTTGACTGTGGGGTTTGCATATTAAGGAAATCTGGGGAGTTATGGCATCATTGTCCAAACACCATGGCAGCCTCACTCTCAAATGTAAATCTCTTGGATGGGGCTACAAACCAGAAGTCTGACTCGTGTTGCCTCTAGTGTAGGATGGTGTTACAACTTCAAATTCCTACATGTATAACAGACAACTGAAATTATTTAATTCTAATTACTAAAATTTTTAATAGCTGTAATTGTCTCCATCAATAAAAAATAGTTTATTAAGATCATATGAAATGGGATTTTATGCGCATGCATTTATAATTAAGCATATTTCTTCGTTGTATTGTTCCAAGCCATTTAAAGGAATTGCAAGAATAATTATCAAAGAATGTTTGAAATATGAATTTTGTTCTTAAATAACTGATATATAACCTTTCAATTTAATCTATTATTGTAAAATGTTGTTTCATTTTACAATAAATCCTTAAAATAGACTAACATCAAATGCTGTGAATGTTGTTAGATTTATATTTTTACACCATATGTAAATATTTATTCCATCTCTAATGAACCAATCCAAATTTGATCACTAATTTACAGTCTTGCCACAGAAATTGTTGCTATATTAATTGGTTAAATCATTCTTACACTGCATATACAAAATAAGGCATATCATAATTGGATATTTTATTGTTCCTTTTCCTTAAAATGTTGTATGTCTTCATATGGTAAACATTACATTTTTGTACTTGATTTCTTTTTATGTGTGTAGTTATAATGTGTATAAAGCTATTTATTTTTATTTGCTTCATTACTCTATATCCTTTTTCATTATATAACCTTACAAATCAATTGCTTACTTTTTAGGATGCATTTTTTTTTTTTTTTTTTTTTTGATAAAAACATTTCCATTCCATAAAATATAGCCTTTGTGGTAAATACCTATGACAAACCTCTAACATCCTCTATATAGCAATATTTCTCTATTTTTGAAACTTTTCTTTGAATGAATAACACTAGTAGTGAATTTACGTAAATGTTATTTCTAAAAAATAAAAGCATATATAAAAAAATATAATTTATCTGAGCTGCAAAATATTCAGATAGTGAGAAATTGTAAAAAAGCATTAAAAAGTAAAAATCTTGTAGAAAATAGTACACTGCTCAAAAAAATTTGGGGAACACACAGAGTTTTAACGAAAATATGCAAATACTTGCACTGATAACTAACATTAAAATAAACATCCATGATTTAAAATGAAGCAGAAAGCAGAAGAAACCTTCGTATGCAACTCTATGTTCATAATATCAAAAACGAGAAAGGGATATAAGTGCAGAAATCGTGCTTTCACAGAAGCTTCTTTTTTTTTACTGTTCTCGGTTGGGAAATTCAGATAGTCAGCTCTTGTTTTGAGAAAAAGTTACTTGAAAATGTCGCAACATGATTAACCGAAATCCATGGTTTTTCATATGATCAGAAGACGTGAATCCTGGCAAACACAAAGAAGTGTAATGGACACTGTTGAAGTGGTAAGGAATGTCGTTTCAAGGTTGTGAATCGATTTTATAAAATCAGAAATGTTATACGTTGTCTAGGGAAAGGCCCTCCATATGCTAGCACAGCAACTGTTGACTGATATATCCTGTTAAGGCTCCCGTCTAGTGGCCATTTTGTTTTCGTGCACGTAATGTTAATCATATTGAATTTTGACTTCTGTTATCAAATCTTTACTATTTAATTGCAATAAAGTGCATCTGAAAGAGCAAAAAATAACGAAAGCATCAATGGAATTACTTTTTTCCCTACAATTTTTAAAAGTATTTTTAAGGACCGAAAAACTCACAAACGAATCATTAAAATAGGGGTAAAAATATTTTTAAAAACGAAATCAAAATGCCGGTAAACAGGAACGTTAACAGCTCGTCTAACCAGAACAGGCAATCCTACTCGGCTGCAAACACAGTTGCTTTTGGTTACAGGGTGAAGGGTGTCTAATTAATATAGGCTCCATCATGATGTGTCTATGCACTTATACCAATGAAGTACATTCCGTTGACCTCAAGTCACTGAGCGACCTTAAAAAGGTGGGCTGCTGAACAACGAGATTGGATACAACGTGGTTGTACTCGGGTGCTATTTACTTACGAGTTCCGATTCAATCAGGAGTTCAATACATATCGTGTTTTAGTATGGAGAAAAAGTTGTTTTCAAAATAACCCCACATTCGTTCGTGAAAAGATCGCATTGCAGATGCATGCTGGAATCTACTTAGGTGGACGCACGTACCTGTTTATCATTCAAACAGGCAATTTGAACAGCCCAAGGCTATGCAGACGAGATATTGAAACTTCATGTACCTTACGGTGCAGCCAATGGTGACCCTTTCTTTTATTGGATGATTTTCCCACACCTCATACAGCTTGTCTTGAGGAAAACATGCTTGAAACTGAAACAAAGCGTATGGAGTGTCCAGCATACGCTCCTGTCGAGCAAGTTTGAGACACATTTAGACAAGGTATTGTAGTGAGATAAAGATTTTATTTTTTTACTGTCCGAGACATGGAGATAACACTTCTTCAGGAAAACACTTCCCCATGGAACAGTATTCCCCATAATGTTATTGATAACTTCATCGCATTCATGCGAAACAGGTGTAAAGGAGTATGTTATAAGCTCTCAAGAGGGCCATAATCAATATTAAACATGATACATTATTTCCACAAAATATTTTTTTTTTTTTTACTCTTACTAACCAAATTATTGCTCTGATAGGTCTAACCATAGTTTCAAAGAATCAAAGCTCACATACATTTTCTTTTTCTGGATTCCATTTTATTGCATGTGTGCTCTCCATTTTATGACCATTCATGGCTGTCTCGCACGGTTTTATTCGTTGTTTCGAGCTTGCTCCCCTAACTTTTTTAGCAGTGCATATTCATTAGAGTTTTTAAAATGACAAAATATAGTGTAGTAATGTTTACGTAAGTAGGTAAGGTTCGAAACGTTGTTTTAAAAAGAGTTTCTTTTCGGTTGTGAAAATAATAATCGTATCGCTATCATTCATTTTATGTGTATGTGAGTTTTGAATAAATAGCTAATACTGTTCAAAATTTAAATCAATTTGTCTGTATATATTGGAGATAAAATGTCAAATTAATGTATCTTTTGAAATATGTACAATATAGGATATTGCGTACGGCATAGAATTACGGGGTTCCTATTTAAGAGAAATTAAATTTGCACCCTCATCTTAATTTAGAGAAGAAAGTATTTAATGTTAAGGAAGAAGGGTTTTTTGAAATTGATTTTTCTGTCCTAAAAAGAAAGAGCACTCAAACGTTCTGTAAAGATGAAGATGGTGAGAAAACGCCATGCCGAAAGATTTATTGTAGTTATGTCAATGTAATCATTTCATAGTGTTTTTGTATTAAACAGTCCAATCTAATTATTCAAATTAAAATAATTGAGCTAATTAAAACGAAAAAAGAGTATTTTAAGTAATATTCAATCCGGCAGCCTTGCACGGAAAACTAAAATTGCTTTTAATTTGTAACATTCCAGAATAAAATCAAAAACCAAGGATAAGATAGTAGTGGGAGGCCTTGCAGATGGACCGCTCTCATCTGTAGTTTGATAACAATCCGGTATTAGGTAAGCAACTCAACACTCTAAGGTAAGAGAAACAGATCTTGTTTCCCTTATCGATAAGATGTCACTCCCGTTCCTCGGGTCGGGGCAATGACTACTTACGTTGCCATAGGTCTATCGTGCAGCTGTAATGCGACATAAAACAAAAATAAAATTATGCTTACTTCATCATAAGGTATTGACTTCATTACTCTTGATTTTTTAAAATTTCGAAAATAGTCGCTTGTTATTCTTAGGAGCAATTTTTAATTCTAGCCGTCTGGAACATTCAAATCGTTTCTCTCAGATGCTTTCCTTTTTTTAGGCAAGTACGGGAATCATGACTCCAAAATTCCCTAATTATCTTTTTTCCCCCCCAAAGGGCTTACTGTTTTTGATCCTGAGTGAGAATCCCCAATTTTCCCGTAGTGTACTATGTGCAGAGCGGTTGGATAAATGTTCGATTTATGTCATTCGGGATACCATAGCGTTTCTTAATCTATTTTCGACTCCCCCCTTTTTTTTTACTGATTTTAAACTTTTTCTTTCATTTAGATTACTAAATAAACAAATGTTTGATGCAGCTTAGCCACACCCTAACTCTTGCGCCATAAACCCTAACTGTCACTCACGTCAGAATTGTTATATCATTACTCTTGATTCTAGTAATTTTGATTCAACTGCGCTTACTCTTAAATATTATAAAAAATATATAAGAGTAATAATTTAAAGGTTGATAAGGAAATCAAATTGTTAATTGGTGCCATTAAATTATTAACTGGTAAACTTGTAAATCTTGAGTGTGGTCTGACGGCGATAAATACATAACTAGGTTGGGCGATTATGGGAAAGTTTAATCATGGCACTGAGCCAACTTTTGAGAATTCGGCTTCTCTCATTACGTCACTACTTGTAAGGGAGCGGTGTATAAGTGATTTATGGAGATTAGATGTTTTGGGCATTACGGAACCTCCAGTTTGTAAAAACAAAGCTCAGTTACAAGAGGACACGCAGAAATATTTTGAGGAAACTTTTGAGTGTTGATAATGAGGGTCGGTATGAGATCGCTTTGCCTTGCGTTTTAGATAATTCAGTTTTGCCTACTAATAAGATTAATGCGGAAAAGTACCTTTCAATCCAATAATTTTGATAATTATGGTGTTTGAAGAATTGTTAGATCTTGGTATAATTGAGAAAACACCAACTAAGAAAGTAAGAGGTGTTCATTACTTGCCTCACAGGCCTGTAATTAAAGAAAATAGCACCACTAAGATAAGACCGGTGTTTAATGCTAGCTATCGTTTACTTGGTGTCCCTTCTTTGAATGATTGTTTAGCAACTGGGCCAAATTTAATTGAAATGATCTCCTCTATCTTAAATCGTTTTCGTATGAATTACGTAGGTGTTACTTCTGATATTGAGAAGGCTCGTACAGATTGCCATAAGAGAAAAAGATCGCGATTTTTTACGTTTCCTATGGTTTGATAAGGGTAAACACGAACAGGTAAAAGAGTATCGATACAGAATACTTGTTTTTGGTATTACGTGCAATCCATATTTTCTGGCTGAGATTTTAATGTGGATAACTATGTGACAAGTTTGCATTCTGAGATTGAACTTAGAAAGTTTTTCTTGGAATCGAAATCAATCATATCATCGGGTCATTTTAATCTCAAATGTCGGAAGTCAAACATTAGCAATGAAATCCTTGAGGAAGATTCCTCCAATGAAGATAGTATTTCTATGTTGGGTCAAAAATAGCACACAGATACGGACACACTGTCCTACAAAATAGAACAGGCTAGTATTAATTCAAATGAAACAATTACTAAGAGAATAGTTTTGGCTGTAGCTCACCAAATATTTGATATTATAGGATACACAGCTCCTGTTATATTAATCCCTAAAATGATTTTGCAGGAAACATGGAACTCGAAGCTTAAGTGGGATGATAGTTTCCCAGAAGATTTGGCTAATAAGTTTAGGTCTTGGTATAAAAATTTACATTTACTTTCAGATATAAAAATAAGTAGGTGGTTTGGACTAAAATTGACAAGTAAATCGATAACTTTACACTTATTTTGTGATAGTAGCAAAAAGGCCTACGGTGTATGTGTATTATTCAGAGTGGAAGGAGGCGATGAGGTGAGAATTAGTTTAGTGCAAGCAAGGACTAGAGTAGCCCCTTTAAAACCCATTACAATTCCCCGTATGGAGCTTTTAGCTTGTAGCATAGGATCTAGATTACTCACTTCTATAATTAAATATCTTGATCTATCTGAGATTGATGTTTATTGTTGGACTGACTCAACTACAGCTTTGTGTTGGATACAACGTAACCAAAACTGGGGAACCTTCATTCATAATCGGGTTTCTGAAATACGTTTATTGACCTCCTCCTATGTGGCACCACATTTCGGGTACTCTTAACCCCGCTGATTTACTATCCAGAGGATGTTCTGTGGAACAGTTAATTGAACGCAAATGGTGGGAGGGTCCTATTTGGTTGCGTGAGAGGGAGGAAAACTGGCTGAAGTCTACTGAAGCACCGAGGGAAGACTTGGTTATTTCCGAAGTTCGAAAAACCGCTATAACAACTTTGGTAAAAAATGAAGAGGATGTTAATTGGTATTACAGATATTTTTCTTCATTTAAGAATATAGTCAGAATGTTAGCTTGGATTTTAAGGTTCTGTAATAATGTAAGAAATACAGATAAAAATCTTTCTAAAGATTAATCTTTGTACGAGATAGAAAGAGGAGAAAGAACCTTATCGTTACTGATTCAAAAAGAATCTTTTAATGGTGAAAATGATGAAAAACTGAAACAACTAAGACCAGTAATGGACTGTCATGGTCTTATAAGAGCTAAGTCTAATGTTGTTTATAGGGATGATAAATATGGTTTTAAGTTTCCTGTAATTATGTCTAGTGATCATCCTGTTGTAAAATTATTGATAAAAAGTGTACATAATGATTTATTACATGCCGGTACTTCATTGTTAACGTCTAATTTAAGAGATAGGTATTGGATTTTGAAATCACGTAAGACGATACGAAATTGTATAAATAAATGTGTCAAAGGTTCAAGGCTAAAAAATATGAGACAATCCCAGGAATTTTACCGAATGATAGGGTTCGCGATGCTAATGTATTTGAAGTCGTAGGGTGTGATCTTGCCGGTCCTTTGTATTTGAAAGATGGTAGAAAGACATACTATTACTTGTGCGGTGTATCAAGCCGTGCACCTGGAGTTGGTCACTTCCTTATCAACTGAATCTTTTTTACAATCACTAAGACGTTTTATTGCGCGCCATGGACGACCACGTACAATTTATTCAGATAAAGGCAAAAATTTTGTTGGTGCCGATAAAATTCTGCAAAACGTTGTTTGGGATGGTCTCCGTTTTAAGGCTACAGAATAAAAAATTCATTTTAATTTCACTGTAAGTGCTTTCTGTATTTCATTTTTCTAAGTATATAGTGTATTTTGATAATGTTTGTGTGTATTGTTTGAGTAAATTGTAAAGAATATTACTCAAAAGTGGGAGAATGTTGTGAATCCACTGTCTAAGCCTCTTAAAATTATTAGGGTATGTATTCTACTTAGTGGCAACAGTGTGGCGCTGCAGTAGGAGCGCGCGAAGTATATTGGATTGTTCAGCAACTGATACTCTCGAGCGAGAGACGCTATGTTTTTTCTTATAGTTGACGAGTATTTGCAAATAAAATTTCTATAGTTTTGGCATAACGACATAATTATTGAACCCTGACGTTTTAAGTATTCAACAATTACCTTGACATCGATTTAAATATAATATTTGTAATGCAATATGTGGGGGGCAGTGATCAACAAAAGAATATCTCTAATAGCTTGCAATTATCAATGCAGCTGCCCAAAATTTAATATATCACTGTTAACAGTTCAAAAGAAATAAATTTTGTTGATGTATTATTAACATAGTTAATGATTATAAAAAAATAGATTTTTTTTTCTCTATGATAGCTTCATTTACGGAATATTATTCTCCGAATTTTTAATGAAATTCACATACTAAATCATTTGGCAGTGATTTAAGAATTACCGGGAATAATAAAGTGCTAAAAGTATCTGAAGAAATGCCTAATGATTCTAAGCTTCTGATATGAATTTGAATTTTATCAAACAGTTGCTGAAAACCTTTTACTTCTCTAGAATGCTTAAGAAGGGGAATTTCTAATAACTGACTCATTATTAAAGTTTCTTTTCAGTCGAATCTCTGTTCTAACAAATTAATAGCTTTAACATAATTTTCATGAGAAATAGAAAAACCTCCAATAGTTTCCAAAGCAGTTCCAGTTAAATTGACTTTTTAATAATTAAATTTACTAACGTCGTTTAGAGATGCGTTATTATATATCGACTACTCGGTAAGAATATTACCCGAAAATTTCGGGATCATTATTTTTGGTAGTTTGATGTTGATTATTTGATGTTTAACTTCCGTTTCATGTGCTGAATGGTTGGGGAGGGGGGGGAATTGGGAGGGTCGTGAATACCTTATTTTGATTCAAACTTCTCAAATATTTATTTACTTTGAATATCCATGTTACAATTTTTTCACGGTATTCTTCAGCTGATTCTAATTTATCCATCCTTAGGTTGTAATAGCTTTTCTAAATCAGAATCAACTAATTTAGGGGATTCGAATTTATCATTTAATTGCTCTATATAAAGTTTAATATCGCTCTCTTCGGCAGTTAATTCAGTTTTTTGAATTTCTACTCCAATTTTAGAAATAAGTTTAGTAATTGACGTTCTTAATGTTGCGCGCTTCTCTTTTGCATAATTGAATGAGATCAGAGCTTTTGGTGGCCATTTTATTGCAACTATCAAATTCAAATTTATCAAATATGATAATCAAAATATGTTCAAATATATCAGTTCAATTTCTTATATTTGTATATTTAAAACACAAGCTCAAATCCCGGTAGGGATGCCATGTCAAGAAACAAAAGTCAGTTTCTTGTTTTAATTTAGAAATGGTATGTAATTATTCATTAAGAATATCAAAATTTGACACATACCTTTTTTCTCTTTCCGGGGAGCTGGTGCAGTAAAGTTTTCTTCTTAACTGCAACAAAACTCCTTTAGAATAATTCATTATTCACTCAAATAAAGTGCTGAACTCCCTTGTAAATAAAAATAAATATTGACATTAATTTAAATACCAGTTACACATCACATTACAAGACACAACACAGTTACATAAGAGAACAAAAAGCGTTCTCAAAATTCAAATTAAAGTTCGTTCTGTTATTATGCTTATCACTGCAATCAACAGCGTCCTCTGGTGGGAGTCACGTGGTTTCTGCTGAAAAAGTATGCAGCTTTGAACAGATACCTTGATCTCGCTACAATGCCTTGTCCAAATGTGTCTCAACGTGCTTGACAGGAGAGCATGCTGTACACTCCGCACGCTGCATTGTTTCAGTTTCAAGCATGTTTTCCACAAGACAAGCAGTACAGGGTGTGGCAATATCATCCAATAAAAGAAAGGAGTCGCGAATGGTTGCAGCGTAAGGTACGACATAGATCTCAATATCTCGCCTGCATATCCTTGGGCCGTCCAAATTGCCATTCTGAAATGATTGGGTATTATTATAGATTGCAGTATTTACAAAAAAAATTAAATACTAAGTGCATTAACTTGTTTGATTACTTTTTAAGTTTCTAATAAAAGGAAAAAACTAAAGTTTGCATGGAATATGTTAAACATTCAAATTTATGTTCTACTCTTATTAGCTTTCCTAATTCACAAAAATAAAAATTAAATTAAAAAAAAAATTCATAAATTCTTTGTAAATCATTTTTAGATTTATTTGATCAAATTCAAATTAATGGCACAATGTCAAATACTGCATCAGTAGATATAAATTTGCTGTAGCAAAACATCTTCGAATTAGTCTTATATTAAAAGTCTTAAAATAAGGAATTTCGGTGGCTGGTTTATAGGTGGTTTTGCGAATATTTGCCTACTTCCTGTACGAAAGTGAGGTAAAGGTGCCCGTAGTATCTTCGGTCTTCTCCTTGACCCGTGTGGTGACCGGGAATGACAGAATAGTCACATTGTAGCTCATGCATGTTGTAAGAGGCGACTAAAATGGGTACCCAGCGTCTGGGGGTATAGCCGGGCACCCTTCCCCTGGGGATTATATCAGTAGACCTCAGGGACTTGCCTTCTTCAGGTAAGTACGGGCAGCATGACCCCGAGGCACCTTAGTGATCTTTTTCCTTCCCATGGGGTTTACTGTCTTTGGTAAACACGGGTGACGCGCCCCAGGATACTCTAGCGATCCTTCTCTATTTTCGACCCTCCTTTTTGTCAATCCCTTTTATCTTTTTTTCAACTTCACGTCTAGACCACAGTTTAATCTATTTTGGCGCAGCATAGCCATATCTGGCTCTTGTGCCAATAAACTTTACATTCACTCACTCACTCGGTCTTCTCCTTTGATGTATAACCTTCCGTAACACGTCCTGTTATTGAAGTTTATACACCTGAAAAGGTAGAAAGGAAAATGACTCTGTGAATAATTTGGAACAGCTGAAAAACATTTTTCTGGCGAACCGCTGATTCAGCCGTTCTCGCTCTTTTATATGAATTGTTCCCCAAAGAACATGTCATTCTTTCGATCCCCATCGAAATTTCTAAAAGTCCACCAAATATTAATATTATTCTGCTCATATTTTTGGACAAATAAATAATGAGATTTTCATGAAACATCATCCAGGCTTGCAAGCTAGAACAAGTGACAATCGGTTTAAGAAGATATATACGTTTCCATTCTTACTCGTCGCATGTGAGTTATAATCAGATTTAGAATTTTGAAATTTTTGAACAATCTGTATATTATCTTTCCTCGGAAAAGATTTGATACTGTTCTCTATTGTCGATTTTTGGGGCGTTGGCGCCCAAAAGAGACCGACTACATCATGCTATACCAAATTCTAAAAAAAATTAAAACTTATTTAATAAGCATTTGTGTATGTAGATTTGATATGTTTGTAATATGTTGATAGAAATGTTTTTTTTTAAATTCCTACTTTCATGAAACTTCCATGAAATTTTATTTTTGTAAAGAGTTTTTGAATCATTTATCAGTTATTTACTTGAAGTACTTCTTTTCAATTTTTTTCATGCCTAGACCACAGTTAAATCTTGTTTGGCGCAGCATAGCCACATCTGGCTCTTGCGCCAATTACCTTTACATTCACTCACTTACTTTAGAAATTCTTTAAAGATTTATCAATAACAAAATAAATTCTGATGTTTACATTTTCAGAGATTATAATGCTAACAGTGAATTACCTGCCGCGGCACCTAGTGGTCATGGTTGCAAACTCGCGGCCGGCGTTGTTTTCGTCGAATCGTGGGCTCACGTCCAGATGCCATTAAAAATCTGTGTAGCGTTACTGATGCGTGTTAAATCTTGAAGCTGCAAGTCCTTTGGTTGTGGCGTAGTGTGTACGTTTGGAAAAGGAGGTATCAGCATTGGTGTTGCCCTCGTTATTTGATCGAGACTCAAAATTGCGAAGTCTATCGCCAATTACCCTCGTGTTGTCAGTAAAACAATCAATCATCAAAAAGAAATTTCTTAAATCAAGATAAAATAATGTTTATAAAGCCAAGGCATAAGTTTATAAAGCCATCCCCATTAACTGTCACCAAATAAAAACAGTCAATGGGGACCATACAACATTTGTATACTTTTTTTTCTTTGAGATCGATGCTGAAATCAAGTTACAGGTTCGAGTCCTAATTCTATTAATGATTGGATATATTGAATAAGGGAAGTTGATGCATATGAAATGAAATTGAACCTCAAAGTTCTTATTTGGCGTAGTGTTGAAGTTATAAAAAGAGTTATTTGTTCAGGTATCGTTCTTGTCAGAATTACAATATACATAGCCTTCGTGTAGTTCTAGAATTTTGCTTATTTAAAAACCTAACCCATACATTTGGATTCATCAAAACAAATTGAAATACAATATTATAATTTTTTTTTTTTTTTTGTCTAGCCCCTCTATAGATTTAATTATTTAATTATATCAAATCAATTTTTGTATATATACTTCTTTCGCAAAAATAATAATAATAGTTAGCAGACATATGTATTAAATAGAAAGTAAATTTGCATTTGATGCAGATTTCAGACACGATTTATTGTTGTTTGCGATAACCTCTTTCAGTTGATCGTGAAATTTCTAAAGGTCAAGATTTAAGATAACTTGAATTTCGGAGACAGGCAATGCTCTTTATCTCATAGTGAAGACGGATATTAAAAAAAAACACGATGTAAACTGATACCATTTTATGACAGTTTATTTTTAGCTTTTTTTATACTTTAATTGAGAGTCAGCTAGATTGATTTTTTCGTCTTAACTTTTAAAAATATAATGATTACAAATATCATAATTTGTAATTCTATATTTAGAAATATTTCTTTATCCATGAAGAGAGCAACATACTTGAAATATATAATAGGGAAAAAAAAAAACAACTAATGAATAGTTTGAAAACAGAGAAATATTCCAACATGCATTTTCAGTATCTTTTTTCTAAGTAATCTTCACAATATTGTTGGTATCATTGACGAGATTTCTTCAGTTATCATTTTTTTAATTCATCGATGTTTGCAGTACTTCTCTGGAAAACTCTATTTTTGGGGTAACCCCAGGAAAAAATCTAACGGGGTGAAGTCTGGTGATCTTGGTGTCCAGAGTCTATTGACATTAAAGGGTCATTAAAAAACTCCTTAAGTACTTTCATTGTTAAGTTTGACGAGTGTGGAGTGGCTCCGTTTTGCTGAAACCGGTAGTAGTTAACTGTCCTGTATCTCAAATGAAGCAATAAAAGTTTAAAGTATGTCCATGTGCACTTCCGAATTCATTAAAAACAAGTAATATGTAAAAAAAAAATTAAAGTCAGTTCCTACTTAGGTCTTCAAAGAAAATTTTATTTTAGTTACTTTTTATTAAATAATTACGATTAATATAACTATGTATTTGAAAGAATCTTAATATTAATTGGCAATAGAAATTTTTTTTCCAGTGATCTACACGCTTCGTCACCGATGGTATTTATATCCTGCTAAATACCTTTTAAAAGAGAAATCTTTTTTTTTTTCTCTACTGAATAAAATTAAAATTAATTATTTAAAAATCAAATAAAAAAATTTTATGTTTCGACGAGATTCGATCCAAAGGCACGAAGATTCTAAGTCGACGCTCTATCAACTTTGCCATTGTAAGACAAATGACATAATAGAAGCATTGGCTTGTTTTTTAATTCATCCGGTAAATTAAATGGTTGGAATGCAGTTTAGCCCAACCGCCCTTGGTGACAGGAATTATTTGGTGGTATTTTGCAAAATGTGGCTACCCTACTCCGTTTCTTGGACTTAACGTTCAGCCCCCAAAAAAATCGCCAAGTTCGGCAATTTTTGAAATCGCGCCAAGTGGTTGGGCTAAAATGCATTTTCACCAATTAAATTTAATTAAATGAATTAATATTTGATAAAACTATATTAACATCAAGTGTCATCCACTACAAGTTTTAAAAAAATATATTTGAATTTCAGTGGATGAATAAAAAGTATTTTTTTAACGATTGAAATTTTGAACAAGATAGGGAGAGATATATATGTGAGCTAATAGTAGGAATTTAACAAATAATTAGTTCATGCAGATAATTTTAAAACGTTTTTATGTATTTCACTTAGTGAGTGTATGTCATCAAATTTTCGATCGTTAATTTAACCAACTTCCCATCAAGCTAGAGCTCTGAAACCTTGGGAATCGTTCTTACTCGCCTAACAATGCAATATTTAGACATTTGGGACAAGTTTTAACTAATATTTTCTTCAATAATGCAGTTTAGCCCAACCACTCGGCACGATTTCAAAAAATTGGCACCAAACTTGGCGATTTTTTTTGGCTGAACGTTAAGTCCGTAAAACGGACCAGGGAAGCCACACTTGGCAAAATACCGCTAAATAATTCTTGGTTTAAACTGCATTCCAACCATTAATTTACCGGATGAATTAATTAATTTTTGTTAGTTTTAACGTTTTTATGTATTTCACTTGGTGTGTGTCTGTCTGTGGGTGTATCAGTGTGTCATCAAACTTTCTATCATTAATTTAATCAACTTCTCATCAAGCTAGAGCTCTGAAATTTTGGTAACCGTTCTTATTTGCCTAACAATGCAATAATTAGATATTTGCAACCAGTTTTAACTAACATTTCAATAATTTTCTTTAATAAACTTTGCCACCATATAAAAACGCTGGTTTTTATCTCGAATTATTTTTCTTATTGCCATTCATAATCTTACGAAACGAGCTTTCAAAAATAAAAATATATGTAAAAACGTTGAAAGAAGCCGACGATTTACTCAAATCATTTGTGCAGAATCGGATTAAAAATTTCTAATGATGTTCACGCGAATTTATGTTTAAATAATTCGAAACAAAAACCAACGTTTTTAACAACAACGTTTTTATATGGTGGCAAAGTTTATTAAAAAAATTATTAAAATATTAGCAAAAACTGGTCGCAAATATCTAAATATTGCATTGTTAGGCAAATAAGAACGGTTCCCAAAATTTCAGAGCTCTAGCTTGATGGGAAGTTGGTTAAATAAACAATAGACAATTTGATGACACACTGATACACATACATACAGACACACACCAAGTGAAATACATAACAACGTTAAAACTAACTAAAATTAATTAATCCGGTAAATTAAATGGTTGGAATACAGTTTAGTCAAACCACTCTTGGAGACAGGAATTATTTGGCGGTATTTTGCCAAATGTTGCTAAATTGGTCCGCGAAGCGGACTTAACATTCAGCCAAAAAAAAAAAAAAAATCGCCAAGTTTGGCAATTATTCAAATTGCGCCAAGTGATTGGGCTAAACTGCATTATTTAAAAAAAATATGAGTTAAAACTTGTCGCAAATGTCTAAATATTGCATTGTTAGGCGAGTACGAACGATTCCCAAAATTTCAAAGCTCTAGCTTGATGGGAAGTTGGTTAAATTAACCATCGAAAATTTGATGACACACACACACACACACCAAGTGAAATTCAGAAAAACGTTGTAAAAAACGAGATTTCACATCTAGAAAGTGGGAAAAAACGATGACCGCTCATTAAATATAGGCATATTAAATAAGTAATGATGGTGAAAGTCTTGCTATATATAGTATAGATATGAATAATACAAAAAACAAACGAGTATTCCTTTAAATTGATACCCCTATGTATATAATTTGATATTAATGTATAATTAAAATTCAGTACTTTGATCAAAACTAAGTTAAGAAGAAAACTCAGTAATTTAAAAATAAAACAATATGTAAGAAATCATTACTGTAGCATACAATAAATAGATGTATACCAAACAAAAAAAAATGAACAGATAAAATATTATTAACAAAGAAAAATAAATATTCTTTTTAATAACAAAGTGAAACATTATATTCAATAAAAAAAATTCCAAAAGTAAATTAAACGAAAAAATCGACAACTTGAACTAATGAAAATATGATATAAAAATTGAACAACTACAAAAAAAAAAACTAAAATTGAGAAAAGCAAGGAAAAAAAATAACAAAAAAAGAAAACAGTCTAATATATTTCAAGTTGAAACAGGTTTTAGATTATCAGGTTAGGTTATTATACGATGAGGCTCTAATGGGAATTATATATATATATATCCATTTTTAAAATTAAAAAGCAATTTGCGAATTTTCATAACAGTATTTATTTAACATACGTGTTTGAAAACTATTTTCTGTATTGAAGCTTTCCAACAGTTAGGAATGCAGAAAAGAAAAATACAGGAGGTGAGCTTTAAGTATAATTTTTCCCCGTATAGCAATGGATAGCATGGAAAATGCAATAAAACAACTTAAGCATTTTTAATGTAAACAAAGATGATGTCTTTATCTACTGTAAATAGGATTCGTGTCGATTTGTTCAATATATATATATATATATAAGAATGATTTTCTGTAAGAATTTTTTATTTTATTTTACTTCTTCCCCCCCCCCCATTCTCCTTTTAACTCGAATATTCGATATCCCGGACAAGTTCTGTTCCCATCTAATCTGAATTAACCAGGTTAAGTTGGATTGATTGCGCCATTGAAGTTTGATTGTTAACTCATTTTTCCCGTGAGATAAAAAAAAAATGTAGAAACCCTTTGGTGTTTACATGATAGAATTGAAGCAACCAAGTTTTGTGTCTCTCATTGTCTATCATACCTCGAGATTTGCATAATGCTCCACAAACCTCTACATGGGTGGTATTTCCTCGGTCAAGTAGTTTGATTTCCATTTTATCAGCATCTTTGATGTAATACCACACTACCATTTTTTTCCTGGATCTCTCGCGATGATATTTGTTGATATGCTTCGATATCAAAAAGTCGCATGATATGTTCAAAGATTGTTTGTTTGTGTGTGATCGAGAAATGTTTTTACTCTTAACCGAGATTGGAATTTTACTCATAATCTGATAAACTTTCTTCCCTTTGAAATCAAGCCTTTTATAGTCAGTATTGATGCAAGATTAATTCTTCGTGAATAAGTTTAATTTCAGCCGTAGTAAAAGCTACTTTTCGATTTCTTTAAAAACTAAATATTCTAATTAATTAACAATTTCCTAATTAATTTGTAATGAACAAAAGTACCTTCTAGATTATCAGTCTGCAGCTATTGAGCTTAAAAAGTACAATGATATCCATAAATATTTACTTTGTTAACCAATACGATAATACGTATTACTTATGTCATATATAAATAGACAATCACGATATTCCATATCATTTAATTAAACTGACTACTTTTTGCATCCGACTTAAGGCTTGGTCCTCATAATTGGATCAAACGGTATTTACTAAAGGAATGTATATATTTTATGAAGGAATATATATATGTATTGATTTAACTTTAATTCCTATTAGTTTCTCACAATAATAATTTAATTTCCTAATTTTTCCCATTCTCTCCTTTAAAAGATAGTGTTCATTCTTATTTCCTGATGCGATTCCTTTTTGACTTTAATTTATGCAATCACGCGCTCTTAAAATCTGCAAAGTTAACTTTTCCCACGCTCCAGACTTGTAGGGATGATCCCTACCAGACTTTAGGTCTGCACTTAGATTCCCATGAAATCCCTCCATTCACCTCACATGTTCAATGACGTATGTAGTGAAATTTCCCTACTATACAAGAAAAAACACGGCGAAAACGCTCTTTCTTGCTCACTCATGCTCTCATAATCTGTATCCAACGGCGGAGTTCTGTAATTCCCGCTGTGAGGAAATGATCTCTCTCTCCGCTTCTATAAAATAATTCTTTAAAAATGAAATTAGCTTCGACTGTCTTTATAACTTTAATTAAATGGCATTAATAAAAAGAAAGTCGTTACATATATGTGTGTGTGTTACTAAGTGGGTAAGGCTACTGTGATTAAAGTCTTTTACTAAGACATATATTAATATATTTTGCATTCAGCGATTACTTTCAGAAAATGCATCCCATTCTGGTATTATTCTTCGTAGATATGTTTAATTGATAATCATTAATGGATACAACATATTCCAAAGATTTTGAGATGCCGTGAATATTGGTCATAGTCATGAGGTCTATACCCGTACACTTTAGGTCGAATCATAGGTTCGTATCCTGCTTTCAACGATAGCAGTCGCATGGAATAATGGGGAGTTTCTCTGCATGTTACATGGAACTGAATCCCAAAACCCTGCAGTGGTGTTGAAATTAGAAGAGAAGCACTAGTTCACGTGTTCACCTTAGTTACGTGACCTTGGTTTCAAATTATAAGGTTCATCATGAATAACTATCATCCTGTCAGATGGGATATTGATTCAAAAAGAATGAGAATATATTAAAATTACAGAAATACTAAATAAACATAGTCTAAAATATTCTCAATAGTTTAAACAATTCAAAATCTCTAAATCCTTCTGCCATAAGTATCGCATTGTGTGTGTGTGTGTGTGAGTGTGTGTGTGTGTGAGAGAGAGAGAAACATTGGTTCATAAAACATTAAAGAAAGAAATGGCGTAATCTAGTAAATCGAAAAGCAATTTCTGGCTGAGCAACTTTCAACTTGGTAAGCTGAATATTAAGTATTCAAAGTACAAAAGAGAGCAATAAATGAAAGTAAAAGAATAAAAAGTTTCATTCATAAGAATTGAAAAAAATAATGAAATCAATAAGTAATAAAAATAATGTAAGTCATTACTTAAAAAGAATTGATAGAAATGAAGTTTCAGTCAGGTGTATAGATAAGTAAAACGGTCTTCAACAAACCGAAATGCTTAAAAGTAGATATTAAATATTCTTAAAGTAAAGCATTTATCACTTCCAAAAAGTCAAGAAAGATGCAAACTGTTGGTAATTGGTTGATTAGTAGTTGGGTGGTTGTAAAAAATATTGAAGCTTGAAAAATAGCCCAAAGAATGTATAAAAAGGTGTAAACTGTGGTACGAGTAATTGTAATCTTCACAGCTAGACTACTAGTAAGTTGAATAGATCACAATTCACATAGATGATCATAATTCACATAGATCACATAAATAATTCTCATAAATTCACAAAACAGATCATAATTCACATAGATTCACAAAACAGATCAT